>CM034156.1:179288763-179886267 GCA_019776745.2 Taxus chinensis
ATGACCCAATTAGGTCAGCCTAGTCAAAAACCGCTTTTCATGCACCAACAATCCTCAAAAACTTTCCATTACAATGAGAAAAATCCCTTCATTCCAAAAAAATCTTTGTAAATCTCCCATATTTATAAAAAATAAGTAATATATCATTTATACATCAACCATGGTTGTAATTTACATGAACCAATCAGATTATTTTGTTTAATGGTCCCACTAGCTCATTACCTTCACAAAACAGTTTCTTCTATCATCCTAATTTCACCTTTGAGCCTAAAGAACACCAAAGAACACCTCAATTATGGCATTTTACCACTCAATGGAAATATCATAACCTATATATCACTTATAAGAAATTTAAAACTCATGAAACAACCTCAGTTTCATACCACATCTACTTTTTCCTTTACCAAATCAAGCTTCCCAAAAACTAATTTTCAAAACTTAGCTGATAAACACCGTTTTTGATACTTTTAAGACCTATAAATGAATTAAATAGATGAAAAGATAACCCCTATTCAAATTCCATGTGATATCAATCATTAAATAAACCATTTGATTCTCCAACGAACTCAATATTTTAGAAAGAACAAAACTGTCTTGAAAATGCAGCTACAAAATTACCTGAATGACTAACCTAAAAAAATCATAATGATACAAGTCATATCTCATTTTAAATATATCTTAATTACCTTTCTGTAACATATAATAAATCCTTCCAACTCTAAGTGGAAGGCCTTCAACCAATCCAATATCTGCAGCCTACTTTTTATACCTTCTAAGACTCAATAACTAATTGTTTGCCCAACATACTCCACCACAAAAACCACTTCCAAGATTACCAAAAAAATGGAAAATAATTATACACAATATATAATCCATAAACAACCTTCACCAATCTTGATCAAATTAGAATCAACATCTTACCTCATGAAGCCACATGCACCTTGTTAGAATGAGAATCCTCAAAAATTGAGCCTCAAATAAATGGTCATAACTTTTACATAACTTAAAAAATCATAAATTATTAAACACCATTGGAAATATTTATGAGCCATATCTGCAACACAATTTGAATGGTTTCCTAACTCCCCCTTTAGCTCTTGTAATGCTAATTTTACTGAAAGTTGCTCCAAAGTGCCCCAAAAACCAGTCTTCACAAATAGGGCACACTTTTCACTTTTTCATAACAAACATGATCTGAAAAATCCATGTAAATCAATAAAAACTCCTGGGATATCTCAAATTACAATTTATTATTTACCTCATTTGAAACACTTCTCCTAAAACTACAACTCTTCATAAACAAGCCAACTCAGGTGGGGCCCATATATCACCACATGATCTAACATACCCTTATGGAAATATGGAGGAGTCCTCTACAACATCAAATAATTTATTTTGAGTAACCAATAAAAAATGGGTTGGTATAAGGATTTTTCTCTAAGCTTCTCCTAGTTAGGGTTTATCTAGGGTTTCAAACCACTTTAAATTCTTAACAATCGTTCATAAAAACATGAAGATAAAACAACCTCATTTTATTTGTGGAAAATTTATATCTAAGATAAAAATGTATTCAAAATATATCAACTCCCCATGAAAATCAAAGAGTTTACAAAGAGCGTCATAAGGTTCACTTTTACTTTTAAAACACAATCCAACATACCCGGTTTCACCAAAACTTGCATATCTTCAAAATGCTTCTTCAGAATAACCTGAAATTTTTCATGAAACATCATAGAAACCTTCTATAATTGTCCATAATAACTAAATACACAAAATATTGTTTAAAATATCCATACAATCTCATTTACATGTGCTAAATTGTTTGTTTCTCATATGTTACTTCCCAATGACCTCAAATTTGTATCATACCTTTGAGTTATGACATGAAACTCACCATAAACCTTAGGTAAACCATCGCCATACTAATACCATGCTTGAAAAATATATATGAGGTCCAAATATCACACTTCCATATTATTTTACATGCTTCATTGCTAGAAACTAATCGGGAATGACCTGATTCAGCCATGACAATTGATGAACTAACAATGTTGACCTCATACAAACCCATATACACCCATGAAACATCATTAGGACCATGATTCTCCTCATGAAAACCTTTAACAAACACTATAGAACTCATACTATGAATCTGCCTAGCAAAACCAAACACCAGGACCTCCTAAAACACCACCATACTTGACACTAATAATCAACCTTCATCTTTGACCATTGACTAACATCACATCGAGAATCTTACCACACCATGACACCCTTTTCCATCAATGGAGTTTAAATCATTGAACAAACTAACACACAATTTCCAACAATCTTCCACTTTGTCATTGATGGCGACTATCTTCAGAAACATTGATGGTAACTAACATGACCAATACACATGTTAGTATTTCCATGTTTTTAATGCTTCTCTCCCTGTTTTACATCTATTAAAAATACTATAATGCTACTAAAACATGTAAAAATTACAACAAAAGGAAAATAACAATGACAACAATGGAAAATTTCAAATTACATGACCAACAAGCTCCCCCTGGGACTGAAATCTCTCCTCATTGACTCTTTGAGCAACATAATAAGAATTTATAGACCTAGAAAAATATCCCCCTGAGATAATACACCTCATTGTTTCCTTCAATATCACTTCAACATCAATTTCTAGGCCTATTCCATGCACAAATAAAAATATGTCTCTATTGCTACCAAATCCATATTTAGGATTGTTTTCACTATTCCTCATCTTTAGTGCATTCTTTGTCAAACTTATATTAGCCATAAAATCACATCAAGCATACAAAACTACCATTACATGCTCCCCTTGGTCTCATAGAATCCACCTCTAAGTGAAAGTAAAATAAATTTGACTCTTACCTTGGTTTCATGTCATGTAGGGGGTCAAGAAGTTATTCAATATCCCTGAAGCTCTATCTCAGTATTTTCAACCTTTCCTTGTGTAATTATGACCTTCCTAAGTTAATAGATTACTAACCTCTACTCTTAAAACTCAAGCCTTCAATACATATTTTGAAAATGAGTTTGAATTTAACTTATCAACTTCCTTGGCATATTGAGCTTACCCATAAGAGTATAAACCAACTCTCACAAACTCAAGACACCCCTTCAAAAACCTTCCTTACTTGAAGGTATGCATTTTAAACTTCCAATTAGCTACAGTATTTGCAACACAACTTTTCAGGACTCCACACAATATTTGTATTTTTGAAATGTTATGTCAATGTATGGAAACACACTAAAACACTCTTTATTAGGATTAAAGTTCACTGTTTAGGCATGTAACACATACTCCTTGATCAAAAAACCATTTTAGAGACCACAATGCACACCTTATTGTCCAAGTACCTAACAATCATGATCACATATCCAAAACTCTGACAACTCAAAGTACCATATAATAGTATTGGACTTCAAATCATTAATCTTGAATTTGCATAGGTATTCAAATGTCTTCATGAGGATAAAACATCACATAATAATCTTAACCTCCATGAACATGATAACACAGACCTTAAAAAAATGATATGCTCGCCTTATACTTGCATTTATTGACAAAAACTTAGATTATTTAGATATGTCAACATCCTTGAATCTTACTCTACCTCCTAAGTACTCTATAGCACAACATTTATCCTTCATAAATTTTACCTTAACCACTGAGAAGTTTTCATGACTTCACACCTCGTTTATGGTGACCATAATGATTGGGGAGACCATGAATCATGTCATGACACAATGTAATATTAAGCACCATCTACACAATCTATGTGACATTAACTACTACCACCAAATCCGAGTGACACCTTGAGACTCTATCCATCATAACTATGTAAAATTAGAGCTTTCAAGACTTCATCCAATCTCATATAGCTAACTCAGACCTCCCTACATGTCTTTAATTTCACACATTTATGTCTTTTGAGTTGATTCCACACACTCCTTGCAATACGTTGATACTAAAACATACTTACCGACTCATCCTATAAAGCATACTACAAAGTTTTGAGCAATGATATGTTAGATAAACCTATATATTATTCATGAAATATTTCTTAACATGAACTCTAGACTCAGGGAACAATACCATTCAAGATCACAAACTATAACATAATCTTCATTTTCATTAAAACAAACCTTTTTGTAGTTTGAGTGATCTCATGCCTAAATTAGAACACAAAACTTATTAAATGAAGGCTGATACCTTTTAAATTTCATTGTAAACTGGAAACTAGACCATGGTACTATGAATTAATCCATCTTAGACTCATTTTTAACTTGATAAAGGTCAACCATTGGACATGGTTTCTTATATAAATCCATGGAACTAAATCCACTATAGCTTATAGTACAACCTGATCTTGCAACTATGGGATCAATCTTACAACCACATCAAGACCTTTTGAACTTTATGAGACTTTCACAAGATAAAAACTAATGTGAGACTCCTTTATTGTAAATTATAATCCTTCAAACTCCTAAATCCTGGCTCTGAATCTTCTGAAACCTCTAACATAACATCTTCCTTGACTTCTGAGCATAATTGGTTTTTCTATAGACCTTTAAATTATTATTTCAGACTCATAAGCACTCTCTTCATTTGCACTATACTCTACAAAATTGATGGTATTCATTCCCTTTCTCATAATACACTTCATGACATGATTTGAATAAAAAATTCTACATAACTTCTACTTTAAAATTTCTTCAAACTTTGGGAGACCTGACTTGCACATATCAAAAACACGTAATACTATGTTATAGATAATATATTGTAGCTTTTGGTTTAAGAATCCTCTTTTGAACCCTCAACATCTTCACACCTCCTTCAAGAGAAAGGCCACACATTCCTAAAGCCTTTTCATTTTTTTAAGACCACACATAAATTGAGAGTGCACCTATGAACAACTTATTTTACAAGGTTGTTATGACAACTCTCCAAAATCACTTTGATAAGGCATATCCCATATCACTATCCTCTGACAAATAATAAATGCACTTGCAGACTTGTCACATATTTTACAACACCCTTAATACACAATATGTACACTTTACCTTCCCTTGAGGGTCACTATGTAGGTCAAGATCACTCTTACAGAATTCAACACTCACATACAACTCTTATTATGGATTTGGTGCTCCCACATACCATAACACTGTAACATAAACTCAGATAACTGATTTAGAGACTTATATTGAGTATCAAAACTCTTATTTGGGTTTAAACATGTATTAGAAACTCATAACTTAGTTTGAGGAATAAGGAAATACCAAGAGTATCAATCTAGAGCACAAATACTTATCATTACATTACATAGACCTTAGATAATAGTGCATACGTCTTACCTAGTACTAAACACCTTTTGACAACTAGAAAAACCTAAGAATCAGTGATATTGGACTAAGGACCTTTATACAACCTTGACAACACAACTATATAACTAGGCACGCCTATAATCATTCATAATCCTATCAATAGCATTTATCATGATAAATATTAACAGTGCACATACTATCTTGATGATAATATTAACATCAATATGCATTTATTGAGCTTCTCACATCATATTACTTGGATCAAACATGGACTCTTAGATACAGAGCACATACTACTTAATGGTGATGTACTTAATCATAACTCAAACCAAACACACTTAATGAAGGATTAGTAATTTGTAGACCTTGGATTTATGACTAAACCACCATATACAATACTGACAACAACCTCATGACATGATGGAGACAAGTACAATGACAATCTTCCTTACTCATGACACACATTGAGTTACAACATGAAAATTTTAACTCAAAAACTCAGACACTTATCAACATGGACTCAAAAATACATTGGAGAAATCACTTTCCATACCTTATTACCCTTGAAGTGTCCCAAAGATGTAATTTATTCAACTTTTCTTGCACATGATCTAACCTTCATAAGCTGCATGATGGGCTGATAATAAGTTTTCATGACCTTCTTGACCTAGGTAACGTTCTTCTTGACCATATAAGTAAACCTCACAGTAAAATTCTTTTTATTTTGGAAAAATCTTGTTATGTGTCCAGGTCTTTGAAAATTTAAGAAAACAATACTTATCTCCCTTCTAGGATAAAATAAACTTAAGTTACATTCATAATATTTAGCTCTATGCCTATACTCAGAACATGAGTGACATTCACACTTGAAAACACCTACTTCATCTCCAAATGACCTTCTCTTACAATCTCTAGCTCTATGACCAAAATCATTGCAAACAAAGAAATATCCATCAAATAAAGAACCATACCTCATAGCATTAGTTGTCTAACTAAGTTAGACCTTCTCAAATAAGTCCTCTTAGGAACCTTCACATCTCTTTATAACTTATACCAACTTCATCATAATGCTTTCCTTGAAACCCTAGGCTTGTTTTTTCATTTGTGTCGCTTTGACCTTCTAAACACTCATCAAGAGATTTGGATCTTCTTATACATCCTTGACCTACTAGATGAACTCTCCAAATCTGATTAAAGAGATTTCAAATTTTCTTCATACCTGAAATAATCTTCTTCTTTCTCTTTTAGGGCATTGCAAACCCTTGATGGCTTGATCATAATCTTTATCCATTTCTTGAACTAGTTTTTCTAGGCCTCAATACATGACTGAGCTATTTCATATCTTCTCCTTGATATAGCCTAAACATCTTAATAATTACACATAACTTGTACTTTTAGGATCTCCTTCAAGTTGTTAGACTTGATTCTCAAGAACACTCTTTGATACCAATTGTTTGAAGAACAATGGACTGAGAGTGGGGTAAATTAGTCCTACAAATCTTTCAATTCATTTACCATCACATACATTCATTGATTTATTCATCTATTAACTATCCATAACCATATGTGTGCATTAGATGTGTATTAAGAATTACAAACAACATGAAACAAAGAAGAAAACACATGAGCACCATATTTAAGTGGGAAAACCTGAAGGGGATGAAAACCCATTGAAACATTTCTGATATTACTCAAAAAAAATTAATTTAGCTAAGCACCAACTTCACAAGGAGTATCAACCAAACAACAAGCACCAACCCCTAATTTAGTGAAGCATCCACTCCATAAGGAGGATACAACCCCATAAGATAAATAATCACCAAATCATCCACCTGAAGATTTTTGATCTCTGCTTTCTCTTTTGCATCAACTGATGGAGATCACTTATTCAAGTCACACATCTTTGCTCAAACTCTATATCTTCAATCTTACATGATATTATTATTTTTCAACTTATTATGGCTCTAAAAAAATTCACACAGGATCTCTAATATTCCTCAACCCTTGATTCTCTTCCTTAGAATTCAAATCACTCACTTACACGTGCAATACACTTTCCTCTTGGTCACACTTTTCCCTCCAAGAGCACACTATTTCAAAAATGAACTCAAAAATCACCTTTATAGGATTCTCTTCCACATAAAATAAACATAGGTTGGTCCTATACCTCATGTAGGACCAAATAAAATTAATTAAATCCCATTTTAATCATTAAAATGGTCACATATGACCCAAGTAAGTTGGCTTAGTCAATAACCACTTTTCATGCACCAACAATCCACAAAACCTTTCCATTAGAATGAGAAAAATCCCTTCATTCCAAATAAATGCTTAGTAAATATCCCATATTCATCAAACATAAGTAATATATAATTTAAACATCAATCATGGTCACAATTTACATGAACCAATCATATTATTTTGTTTAATAGGCCCACTAGCTCATTACCTTCACCAAATAACTACTTCTAACATCCTTATTTCACCTTTGAGCCTAAAGCACACCCAATAACACCTCAACTATGGAATGTGACCACTCAATGGAAATACCTAAACTTTTATAGCACTAATATGATAGTTATAACTCATGAAACAACCTCAAGTTCATACCACAACTACTTTTTCCTTTACCAAATCAAGCTTCCCAAAAACCAAATTTTTCGGTCAAAATGAAAGGGTATGGGTTTGTAAGGTCCCCCATGCCGTTTTAATGCACTTGCATTCAAGGAGGGATGGACTCTCATGTTTTTGTACGTTTCCTGTCCCCTGGGCTCAACCCTTGCACTGTAAAAGCCAGATTTGGCTCATTTCTAAAGGGGGGAACATTTCTTTGGATAGCAAGCTTCTTCTTTCACTGGTAACAAGTGATTTTTGCAAGTATCAGACCTCTTCTAAAATTGTAACAGGTTTTCTGCCTTTTTGATGTTGTAATACAAGGGTTTTGACAGTGGAAATGACAATACAGGCCCTGTGATCAGTTTTCAGTCCTCTGTTTGTGTTGCTTGTTTCATTTCAGACCTCTGATTACATTTTATCAGCTTGTGCATGATATTTTATGTTGCATTTTATGATCTGTGTCTATCTGCAGAACAAGAAGTGTTCACCGCTCCTCCTTTGGTGTATCACCTGTTAGTTTAGTTTCATTTTTTGCACTTTCTATCTCTATCTCCTTGGATTTTAGAGTAGGATTAGGTTTCAAACCTCTGTAGTTTTGCAAAATATAGATCTAAATCAGAGGAGTTTGAGGAACCAGCCTCTAATCTGGAGATTCCTCTCTCATTTTCACAAGTCCCCACACTTGGAGAGAGGTTTCCATGTTGTGCAATCACACTGGATGCTAGAGTGATCAACCTAGAACCCTGATCTGCATCCAGGGGTGCTGTGAGTCTGCAACAACAATTACCTAATAAAAAAACATTTTGATATCAAACATAACCCCTAGTCAAATTCCATTAGATATCAAACATCAAATAAACCATTTTATTCTCCAACCAACTCAATATTTTAGAAAGAACAAAACTGTCCTGGAAACGCATCTACAAAATTCTTCACAAAATGGTCTGAATGACCAACCTAAACAACTCATAATGAGACAAGTCATACTGCATTGTAAATTTATCTTAATTCCCTTTCCATAAATTATAATAAATCCTTCCAAATCTAAGTGGAATGCCTTAAACCAATCTAATCTCTGCAACCTGTTTATTGTGCCTTCTAGGACTCAAGAACAAACTGTTTTCCCAATATTTTCCATCACCACAAAAACCACTTCCAAGATTACCCAAAAAATTTAAAATACTTATACATAATATATAATCCATAAACATCCCTCACCAAGCTTGATCAAATCAGAATCAACATCTTATGTCTTGAAGCCACATGCACCCTGTTAGAATGAGCATCCTCCAAACTTGAGCCTCAAATAACTGATCATAACATTTACATAGCTTGTAAAATCATAAATTTTTAGACACCATTGTAAATATTTATGAACCAGATTCACAACACAATTTGAATGGAGTCCTAACTCCCCCTTTATCTCTTACAATGTCAAGTTTACTAAAATTTGCTCCAAACTACCCCAAAAACCAGTCTTAACAAATAGGGCACACTTTTCAATTTTTCATCACAACCATGATTTTAAACATTCATGGAAATAAATTTAAAAAATTGGGATATCATAAATGGAAATTTATTCTTTACATCATTTGGAAAACTTCTCCTAAAACTACAACTCTTCATAAACAAGTCAACTTAGGTGGGTCCCACATATCACCACGATGCTCTAAAATTCCTTTATAGAAATATGGATGAGTCCTCTAGAACATAAAATAATTTTTTTTGAGTAACCAATTAAAACTGGGTTGGTACAAGCACTTTTCTCCAAGCTTCTCCTAGCTAGGGTTTCAAACCATGTAATCTTCTTAACAATCGTTGAGAAAAATGTGAAGATAAAACCACCTCATTCTACTTATAAAACATTAATAACTGACATAATAATCTATTCAAAAGATATTAGGTCCCCATATAAATCATATAGTTCACAACGAGCATCATAAGGTTTACTTTTACTTTTAAAACACACTCCAACATACCCAGTTTCACCAAAACTTGCACATCTTTAAAAATATTCTTCAAAATGACCTCAAATTTTGCATCAAGCATCATGAAAACCTTATCTAACTTTCCATAATATGAATAGAGACAAAATATTTATGAAACTCTCCATCTAATCTCATTTACTTGTGTTAAATGGTCTGTTTATCATCTGTTACTTCACAAGGACCTCAAAAATGCATCATACCTCTAATTTTTGACCTAAAAATCAACATAAACCTGAAGTACACTATCACCATTCTACTACCATGCTTGAAAAAGACTTACCAGGTCCAAATATCACACTTCCATATCATTCTTCATGCTCAAGGGCTAGAAACAAGTCAAGAATGACCTTTCTAAAACATGAAAATTCATGAACTGACCATGTTGACCTCATATAGACCCATATATACCCATGAAACATCATTAGGACCATTATTGAACTCATTAAAACATCTAACCAACTCTAGAGATCTCATACCATGACTCTTCCTAGAAAACCAAACACCGGGACCTCTTAGAACACCACCATACTTGAAACTACCTATCAAACTTCATCTTTTACCATTGGCTAACATCACATGGAGACTCATACCACACCATGACAACCGTTTCCATCAAAGGAGTTGACATCCTTGACAACACTAACATATAATGGCCAATAATCTCCACCCTTTTCATTAATGGGAACCATATTAAGAAACATTGATGACAACCAACATGAATAACACACACATAGGACTCTTTCCATGTTTATGATACTTTTCTCCCCCTTTTCCATCTATTAAAAATACTGTAATGCTACTATAACATGGAAAAATGACAACACAAGGAAAAGCACAATTAAAACAATGCAAAAAATTGAATTACATGACCAACAAACTCCCCCTAGGACTGAATCCTATCCTCCTTGACTCCTTCAACAACATAGAAAGATTCTATGGACGTGGAAAAAATTCCCTTGAGCTAATACACCTCATTATTTCCTTCAACATCAATTTCTAGGTCTATTCCATGCACAAATAAAAATCTGCCTCTATTGTTACCAAATCCATATTTAGGATTATTTTCCCTATTCCTCATCTTCAATGCATTCTTTTCAAACTTATGTTAGCCATAAAATCACATCAAGCATAAAAAAACTACCTTTACATGCTCCCCTTGGTCTCATAGCATCCATCTCTAATTAAAAGTACAAGAAATTTTACTCTTAACTTGGTTTCATGTCATGTAGGGGGGTCAAGAACTTCTTCACTATCTCTAAAGCTCTATCTCACTATTTTAAACCTTTTCTTGTGCAATTTTGACCTTCCTAAGTCAATAGATTATTTACCTCTGCTCTTGACACTCAAGCCTTCAACACAACTTTTGACAATGAGTTTGCATTTAACTTATCAACTTCCTTGGCACATTGAGCTTACCTTGACAGTATAAACCAACTCTCACAACCTTAGGACACCCATTCTCAAACATTCCTTACCTATAGGTATGCATTTTAAACTTTCATTTAGCTATAATACTTACAACACATCTCTTAAGGACTTCACATAGTACTTGTATTCTTGAAATGACATGTCAATGTACGGAAACACACTGAAACACTGTTTATTGGGATTCAAGTTCATTCTTTAAGCATGTAACACATCCTTCATGATCACACAACATCTTAGAGAAAACAATACACACCTTATTGTATAAGTACCTAAAATCATGATCACATATCCAAAAATCTGACCACTTAAGTACCATATGACATTGTAGGAAATTAAAGCATTAATCTTTAGCTTGCATAGGTATTCACATGTCTTCATGAGGATAACACATCAGACACTAACCTTAACCACCATGAGAATGATAAAAAAAACCTTATAATAGTTGAGATGCTCACATTAGACTTGCATTTATTGATAAAAACTCAGATTATTTAGATATGTCAACATCCTTGAAGCTTACTCTACCTCCTAAGTACCCTGTAGCACCACATTTATTCTTCTCTTACCTTGACCATTGAGAAGTATTCATGACTTCACACCTCCTTTATGGTGACCATAATTATTAGGGAGACCATGAATCATGTCATGACACAATGTAATACTAATACTAAGCACCATATGCACATCTTATGTGACTTTAACTACTACCACAAAATCTGAGTGACACCTTAAGACTCTATCCATCATAACTAAGCAAAGTTAGAGCTTTTAGGACTTCATCCAATCTCACATGTCTACCTCACACCTCTCTACATGTCTATGATTTCATACATTTATGACCTTTGAGTTGAGTCCACACACTCCTTGCAATACATTGATACTAAAACATACTTAGTGACTCGTCCTATGAAGCATACTACACATTTTTGAGAATTGAAATGTTAGATAAACATGTATATTCTTCATGAAATCATTCTTAACATGAAATATAGACTCAGAGAACAATACCATTCAAGATCATAAAAATATAACATGAGCTTAATTTTTGTTAACTTAAACCTTTGTACAGTTTGAGTGATCTCATGTTTAACTTAGAACACAAAACTTACTAACTGAAGGCCCATACCTTATAAGACCCTTTAATTCTCTAAATGCCATGAGTATACCATTGTCTTATGAACTAATCCATCTTAGACACACTGCTCAACTTTGAATATCAACCTTTAGACATTGTTATCTATCTTTAGAATTCCTTTTCACGGGAATGACATTGATAGCAAATTACAACCTGATCTTGCAACCAGTGGTATAGGATCTTACACAAACAATACCTTTCTAATCCACTAATAATTTAGATAAGAAAATGACACTTCAATGATGCATGACTCAAAATTATGAGTTGCTATAACTAATCCTTCAAACTTGTTTCAAGCCTAAGACAGACCCCTGAAGCTTCTAAAACACTCTGCCACATAACATTCCTTGATCTTCTTACACATTATGGTTCTTCACATATACATCATTACCAATACTTGTTAAACTGTGAATAACTTTCTAAATCCTTGAGGAACTTCACTTAAAACTCTTATAACACATTTTCAAAAACTATATTCACTAGTACAAACCTTGACACCTTTGTATCTTCTTGATAGAATTTACACTAGTACACAGTGATTTAACTTTCTACATTCTTCTTGCATTTTTCAATATACTCCAATCAATGTATTTTCTACAGCTACATGACCTTTAGACTTCATGACCCTTTCTTGAGAATACACTTCATCAACATGATTTCATCATCAAATCTATGAAATCTATTTGTACATGTAACCTATTCTTCAAGCCAATGTGATTCATAGACATATCTCACTTAGACATGTGATCCATAAACTAATGACTCTTTATAATAAATCAAATTAGACATATACCTTTAGGCAACCTCTTTTGAACCCTGAACATCTTCACACCTCCTCCAAGAGCAAGGAAAAATAGTCCTGGAGCCTTTTCATGTTTTGAATAGAAAGCATAAATTGAGAGTCTTAATATCAACAACTTCATTCTCAAGGATCTTATGACAACTCTCATAAAGATACTAGACCCAAAATAAATTTTACAAGGCATGGCCCATACCACTATCCTCTAACAAAGAATACATGCACTAGAAGACTTGTCACACATTTTACAACACCCTTAATACGTAATATATACACTTCAAATTTCCTTGAGGGTCACTATGTATGTGAAGATCACTCTTACAGAATTCAAAACTCACATACAACTCTTATTATGGATTTGGTGCATCCACATACCATAACCATATTACATAAACTCATAGCACTGATTAAGAGACTTATATTAACTATTGCAACTCCTCTTTGGGTTCAAACATGTCTTAGAAAATCACAACTTGGTTTTAGGAATAAGGAGATACCAAGAGCATCAATCTAGAGTATAGATACTTCTCATTACATGACACGTGCCTTATATAATAGTGCATATGTATGACATAGTATAAAACACTTTTTAACAACTAGATAAACCTAAAACTTAGTGATATTGGACTAAGGACCTTTATATAACCTTCATAATAGAATTATATAACTAGGAACACCTATAAGAATTCATAATCCTATCAAGACCTCAACATTTATCATGGAGCACAAAATTTTACTAATTTAAGCACATACTATCTTGATGTCAGTATTAGCATCAAGATGCATTCATTGAGGTTCTGACATCATATTAGTTGGATCAAACATGGACTCTTAGATAGAGAGCATAGACCACTTGAGAGTGATGTACTTAATCATAACTAAGACTAAACACACTTGATGACAGACTTGTAATTTACAAATCTTGGCTTTATGAATAAACCACCATATACAATAGTTACAACAACCTCATGACATGATGCACACAAGTACATTGAAAACCTACCTTACTCATGACACACATTGAATGACAACATGACAATTTTGACTCACAAACTCAGACACCTATTAACAGGGACTCAAAAATACATTAGAGAAATCACTTTCCATACCTTATTACCCTTAACGTGTCCTAAAGACCTAATTTCTTAAAATTTTCTTACATAAGAGATTGAAAGGAATTCAAACACATATGATCCTCTTCACCAAGTGCATACATGCTTACTTGACTAGATTTAGGATTTTTGACTATGTTTATAAACTTGATATCTCTAGAATCCTCCTTTAAAAACTTCATATGCTATGTGCTTGGCTGATAATCAATTTTCATGACCTTCTTGACCTGAGTAACCTTCTTCTTAACCATAGGATTAGACCTCATAATAAACTTATTATTTTGGAAAAATATTTCTATGTGACTAAGTCTTTGACTATTGAAGAAAACAATACTCCTCTTCCTTCTAGGCTCAAACACACTTAAGTTCTATCCATAATCTTTAGCTCTATGCCCATACTCATAACATGAGTAAAATTAACACTTAAAAACACATACTTCATCTCCAAATGATCTTCACTTTCAATCTCTATCTCTATGACCAAAATCATGAAAAATAAAGAAATATACATTAAATGAAGAGCCATACCTCATATAATTAGGTTTTCTAACTAAGTTATACCTTTTCAAATCAGTCCTCTTAGTCACATTCACATCTGATTTGAAACTTACACCAGCTTCATCATCATGATTTCCTTGAAACCCTAGGTTTTATTTTTTATTTGTGTCTCTTTGACCTTCTAAAACCTCATCAAGAGCTTTGGAGCTCTTCTAATGCTTCTCATACATCCTCAACATACTAGATGCACTCTCCAAATATGATTTAAGATTTTTCCTCATACCTGGAACAATATCCTCTTTCTCAAGGTCATTGAAAAATTTTCAATTTGAGATTTCAAACCCTTGATGGCTTGATCATGATATTTCTCCATTTCCTTGACCATATTTATATAGGTCTCAATACATGACTAAGATATTTCATTCCTTCTCCTCAATATAGCCTCAATATCTGAAGACTTACCCATAGCTTGTGCTTCTAGGATCTCCTTCAAGTTGTTAGACTTTCTTCTCAAGGACCTGCTCTGATACCAATTGTTGGAAGAACAATGGACTGAGATTTGGGGGTGAATCAATCCTACAAATATTTCAATTCATTTACCATCACATTCATTCATTGATTCAATCATCCACTAACCATCTATAAATATATGTGTGTATTAGATGTGTGTTAAGCCTTCAAAACAACATGAAACAAAGAAGAAGCCACATAAACACCATATTTAACTGGGAAACCTTCAAGGGGAAGAAAACACACTAAAATGTTTGTGAAATTACTCACAAAAAAGTAATTTAGTGAAGCACCAACTTCACAAGGAGCACCATCCCCTAGTTTAGTAGAGCACCAACCCTACAAGGAGAACCAACCCCTAATTTAGTGAAGCACCCACTCCACAAGGAGGATAAAACCCCATAATGAATAATCTTGAGGTCATCCACCTAAGGATGTTTGATATATTTTTTTTGCTTCCACAACTGATGGAGATCACTTATTCAGCTCACAAACCCTTGCTCAAACCCTAGGTCTTCAATCTTGCACTATCTTCTTCTTTCTCAACTTGCCAGGGCTCTAAAAACATGCACACGTGCTCTCTAATATTCCTTAACCTTTCATGTTATTCCTCATACTTGAAATCATGCACTCGTACTTGTAATACACTTTCCTCTAGGTCACACTTTTCCCTCCAAGAGCACACTAGTTCAAAAATGAACTCAAACATCACCTTTATAGTCTTATCTTCCTCATAAAATCAAAATAGTTCGGTCCTATACCTCATGCACAACCAAAAAAACTTAATTACATCCCATTTTAATCATTAAAATGGTCACATATGACCCAAGTAGGTCGGCCTAGCCAAAAACCACTTTTCATGCACCAACAATCCTCAAAACCTTACCATTGGAATGAGAAAAATCCCTTCATTCCAAATAAATGATTTGTAAATCTCCCATATTCATCAAAAATGAGTAATATATAATTTAAACATCAACCATGGTCACAATTTACATGAGCCAATCAAATTATTTCATTTAATGGGCCCACTAGCTCATTACCTTCACAAAACAACTTGTTTCTAACATCCTAAATCTTCCTTTGGGCCTCAAGCACACCCAAGATGAACTCAAATATGAAATGTACAACTAAATTTAAATCTTATATCCTTTAGAACATGTCTAATAACGTTATAACTCATGAAACAACCTCAGGTTCAAACCACATCTACTTTTTCCTTTAACAAATCAAGTTGCCCAAAAAATTGATTTTCAAACTTAACTAATAAACACCATTTAATATAGTTTCAAGACATCTAAATTATTTAAAAATATTAAAAATTAACCCCTATTCACATTCCAAATGATATAAATCATCAACTAAACCATTTGATTCTCCAATGAACTCAACATTTTAGAAAGAACAAAATTGTCCTGAAAATGCAGCTACAGACTTCTTCACAAAATGACCTTAATAACCAACATAAACACCTCATCATGAGACAATTCATACCTCATTTTAAATATATTTGAATTAAATTTCTATAACATATAATAAATCCTTCCAACTCCAAGTGGAAGGCCTTCAACCAATCCAATCTCTACAACTTGCTTCTTATGCCTTCTATGACTCAAGAACTAACTAATTGCCCAACATGCTCCATCATACCAAAAACCACTTCCAAGCTATTACCAAAAACATGTAAAATAATTATAAATGGTGTCTAAGCCAAAAAAAAACTTCACTAATCTTGATAAAATTATAATAAACATGCACCTTGTTAGAATGAGCATCCTCCAAACTTGAGCCTCAAAAAAATGATCATAACTCGTACATACCTTTTCCAATAAAAAATTTTGATACAAAATTTCAAATATTTCTGATCCATATTTATAACACAACTTGAATGGATTCTTAACTCCCTCTGTAGTTCCAACAATGTCAATTTTATTGAAAGCTTCTCCAAACTACCCCCAAAAACTAATATTCACAAATAGGGCACACTTTTCACCTTTTAATAAAAAAAACGATCTGAAACTTTCATGTACATTAATAAAAACTCCTGGGCTATCATAAATGGAAATTTATTCTTTACCTCATTTGTCAATGTTCTCCTCAAACTACAACTCTTCAGAAACAATCCAATTCAAGTGGGGCCCACATATCACATCATGTTATAACATACCTTTATAGAAATATGGAGGAGTCCTATACAACATAAAATCATTTATTTTGTAGAACTAATCAAAAATGGGTTCATACAAGCACTTTTCTCCAAGCTTCTCCTAGGGAGGGTTTAGCTAGGGTTTAAAACCAATTAGCTTCTTAACAATTGTTCATAAAAATGTGACAATAAACCACCTCATTAATTTTTTGAAACCTGAATAACTGACCTAATAATCTATGCCAAAGATCTCAAATCCCTATGCAAATCATACAATTCACAACGAGCATCAAAAGGTTCAATTTTGGCTTTAAAACACACTCCAACTTACCTAGTTTCACCAAAACTTGCATATCTTCAAAAATATTCTTCAGAATGACCTGAAACTTTTCATGAATCTTCATGAATCAATATAGCTCTAAATATTCATGGCTCAAATCTATCCATAAAATCTCTAGCCAATCTCATTTACATGTGTTAAACTACATGTTTCTCATCTGTTACTTCCCAAGGACCTTAAATATGCATCATACCTCTAAGTTATGACCTGAAACTCACCATACATCTCAAGTGCACACTCACCATGCTACTACCATACATTAATAATACTTATTTGGTACAAATATCACACTTCCATACTATTCTACATGCTCTAAGTCTAGAAACAAGCATGGAATGACCTACATCAACCATGAAAATTCATGAATTAACCATACCGAACTCATGTAGACCCATATACATCCATGAAACATAATTAGGACCATGTTTGACCTCATGAAAACATCCAACCAACTCTTGAGATCTCATACCATGACTCTACTTGGAAAAACAAACACCATGACCTCCTAGAACACCACCAGACTTGACACTACCAATAAACCTTTATCGTTGACCATTGACTAACATCACATGGAGACTCGTAATATACCATGACAACCTTTTCAATTAATGGAGTTGAAATCAATGAAAACAATAACAAACAATAGAAAACACTTCAAAACACTACAATTTTGAGGAAATAAAGAGCCACAAGTGAATTTAAAGATGTGTTTCCACCACTGAAAAAAGGATCAACAAGCTTGGATACATTGACGGAAAAATCTCCACATATTTCCATCAAAGGACCAATATGAAAGGAAATAGAGGAGTTGAGTGTTTCTGTAAATAAAACTACGACCTATGCATCTAAATTGACACAAAATGCTAAGGATATACTAATGAAAGAAATGAAATATGCCCATATTACTCAGGCCACTCTAATCCAAGTTGTGTCCCATCCCATTTTAGGGCCAAAAATAGGTTTCACTCATGGGAAATCATAAGTATATGCATCATTCTCTACTCTAGACAAATCACCTGGCAAGGGAAAAATGATGATGGGAATTTTATCACCAAATAACCCAAGGGCGAGTCCAAAATTGGAACTGATTCCTTAGGAGGTGGAGGAAAAATCGGTGACCAAACACTTTGAGATAACAAAAATAAAAAAGGTGGTAGCGTCAGTTTCACAAACAATTGTAAGTGCACCCTTGTAAGGAGCTACCCTAGGCCTTGAGGTAGTTGATACTTCCCTACCTCCATTGTCACATGAATCACATGTCTTAGTTATAACTCATGAACAAAAAACTACATTAGTTGAAGTTGTTAAAAAAGAAGTGCAAGATCTATCTCATGAACAAGTCTTCACTAAATTGTTACATGCCTTGGGTCAAGATGCTAGAGTATAATTTCATTCTTAGAATGTAAAATTTTAGGCTACTCAGATATTACCAATTTAAGTGGAGAAAGGAGGCCCAATATCTCAGGAGGAATCCACCATGGAAGAAACAATGAATGCAACACAAGTTAAATAACCAAATATTGAAGAGGTTTCATTAATAGAGGTTGAACACTCCATGACCATGGATCCTCTCCAATCAATCCTATAAACATAAGAAGAATTGATTTCAAATCATGAAGTTACAGATAAAGTTACAAAAATTAAGTCTCGAAATCAATCAAAAAAGTATATTGAACCAACCAAAGAATCTTCTTTATCCAGAGAGGAGGGGGCTGAAGTTGAAGGGTTTAAAATAAACATGCAAGTGCCTCACACCATTTAAAAAATAAAGGAAAATAATTGATAGATCAAGGGGTAGATGAGGAGTAATGATACAGAACACAACACTCATACAACCAATCAAACAGGTTAGATTTACCAAAAAATCCAAAAAAATCCTTTACTAGGTAAACTAACTACTTTTCCAAGTTAAGTAGCCTTTCTAACTAATTACAATTGGATATATTTTATTCCCCTGATCATATCCTAATAATTTACCATGTCCTTACATCCCATTCCATTCCAGATCACCATTTAAGTTGAAGGAAAACACAAGAAATCTTTAAAATGTCTTGACAATGAATACTTGAAAACAATATTGACACAGAAGCTTTGCACAGAAACAAGATGGTGCTTGTGTATTTTATTAAAAAAAATTCAAGCATTACAGACAAATGAGAGAGCTGCAATATTTATAGATATTGGAAAGCTTCTATCTCATCCACAATATATGGAAACAAATCATCTAATCTAAGAAAATATGTAGAAATAACATATTGCCCCTAACTGCCCCTATTGCCCGTAATGGAAATCATCCATGAACAAAATATGCAAGATAGAATATGATCCCACAAACATTGGGATGAGAACACTATCATTTAGTTAACTAACAACTAAGGACAACTAATATCTATTGACATAAGTTTAAAATATTTAATTAAATACGTTAACTTATTACATTTATTCAAATATCAACTAATGATGAATTAAGCTAAGTTTTATTCATAAAAAAATGTTCACCTAATGTAAAACTACCCCTTTTTAGCTTTTCATGCCAAATGCCTCTGGTGAGTTGATGGTTAGAAAAAACAACAAGCAACCAAAATAAACTAAAATTATATTTAGGCACCGATTTTCCCCCTTGAGGTGTATGTCAAGTTTTATGTTCCAACTCCTTTGCTAAGTACCTTTTCCATCCTCACTCCTTCATCTGTTTAAGCTTTTTGTAGCCTTATCTAAACCCTTTATTGATCTAAATTTTAATATAATAAATTTATAAGAAAAAAACATACCTTTTGGGATACCCATTTGGGAAATTATCTTCTATGTGAAGTTTCAAGGTACCTTCTTAAGGGAAATTTTCTATAAAGTCCACTTTCTCATTTTCCAATTACATTCCACTAGTTCCTATAGGATTGTACCAAGACTATTAGCCTTTACCACTAACTGAAAATGTTTCAATGTAAAACTATTCCTGAATCTTGTTAATGGCTATATGTATATAGTTTCTTAAGAATTTTAGCCCTTAAAATTAAGTCTAAGGCCTTCAATTTGTTTTGTTTATACAAACCCTAGGTTTGTTTCTCCAAGTTTGGGTAAGATAAAATTTGAAATAAAATGATAAAAAATTTCTTCTAAGACTCAAGACTTCTCCCTAAGGTCCGTATTACTCTAAAAAAATAATTTTCTTCACAGGGAAGGATCTTGTTTCATTAAATGGTGCAAATGATCCAAAAGAACTCTTGCCCTGACTCTAAGAAACAAGGGTTTCATAGGAGTTTTTAAAAAAAAATTCTAAGAAATTTCATCCCAAAACATTTCACCTCTATTCTAAAAGGTTTCTAAATTTTTTTTAGTATCTTCAAGTGTTATACAACCTTCTTACTCAAAAATTTCAACTCCTTTGATTAAATTCTCTCATCTCATGGATTGTCTTAGCTTGAATGTTATGACTTCAGAGTCTGTTGTAGGTACTCAAAGATTGTTCAATCCCTAGCTTTAAAAACATAAAAAAATCATACCAAAATAAATATAAATAAATGTCAATACCACTTACCATTCATACAATTCCTTCATTTTGGATGTATTAGTTTTAATGAATATCAAAAGAAAGCACACATATTTGAAAAATTGTTACTGATTGTTTGTAAACAATAATTTCCTATCAAAATTTATTGGAGCTCCCTTTATATTCCTTTTTCATTCTAATGA
Organism: Taxus chinensis; assembly: GCA_019776745.2. Lineage (NCBI taxonomy): Eukaryota > Viridiplantae > Streptophyta > Pinopsida > Cupressales > Taxaceae > Taxus > Taxus chinensis. Next base: position 179,310,372 of record CM034156.1, read on the forward strand.
TCCTAAAATTAGTTACAAATATGGTTTATATAGGTTCTTCTCCACCTCTAACCAAGTTTTGGATTCTTCTAAACTCTTTACAACACATGGTTTTAGATGATTACATTATTATGAGGCTCTCTTAGACAAGACCTCTTAAGACCAAACATTAACCATATTATCATGTTTCCTAACCTTATAGATGATCTAATACATCTTTTTCATGACCATTTTTCTCCAACAAACACACAAAATACCTTAAAAATCCAAAATATCCCTCAAATACAAATTTGCATTTTTGGAGGGAAAAGGAGAACACATCCAAAAGTTGAAATTTTGACCACTTGAACATAACTAAACAACATGAAATGAATTATATGGACTTATAAGGACACCTAAACCACCTATCAAACCAAAAAATATCACGAAACTTCAAAACTTATACTTAGGAGTGATGCTCTTGCATAATACTCCCAAGGGAGAGAAAATGCTTCCCCATGAACTCTTTTCTTATAAGCTTATATTATCCCTCTTCCTTTACTTCCAGTTGAAAATGACTTTTGAAGGTGGAATTTTACTGAATACCATGCTTGGTGATTCTTCGTTAGCTATATCATACTTGTCATATGCTTTTTATCCTTTGAAATAAACATAATATTGAGCAAGATAACAGTTTCAGGGTTGTGTATGATGTTCTCCACCTTGTGTCTGATATTATACATCTGATCCTTGTTCATATGAGATGAATTTTCATCATCCATGACTATTGCACTTTCCTGGTTATCTTCTTCTTTTTCTTTCTGGAGTCATCTCATCTTTAATATTGGAATATACTAGATTTTTCTTGAAATGCTCATATTTTCTTGACTGCCCCTTCATTATCTCAACTGTCAAAATTGCATGCACAACACTCAGAGAAAGATTATATGAAAAAATATAAGTTACATCATCCTTCTTGATCACTACTTCCTTCTCATGTTTTCTCCTTTCTTGATCTTGCAACCTTTTTTCTTCTTAAATTGTTTTGATACATATTTCATGACTGTTTTTTATCTTCTTCAAATTATGATTGCTTATGAATTCATCTTGTTTTGAGTTATTTTCATGCTTGTTTATTTTTTGTGCTCCTAATATCTCACCTTGGTATTCCTTCCCAATGTGGTCTACATATCCACTGACTCCATCTGCCTTGCTCACTCTTGTTTGCAAGGTACCTTGATATTCTTTAGCACCACTTAACCACTTCCACAAATGCTTGACTGGACAACCTTTACTTTCCATCATTCCATCTTCTCTACCAGTTATTCCTTTCATATTTTCATGGTCATCTTCAATCATCTACTTAAAGTATGTTTTGATGCCCATTATCATCACTCTAGGATGGTTTTCAATCCATGCTTGGTTGTATTTCAATAGATTCAATGTATGTTTGAATTCACATTTCATGAATGTATATGTATCATCCCATCCATCATGAGTAGCTTTCCCATAAAATTTCCATGGCCTTCCTAGGGAGAGATGACAAGCATCCATAGGTAACACATCATAGAGAACTTCATTCTAATATCTACCAATCCAAAAATTAACTAAATATTTCTCACAAACCAGCACTTGATGATTTCTTTGGACTCAATATACATTATATGGCTTAAGATGCTTCATTCTTCTCAAATTAAAATTTTCAACCATTTAAGAAGAAACTAGATTATTTGTGATACCATTATCAATAATAAGTTTGTAACACTTATCATTTGTTTTGCACATGGTCCTAAATAGTGTTCTTCTTTGGACTGGTTTTTCACTTTTCTTTCTTGCATTCATCAATACTCTCCTCATCATCAAGGGTTCTCTTATATCTATTTCTTCCACAAGTGATGGTGATGCCACACTATATTCTTCTTTAGCATGAGTAATCTGATTCTAGCTTCACTCACTTTACTAATGCTTTCTTTAGGATTCTCTGGGCACTAAAAATATCTATGACCAATAAACTTGTTGCATTTAAAACACCTACTAGTAAATTCACCTCTTCCTCTTCCAAAACTACCTCTTCCTCTATAATAATATCCATCTCTAGGATAACCACCTCTTATAGTACTTTTTATTTTTGAACTAATTACATCTTCCTTATGATTTTATTGTTGTTGTCATCTGTTTGAATTATTTCTTCTACCTCTCATTCCTCTTCCTCTTCTTCTAAAATATTGTGATTTTTTTCTAGAAAACTTCTCTTTTCATTTTAAGGTTGTTTGGTATGCCTCTTCCATTGTTCTCAAGGTGAATAGATTTATTTCATAATGTATGTTAAGTCTTAACCCATTCACATACCTAGTTATCTATTCATCATCCCCTTTTATATGATCTCATTTTTACTTTTAAAAAATCATCAATGTAATCAACTACACTCATTTCCCTTTTCCATAAATTTTGTAATTTATTAAACAAGGTAGTTTAATAATCTGAAGGAAGAAACTTACATCTTATATTAGAAACCATTATATCCCAAGATTTGATTTCATCCTTTCCTCTTCTCATCCTTCCTTCTTGCACAATACCCCACTAAATAACATCATGCGTTGTTAGTTTTGTATAAGCAAACTTCATTTGGTTATCCTCATCTGTACCTTCAAAATCATAATTATTTTCCATTTTAGAAATCCAATCTATCATCTCTTCTGGAATTAGGATTCCTCCATACTCTGGTAACTTCATCTTAGGATTATAACCTGCTCCCATGACTACTTTTAGGATCCTCTCATCTAGTCCTTCTTCCTCTGATATTGTTTCTTGTACCACCTCTTCTTCTTTCTCTTCTTTATCACTTTTTTAATCCAAAACCTTACCTCTTATCTGAGTAGCCTCTAATGCTCCCAACATATTATTTATATTAATTAGAGTTAAAACCCATTAATTATCCCTAGTCTTCCCTCTTTGAACTCCTATGGTCACTCTTTTTGGTGCCATTCTGACTATTTTCTCTCTTCTTCTTGAAATTTTACTTTCCACTGATAAGTTCTTCTATTTATTTTTTTCTAGTCAAATTTTCTCTTTATTCTCCACATTGATAAAAAAAATGATGTAGAGAAAAACACTCATATAACCAATTAAACAAATTAGATTGACAAATAATTCCAAAACATTCCTTTACTAGGTAATCTAGCTACTTTTCCAAGGTAAGAAACATTTCTAAGTAGAAAACATCGGTTATATTTGATTCATATGATCATCTCCTAACAATGTATCATGTCCTTACATCTCATTCAATTCAAAATCACCAATAATATTAAAGGAAAACAAAAGAAATCACCAAATTGTTCACCTAGACCAAAATTATCCTTTTTTAGCTTCTCAAGCCAAATGTCTCTGATGAGTTAGTGGTTAGAAAAAATTACAAGAAACAAGAAAAAAATAAAATTAGATTTGGTAACCCATATTCCCCCTTTAGGTTTGTGTCAATTTTTATGTTCTAACTCCTTTTCCATGTACCTTTTCCACCCTCACTCCTTCACTTGTTTAAGCTTCCTGTAGCCTTATATTAAGCCTTTTCTTATCTAACTTTTTGATGCAACCGAGAATCCACTATGAAAACCTAGAAAAACCAAGGTGTGTTGGCACATCAGCTAGCCTAAGCTGAGAACTCACCTAAAGCATGAAAAGATACCAGGCCCCTCTTTCGAGTTTCTTGTGCAGGATGTTAGGCTAATGAAGATACAACATACTCAAAACCATAAATAAGCATAACATTCCACAAAGCATATTCCAAATATAGATCTTAGAGAATATTGAATGAAACAATTACCATAATAATATTAACCATGTAAAAACTAGTTACAGTCATGTTTAACACCATTATCCATCTAATATACTCCATTACATTAACATTGTAAACCATAGAAGCTTATTAGATTACAAAATATTACCATAAGCTATGCATGCATTAGATCCAGCAATATAACTCTACAATAATTATGTGTCTCTAAAATACACAATTCACTAATTATTTATAGGGGTGGGGACTTTCCCTTCATCACCTACACAGTTCCCAAAATAGGTCACATGCTGATAATAGCCATACACCTTTACAAGAACACACACACATGCAAGTGTGCTAATAATAGACATCCTACAGTTAATTGGAAGTAGTAATCTTATTATTATCTCAAACTCTTGCATAGTGCTTATCAAACACTCGTTGCTAAAATAGAATTTGCATGTCATGCAAGTGTCCATCCTGATGTGTGCTCTGCACATTACCTTCCAAAAATAGCTCACATCTATGAAAATGGCTAAGTCCTGAATCATCTTGTCTTGGCGTGTGTTTCTTTTCCTAACCTTCTGCACCTTCAAATGTGCCTTGTTCCCACATGTAAATATTCTATGTGCCTACTCCTTATAATAATATGTCTACTCAACATTACCCCACACTATAATACATTTTCATCCCGATAATGGGGTTTCCTTATGATGTTCCCAAATAATAAAGAATAAGAATTGAAAGAATATATGAATCATTATACAAAAGAATAGATCTCTACTCTGTAGCACCCTCCTCTTTAAATGGGAGGATCAACTATGGATATTCACTTTTGATTTTTACATCCAATGCCTACCAGTCATCCAGCATGGTCCTTGTATTCTCTAGAATGTCTGTGGCTATTGGATCTAACTCATGTTGAGTAAATTTCTCCTTTTCATTCTATAATACTTGGACTACATTAGCCATAGCAAACATAATTCCCTCAAGAAGATCCATTTTTCCATGCTATCAGCTTCCCAATCTCATATATTATTTCCTTATGTGGATCTTGGGTTACTGCAAGGGATTTATGCTTTTGTTTTACTAGTGCCAATATTTCTGTGTGCCCTATTGATTCATCCTTCATGGCCTTCAGAACTTCATTATCTTCAATTATAGTTCTAGTTCTAATTACTGCTTATGGTGTTGTAAAAATATTCAGAGCTTGGAATACTTTCTTCAACTCATCCTTTAAAGTCTGGAGAAGTGCCTCGTAAGTTGAATTTTTTCTTACCAAAGAGGCCCTTGTTCTTTCTACTTATTTTTCAACATCTTTTGGTGTTGGCATTCAAATTGGTCCATCCTCTAACACAAAATCAACTAATGTGTGCACATGATGCATAGCCAAAGGAAACTTCTTAGAAACCTTCGAATCAAGATGAGGTCTTGCTTTCAAAATTTAGTCACCAATTTCTTCTTCCATGGTAATGAAGGACTCATTCTTATTCTATTCTTGGTCCTTCTCTCCTTTTAAACGCGTTATTTTTGCAGTTTTTTCCTTGTTATCTACAAGTAGTGTTCTAATAGTGGCAGCTTTATCAATGTTCCTCCATGCCACCTCTTTAGATACCTTAAACAAAGAACTGATTACTTTCTCATCAAACATTAAAGTAGTATTGATTGTCATGTGTCTACTTTGGGGTGCCTTTATCACTCTCCTTGATACATAAGATTCCTCACATACGTCAAAATCTAGCTCATCCATATGGGTCTACATGGACCAGGATAATTGTTTCCTTGTGCACATGGTGGCCATGTCTAGATCCATTAACTCCCATCCATACAATTCCTTAAGGCCTATTGTTCTCTGAAACTGGGTGTGGATGATTTTACTTCTCTTCATCATAGCCCATACTTGGCACAAAATATTCTTCACTGGTTCTCTTCATTCTTGGCCCCTTAAGAACCTAAGTGCCAAGGTTTAGAGCTCACCATTCTCCTTCCTGAGTAGTAAGATGAGCACTAGATTGTTCTTGTGCTATCTCTTCTACTTCCTTCATCCCTTTCTCTTCATCTATCATTTCTTCATCTCTGATCTCCTCCATATCTTCTAGTTTTACTAGGGTCCCTAGTGTGCTCTCCTCAGAATCCTCATCCTCCTCATCTAGCTTCATCTTTCTCCTTCTCTTCTTCTCAAGTGCCTCTTTCTGAGGGGAGAGTTTAGGTGATCTTCTTACCAACTATGGTATTCCCACACCTTTGGTCATGGTTCTTCTAAATACCTTATTAAACCAACGCTTTTTAGGGACTACATCCACGTCCAAGTCCTCTTCTTCATCATGTGCCTATAGTGGAGAATCTGTGTGCTCACTTTCCACTTTGTCTATGGTTTTTATCCGGCCTCCATGATCCAAGCCTCCACTATCTTCTTTCTTATCTTCCTCCTCATCTATTTGTATGGTCACATCAAGATTTGGAGCCGGCACATTCTCCATTGTGTGCCTACCCTTAGGTGGCCCTGGGAGCATGAACTCATTCTCCACATACTTATTTTTCTCCATCCTAGGCTTGAGCTAAAGATATATTAGTGCGGGTCCACCATCACCAATAGCCAAACTTACTGGCTTCATACTTATAACATGTAAAATAATCCTCTCAATGTAGGTAGACCGACCTAGATCTATATATGTTTTTCTGAGGGTGTGGTAGGCACAATCTACCTTTTCCATGTTGAAGTTCAGTCTATGCACATAAGAAAATCTATGAACCAAGGCTTGGAAATAACGTGTTGTAAAGGCATAAGGTATTTTACACCATGGACTCCATGTCCCATCCTTCATGGAAAACCATGTGATGCAGAAGTGGTTCTACACTACAAACTGTACTGCCTTGCCTACTACCAAAGGTAGTTCTTTTGGAATGCATCATTCCTCCTCAAATGCCACGCGAAGTTGGTCATACCACATTTCTACCCTTTTCTTGAATGGGCCACTCATTGATCCTTCAAGTAAATATTTCTCAAACCTTTTTGTGAGGGACTTCTTCTCAGCGGGGTATTCCCAAATTTTATTCTTTGGCCCATCGGGCACTCTAATTTCTACAAAAATAAGAGATAAGAGGATGGCACCAAAACTTATCTTTTTACCTACATGCACTTCCTCAATAATTATTTCTACACTATAACCTGCTAAGTTGTAGATTTATTCCTCTGTCATCTTCTTTACAATGTATAACCACATTGTATTTACTTGTGACCATCTCTCTTGATCATTCAGCTTGGTGAGAAGATGCACGGCTACCTACACCACAAGGAACTTCTTCAATCTAGAAATTTCCATTCCGCACGGACCCTTAGTATACCACAACTCCTTGCTTGTGGCTATAACCACTACTTTATCAGTCAAATCACTCAAAATTTTTGTCCTTGTGCCCTTCAATCCTGTTAATGTTGCAATTAGGACTGCTGTGAGCCTAACCCTTCATCCGGTGAAATATAATAAGTCCTCATGGACTTTTCTCATAATCCACTGGTATAAAGGTTCATATTTTTCAAAGTATGAGAGCTCATACAATTGATAAACTCCTACCTTCTTAAGAACCTTTTCCCCAGTCTCATCATACACTAGCATATCTTCCATCGTGCACTTGTTGGTCTTCTTATTTAGCAAAGCATCCAACTCTCCCTTGTTATCAGTGGTGTGGTGGTTGTAGTCATTTACTTTACACCTATAGGTGTGGGAATCACAATCTTTCCTGACTCTTACTCCTTACTGGTACTACATCTTTGAAAAATTTCTCTCGGGAGCAATTTCAACCTCAACTTCCAGATTTTTATTTCCTTTGTGTCTGCTGCAGGTGCTTTCTTAGGTGTCATCATCAAAATTCTTCCTTTTATCTTCTGTGTCAAGTAAGATGAAACCCTAGCTCGAGTCTGCATGCCCTAGCTCAAAACCGTGTGGCCTAGCTCCTTCTCGATGCTTCTAATTCAATAAAACCCTTCACTAATGGGGATGCAAGCCATTTCACGCACAAATCTGCTCTCCACATCTAGTTTCACAACTCTCCACACCTCAAAATGATTCAATTGGCTCAGTTGCACTTAGCTCGCTCAAATACTTGTGATTGCAAAGGTAAAAATGAACCCTCATCACGTCCTTATATAAATTTTCAAAAATTTAGTGCATTTATTGCTCCTTCACCTACAATTAATCCTCTCATTAATTGACCATTTTCAAAATTTTTGAGAATTTCCACATGGTATAATTTCATGCCCTAGCTATAACCTTCTAGTGTGCCTTCCTATCCTCTGGCTAAAAAATAATCTTCGGTACGCTTCCATGTGCCAAATACCTCGCCATTGTGCCTTCCCCTAGTAGTTTCCACTTTCGTTGCTTACCTCACGTTATATTGTTCCTTCATCTATTTCCATCTATGGTATTATTTAGAAGAAATTTCCTTTCTAATAGCTCCTTCCATTCTTGAATAACACTTGTAACAATGTGTTCTCATGTATACCCAATTGTGAATAACAACCACCCCACACCAATGATATGTGCAGTCCTCTACGCATAAAAATACTTCAGATTGTAATTAGCTTCCACTGCACAAACGTGCTTATTACACCAAACAACAAACTTTTCTGACAAAGCATAGAGGTGAAGAAGTAAATACAATAAAGGAAATACAGAAATGGAAACCTATACTAAATGGAAACATTTCCTTATTACAAACACCAAGAAGACTTATTTATAGTAGGGCTTCAGCCTACTCCCGTTAAAGTAACCGGGTAACCACATTCCATCAAGCACCTCTAACTTGCAAGCACCTAAGTCAAGTTTATGAGTGATAACATATGGTACCAACCAATGCACCTTGAGCTTTCTAGGATGGCATAAAAACTTAGAATCATGAAGTAGTACCATCTGCCTAACCTCAATCTTCTTGTCCCTGATGTGTCGGTCATGTCATGCCTTCTTCCTGGCCTTTTCTTGCTTCTAACTCCATCGTGCAATGGAATTCCTCTCATCCAACTGTATTAACATGTCAATCATTTCTTCTAATGATTTCTTATCATCTATACCTCCAACACATGCAATAGACAAAGAAGGTAACATGAATTCCATAGGAAGAACTACTTCTTGACTAGACACCAACTGAAAGGGTGTGACCTTATTCAGCCTCTTGTAGGTTGTTCTATACGCCTAAAGTACAACAAAAACTTTATCATCATAATATTTCCTTCCAAGGTCACAATTTTTTGTCAAGGTCTGACTCAATATCTTGTTAAAGGCCTCAAAAGTACCATTTTCCTGAGGATGATAGGGTGTAGTCTTATGGTGCGCAACCATAAATTCATCTAGTAATATCCTGATTTTCTTGTTCAAAAAGAGTGTTGCCCTATCAATTGTCAATCTTAGTGAACATCCATACCTAATAAGAACATTTTCCCATAAGAACCTGGTTGTTGTAGCTACTGTATAATCCTTTGTAGGTGTTTCTTCTACCTACCTTGTAAGATAATCTGTGCAAGTGATGATATAACACGATCCAATTCTACGCGCGGCTAGTTAAATAGGACCTACAAAGTCTATATCCCATTTATCAAATGGATCTACACTAGAAAATAGGCCTTAAAGGAATTTCATCTCTTTTCCCAGGTTTTCCAAGGCACTGACAATGATCACATGCCTTAAAATATGCTTTACAATCTTTATATAGGGTCTCCCACCATAATCCAATGAGTAGAATCTTACGTGCAGTGGTGTCACATGCATACTACTCACCTACAATACCATTATGAGCCTCTTCCATGATATCTGTGCACTCATGTTCTAGTACACACTAATGTAATACTTCATCTCTTCCTAGTTTGTATATATCTCCACTGATCAACATAAAAGGTGTTGCGTGAATTGCAAGTTGCTTCTTCTCCAATGCTTTCATTCCTTTTGGCATAATACCCATGCATAAAAAGATAACAATATCCTCCAATTATGAATGTGTGTGATGTACCTTGTACAACTGTGCATCTGGTATTTTATCTTTAATTGTTTGTGCGTCCTCCCCTGACTGAATCATTGATAAGTAGTCTAGGCCAGAATTACTTTTACCTAGTTTTACCACAACTGTGAAATCAAATTCTTGAAATAAGAGCACTCATTGAAATATGCACCCTTATAAAATGGGCTTATTTATTAAGTATTTTAATGCCATGTGATCAATATAGAATACAAAAGTTGTTGCTAGTAAATACTGTTTGAATTTATGCAACGCGTAGACCATCGACAAGGCCTCGCGCTCTGTTGTTGTATAATTCTACTTGGCAGGAGTCAAATTTCTACTAGAAAAACACATAGGATGATCTATAAAACCTTATCCAAGTGGAGCTAAGACCATGCCAATGGTTGTGCCAGAGGTGTCCACATGTAAATGAAACAGTTGGTTCCATGAAGGAAAACACAAAATGGGTGTTGTTGTAAGTCTCTCCTTCAATGCCTCAAATGTGTGATGCTGGATTTCACCTCAATAGAACATCCCTTTTCCTTTTATTAACTCTTCTAGGGGTGCGACAATATTTACATATCCTTAGATAATATTTATATAATACCTCATGTGGCCAAAGAATCTGCGCACCTCACTCTGACTGGTAGGATCTTATAGGCCTACAATATCTGTAACCTTAGCTGGATCCACTAACAAACATTCCTTGCAGATGATGTGCCCTAAAAAATTTCCAAAAGGTGTAGAAAACATGCACTTCTTGATGTTTAAATAGATTCTTAACTTTCTACATCTTTCAAACATTAAGCGCAAATTGTGACAATGATCCTTAACAAGTCCATACACTTTCTAATCATCTAAGTAAACATGCAAGGAGTTATGAATAAAATATTGGAATGCTTGAACAACTATGCATGAAAATACAACAAGAACATTTTTCAAACCAAAGGGCATCACATTATATGCAAAAATTCCCCATTCAGTGGTGAAATTCATTTTCTTCTTATCCTCTTATGCAATTCTAACTTAATGATACCCAGAGAATCCATCTGTAAAAGCATCAACTTTGCGCCCTGCAACGCCTTCTAATATTTCCTATGTGAAAGGTGTTAGAAAAGGATCAATCACACATGCAACATTCAGTTCTCTGTAATCCACAAAAATCCTAGTCTGACCATCTTTCTTTATACTGATCACCATGGGGCTGACCCACTCTGATTCCTCTAGGGGATTGATGATGCTAGATTTAAATTTTTTGTCAATTTCTTCCTTAACTTTTACGCACAGGTTTGGGTTCATCCTATAAGGTATCTTTCTGATTGGGAGAACACCTTCCTTTAGCTTAATCTTCATCTCTCCTAATGACGCATGCACTCCTTTTAACTCATGATAGCCCCTAGGAAATAAATCCTAAAAATCTTGTAGTAACTCAATTATCTTTGCCACTTCAGAATTAGACCAATAATCCCCAATTATTTCCTCTTTAGGTTCAGCATCCATACCAATGTTCACTTTCTTAGTCCTCATAGGTTTATAATAGGCGTGTGCGTTATTATCTTCACTGTCTAAAACTTCATGTGTACCTTCTAAATGATCTATATCCATATTTTCTAATTATTCATCATCCACTATGTAGACCATTTTTCCTTTTTATTTCTCACAACAAGCATGCTTAAGTAGTGTGGAATCTGTCTCTTCTACTTCATCAAAAAATGATCCTAAGTCTACCTCACCAAGTAAATCCTGAATGAGTTCTTCATTCTTTTCACTATCTCCCATAGTTAAGCACTTCATAACCCTTAATTCCTCTTCCACCAGAGGTTTATTAGAGAAGTAGTTAAAATTATGGGTCATTCCAACAATCAAGTCCTACCAATTTCTAGTCTCCCTATACATCTCTCCATAAACATACCAGGCTCGTGTGTAGCCTTGTAAAGTGGAATAAAGTTTGTGCACCTGAAGTGAAGGTGGTAAATCTTCCTACCCCTTTTTTTAGAGTCTCTCACATTGTTGAACGTGGTGTTGAATAGGTTGTTTACCATGATACATACAGATTGTAGTAGGCGCATTGCTCCTAAAAAACCGAGTGGTTAGAGAAATTATGAATTCATCCCATTCTATAAGATTGTCCATGTGAACCATCCACCAATGCATTGTTGTACCACATAATGTATATACTAATATATTTCTTCTTTCTACTTGATTTTTCCACTACTCCTCCATGGCGCGTAAGAATACCATTGGATCTCATTCTCCAGTATACTGAGGTAAAAATTTGTTACCTATTCTTCAAATACATCGAGGATTGCTTCTCTGTGCAAATGCACTTCTGAATTTATACCCAACCATCTCATAGGTTTCATGTGCCCAATTATCACAAGCAATACTTGTAGTATCATTGATAGACTGTTCATCTTCCCATTAGAGGATTCCTTCCTTTGATGGCTCAAGTACTTTTGGGTCCCGAATTACGGGTACATAAATTCTGTTCAGGTCTTCCTCACTCAAAGGTTCAACATAAGGCATAGATTTTCCATCTATCAAAGGGATAATTACTCTTTCTTCCTTGTTCTCAAAATTTATATACCCCTTGTTGAACTGTAAATTAGAATTATTTTCATAACACCAAGGGTGCCCAAGTAGAGCTAAGAATTTTTCTGATTCTATATGTGCTAAGACCTTAAATTCCCAGTGAACTTGGGCCCTTGTATAGTAATGGATGTACCCTTTAAAACTCCTATGGGAGGGGCCTTAGTTTGATTGGCCATGAACAATACATTAGAGGATGGCTATAATGGAGGTCTGCCCATCTATACACATGCATCTAAAGTAATAACATTAACTTCCGTGCCTGTATAAATCAATATATTACTCAAGATCCACCCATCCAAAACAACATTCATAATAATCTCCTTGTCATAATCCAAGCTACGAGGGGGAAGGATCTCTCATCTAGTCTCAACACTTGTGTGTAGAGTGTTTCCCTATAGCCAATTTCCTAGTAATGGAATGATATTCTCCTGGCGCAACATTTTGCATACCTCTTTCAAGTCATCAATATATGATTGAGCTATCTCTGCTGCTTGATTTTGTTCTAACTTCTATTACTGTTCCTTCAAACATTGTATTTCACCCTAAAGATTTCTGAGTACCTCCATGGTTTCTTGATAAACCTCCTTTTGATGTGTAGGATATGGGTACCTTGCATGTAAAAATTCCTCCTTGTTGTAATGTCTCTTGGGTGTGCACAACTTCAGCGCATGTAGTAATATTCACAGGTAATACCTCAGGTTCTGGTGCCATCTTTGGCATCCACTGATTTTCCACATCACATTGTATTCTAACCATCCTTGCACCTTTGTTCTCCTATTTATGCTACTTGCTAAGATGATCATATAAGTCTGGGAATTACTCATAGCTATGATTATTCCCACAAAAATAAAAATTAATATTCTGAGGAGATTCACGTCTGTAGTGGTCAGGAGATCCACATGTAAAACACATTCTATGAAGGAACTTGCCTCATCCACCACCACAGCCTCAGCCCCAGAATCCACCACGGTATCCGCGACCTCCTTTAAAGTGCCTTTTGTTATGATCATAGTGTGCTTGAGTGTGATCACACTCATGGTGCTCACTTTTTCCTCTAGAGTTATTTGATACTCCAGTCTGTCGTACACCGATCTCTATGGCATCATGGATATGACCAATTAACCTGTAGTATTTTGTATCATGAGTCTTGGACCAAAAAAGTTTACAATAACAAGATACATTCTTTCTTATCATGTGTTGTAATAATGGGCATTGGCTTGCATCATAGTCCAAATGACATATCTCATAGTCTAACAACAATGAATGCACTGATTTACAAGGACAACTATCTTTGGTGTGCCCTTCCACTTCACAATCTATACACCAAATCCCAGTACGCATCTCATGTGATGAATTTTCTGATAGTTATCCAACTACTTTTTCATATCTTTAATATGTACCTCTAAGAATGGGCTCATGCCAGTGTCTATACTTCCAATTTCCTAAGCACACAAAGATTCTTCAAGTGCTTCACGGGTCCGTATAAGTATTATGTGACATGGCCCTCCTAAAAGGTGTGATCAAGCCCCCAACGAACCACTGTGCATGCTGACTTACATGAATATCATAAGAAATTTTGGCCAACAACGTCTTGAAATAGGCATCATATTCTCGAACACTCTCAGTGGTTCCTTGCTTAATATCCTTGAGCGCACTTATACTCTTCTACTCAAACTTAGGAATATGAAACTCCTTAAGGAAAACATCCTTTACTGTTACATAATCTATGCAAGTTTGATGAGGGTCAAACTTCTTGTACCAACTATGTACGTATCCCTGTAATGTAGTTAAAAAATGACTTTCCTTGTACTCAGAAGCCATAAATCCTTTTTCACGCCACAATATCTCACACATGTGCACATAATCATAAACATATTCTATGCTCTTATACTCTAGAACATGAAGAGACATCTTCATGTAAATATTCTGGGGTTGGTTGGGACCCTGCCCACCTGATACAAAACCTCTTCTGTTACCTCTACTTCCAGAACCACTAGATCCACCAGAACTAGAGCCACCTATTCCTCTTGATCCTCCACCTATAGCTAGAAGCAGACCAGAAGATGTACTCCCATGTGTCCCAACGGTAGTACTAAACTGAACTCTTATAGTCTGTGAAGTGGTACTACTCCCAGAAGTGAGTCTGAAATTGAGTTCTATGCTAATGATGCACCTGAGAAGGTATTCGCAAACAACAAAGAAGACATTTTCCTTGTCATCAATGTACTTGTTATCTGACTTGCTCCTACTCTTTTACTGCCCAAAATAGCTTGTTGATTATTGGTTGTACTAGATATTGGAAATACAAGCGCAAGGGCTAGGTTACAAGGTAGATTCAGATGTGCTCCCATGACACAATTCATCTCTACTAGCACACTCCCATGTGAGGCCAAGAAGGGATCTCTATTATTCTTTCCCAAATGGGAGAGTTCCATATGCTCTAGCTCCATGCCTCTTGCGTGGGCTTCAAATCCTTCCTGATATATCTCTCCCCTCAATGCCATCCGCTCTATAATATCACGCTACTTCTCTATCTCCCTCTTGCATGCCTCATTTTACTTAAGCTACCTTTCTTTTCTCTACCTCTCTACCACTAGGTCTGTCATCTTTCACCAAACCTGTTCCTTCCCCGCGCGTGGTGGGGTTTAGCTAGCCATCAGTTTTTTTTCCAAGTTTAGGGTTAGCATCAAGATTTTGATAGCTAATGGAATGCCTTGCAAATAAATTCCCCTTGGATAACGTAAAAAAAGGAACTCAACTACCTTTAGGAAAGAATAAGTGGAAATTGAGTACTCCAAAATATAGCTATTCAAAACACCACAAAACCAAGTATCCACAATGCGTGTCTAAATAAGATCAACATCATAAAGAGCATGAAATTCTTCCTGCATCTAAACAAACATGTGATACCTCTAATTCCTTTTAGAAGCATAAGAAACCAACCACTTGTACATCTCTACTAGAAAAATAGCAAAGAATATCTCATAAATATAGTCATACAAATTGTGCTCCACTCATGCTCGTGTGTCAAACTTAGATCTAGTGTTGAACCTCCAAGTGTACTCTTCTTCTAGATACTTTATCCACTCCTCAAAAATTTCTAAGGTCAACCGGTATGTCTTCATCATGAAACATCCTGAAAACAAATGAAAAATAGGTCCTGACAATGGAACCAATGATGTAGCCTAGAATCCACTATGAAAACCCAAAAAAACCCAAGCGCGCTGACACATCACCTAGCCTAAGTTGAGTGCTCATCCGAAGTGCACAAAGGTACTAGGCCCTTGTTTAGAGTTTCTTGTACAGGATGTTAGGGTAATGAAGATATAACATACTTAGTACCATAAATAAGCATAACATTCCACATAGCATATTCCAGATCTAGATCTTAGAGAATCTTGGATGAAATGATAACCATAATAAGATTAACCATGAAAAAACTAGTTATAGTCATTTTAACACCATTATCCATCCAATATAATCAATTATATTAACATTGTAAAACATATAAGCTTCTTACATTACAAATGTTTAACCTGATTCTAGAGCATTTCTTTGAATGTTGACGAAACAGATAAGGGTAGAGGGTTATGAGGAATAACTGTTAAAATGTTGGTTGTAGGTTGTTGCATGCGTATGACTTCTTGATCCATATTTAATCATGAGATATTCCTTTTGGCTAGGAGGAACTACCTAAAATAGAAAAAAAGACCACTAAATAAAATTTAAACAGTATATGCAGTGGACTGCCTAGCATATGCTAGATCTGGGAAATGTGATACTCCCTAGACGGCTATCAATCCTATGTTTAAAACAACTCAATGATAGCAATAAAGGAAATCCTACTGTAGTTAAAATAATTTAGGTATCTCATTTGACTACAACAAGCAAATTTGTTGACAATAGGATAAGCTATGACTGAATCTGAAGGTCAAGGTCTGGTTCAGAGTACTGATATTGGTCAAGGTCTGGTTTTGGGCTATTTAGGGTATTTGGTGAAGGTTTTAAGCTCTGTTCTTGGTCTAAGGGTAAGAACACAGAGACCGACATCAGTCTGGTATGACCGATGTCGCTTTAGGTTAACTGGTGATGGTTGTGGGTAACTGGCGTCGGTATGGTCGGGGTACAGGAATCCCAATAAAAACTTGATGTGGTGGTAGATCTAAAGCTGAATGGAAATGGAAAGGGAAATGACAAGGTTTGTGTAGGTCTTAGGTATACTCAGGGATCTCTAAGAACCAGATATGAGAATTTTAATGGAGTGGGTGAAGGAATGGTCAAGTTTTCATAGAGGTAAATGGTGGGGGAATGGGAATGGGAGTAGAAACTAATAACAGAAGTAAAAGAGTCTTCCAAATTAACAATGGAAAAATGTTGGTTGGTAAAAAACTTACCGTTGTACGAGATTGATGTCTGGTTAGAAATGGTGGATGATGAAATGAAAGGAACTGGGTGTGGTGCTGGCACTTCCCCAAATGCTCCCGTGAAGGAAAATGGCTTTGTGATTGCTTCTGGCACTGGCTATGGATGCTCTGATGCATGTACGAATGTTGGTTTTACTTGCATGTAGCTCTAGTTTCATCTCTTTTCTCTCAGAAGATGTGCCAACCTTAAAAAAAGGTTGTTTTGGGGATTAAATGGTAACCAACGGTGGTTTAGAGTTGATCGGCAGTGGTTTAGGGTAACTGGTGTCGGTTACAGTGGGATTTCCTAGGTTTTCTAAACTGGGCAGATCCTCTTGATTTTCTGGGATCTCGTTCATTTCCTCCCGTAGATTAGAATGGAAGCTTCCTTTCTAACGGGTGGGAATGTGGTTATAGGGAATGTAGGATTTGATATTTAGGGTTTAGGTAGGTCATAGTTAGTTATGGAAAATTACTAAGAATAGGTCTTAGGGTGAGGTGGTTAGATGAGGTGGATGTGTGGGCATTATCCAATTAGGATATTTAAATAATAAATATTGTGAGGACATGGATTAATTTAATTTAATTAATTAAATTAACATTAGAGTGGGGTGAAAGGGGCCATGGTTAGGTGAGTGTGTTTGAGTTGGTTATTTTTTGAGGTACCAAGGGGAGTGTGACCCAATTTTGGTGTCTACATTTTGCCCCTTTTTGTTGCGTAGCTTGTATTGGTAAGTGACACTGACAAAAAATAAGATGTGGTTGCCCCATGTGTGGGTGAAGGTGATCCCCCTCAAACCAGGAACTGATGAGGTAAAAGAAAAAATTGGTGAGTGGTTTGATAAAAGGTGAATGTGATGAAGAGGAAGGTGGGTAATGGGGGTAAAAAGGGAAAAATGTCTATGTGGGTAATCCAAGTAATGGGTCAGGGTCAAAGGTAGTAATAGTCAAACACACACACATGTATAAATTACAACATGGTACCAAGTTGAAGAGCAGGAAAACTCTACATTGTCTTAGGTCATTAGGTTTATCCAAACAAGGTTGAGGTGATTCTGGTATCCGAGATATAGGATAGGATTAGGAATCACATCCCAGGTCAGGTGCAGGAACGTTTAGGTATGTTCCAATATACCAAGGGTTGGGTTGAGATAAACAGTCACGGAAACTGACTAATATACCAATATACAAAGGTAAGGAGATCTAGGGGAAGAGAGGTAGGGTGGTAGGTATAGGTGAGGTGCCGAGTGGGATTGTGGTTATGAGTAAGGTATATTAATATGATGTTTTGGCTAGATGCAGGCGAGAGATCAGTTGAGGATCCAAGACAAGGTGTTACCCCTTCTTGTGATAGTTCATCGCCCTACGACAGTCGAGGAGTGGACGCATGTCACAAATGTTTGCCTGAGTGGGGTCAAGTGCTACCGGCATGTAGTCCGGAAGAGAAGTTTGATGGTCTCTCTCATCGATAGATGGGATTTCGTGACTAACATGTTCCACCTACTGATGGGGGAGATGACTGTAACCATAGAGGACATGTACAGGATCATGTGATTACCTATACTGGGGACGTAAGTATATTTGATCTCCTTAGAGGCATCTGAGGAGTTGATGTTGATGGTATTTGGTAAGGGACTAGAAAAGTTAACTATCCATAGCACTAGCCTGAGCTAAGGAGAGATGTACCTAGCCTGTCTAGAGGAGACTAGGCTAGTAGTATTATTGATGGAGGCAGTCTGCTTCTTTGCACTACCGGATGTAGAGGGTGGGAGATTCACATGATCAATGATGGGGGTATTACATGATATGATTATGGATAGGACCTGCTTCGCATGGGCACTGACTTTCCTAGTACAGCTATATAGAGAGCTATGGGCATATGGGCAGCTCCATAGGTTCAGCCTATGTTACACATTTATTCTTCATTTTTGGGCCTACAAGCACATTATTTGTGTTCATCTGATTGGTATGCCCCGGGAAGATGCATTTGAGCCCTAGTTTGTTAGATTGGGGTATAGGTAATGGATCCTTGTTAAATGAGAGCGTTGAGCAGGCAGGGTGAGACATGATGTGGCATATTACAGGAAGTTACTAGAGGGATTTTCCGGTATGGACATTATTTGGAGACCGTATGTGGGCTATCTATTATAAAGAGAGATGGATGATGAGTTAGATGGCCTACAGATACTCAGATGGATTGAGGGGCATCATGTAAGGGAGCACAAGATGATCCCAATAAACAGGGTCAGACAACATTTTTGATTACTGTAGGATATACCACCACCTTTCCCACAATACTGGAGATATGATGTGGAGAGACCACTTCCACTGCCACAGTTGAAAATACCTACAGGGAAGGAGGATCAGGTTATAGACTAGTGTATTGATGATGTTGGGGTGACTGATAGGTATATATAGTGGTGGGTGGCTCATTTACAAGAAGTACCTCCCATGCCAGGGTAGACAAATTTAGCCAGCATCACCATGCATAGAGATGCCCTACAGGGGTAGGTGGTGACCCTCATTACACATTTGGGGATGGTACAGAGGTAATTATTAGGTTCGGAGGTGGAGGTGGCCACATTATATATGTAGATGGCTAGTCTACATGCCCAGATGGCTCAGGGTGGAGATGGAGAGTGTGATGATGAGTAGGTGGCTGCCCTACAGGCATAGGTTATAGGTTTGTAGGGCCATTTGGCCACTAAACAAGTGCAAATAAAGGCACTACAGGCTCAAGTATAGGGTGCAAGGCTGATGGCACCTCCACAGGAATCAGAACAGGGTCCCAGTTCACATGTAGGGTCGGGACAGGTACATGTATAGGGTCAGAGGCTGATGGGGCCACCCTAGATAGTACCCATATCTAGGTTACGAGATTCCTTAGGTGAGGCCAGATATTATCAAGATCAGTTGATGGAAGCTGTGATATATTTTCTATCTTATTAAGAGTACATGGCATAATAGGCCTTGAGTGAGAGGACCAAATCCCATACCCATATTGTGGAGAGCACAGGGGGCCATCAAGCTCCGAGATAGGATCAGGGTGAGGCCACTAGTTTATGGAGGCCAGCTCTAGGTGATGTACCCGCAGGGGCCCGACCAAGACCTATGACGGGCAGTGAGATTTTATTAGGCCGCTAGATAGGAGCCGAGGAGGAGACATGAGAGACTGATATGAAGGATATTTGGTAGGATGATGTCTAATGCACATCCCTCCATTTTGATAGATATCGGCCTGCGTTCCAAAGAGAGTGAGGATGTATGAGAGTTTTGTATATTTTTGATCATATACCGGCCTGTATGCCAAATATGGTGAGGTTATATATGAGAGTTTTGAGATATTTGGTTATATACACTGGCCTATGTGCCGAAGATATTTGAGAGTTATGTACATGGATACACATGTTTGGATGTTTTTATTTATATAGATGATGATGATTATGGTCATGATGTATCTGTGTTGATAGAATTTTGATTATTATGCATAGAAGGATCTTTTATAGGTGTGTTAGGCATGGTTGAGTCAGATTGTGGTTTTAGGAATGGATTGAGTTAGGTTGTGGTTTTGGCATGGATCGAGTTAGGTTTTAGGCATGGTGGAGTTAGGTCATAGGCATGGATTGAGTCGAAATTCGTTGAGTTTTTAATTCATTAATTTGTGCAATTAATGATGATATGGGTCATGTTTGAGATGTTTAATAGTAACATGCATGATAATGGTAAAGAAATGGTAGACATAATGAATGTATGTTTGATGATGATAAAAAATGTGAAGCAATCTGTTGTTTGTTTGCTTTAATTTCCAATTATTGATATAAAAAGGAAACTAACTAGGGTAGAATGTTATTGAGGAAAATGAAAGGTGAATTGGTTAGGATAGAGAGTGGCCAAGCTAACCTCCAAGGGCCCCATGCCCTTGAAGTGCGGCCTACATAGTCCCAGTGAAAAGGGACCTTAGGCCAATGTAGTTCTCCCGTAAGCTAGGGAAAAATGTGAGGAGGTATGCATATGGGTTGGTAGGTTATAGGCATGATTAAGTCTAGGGATTTTAGGTATGGGTGAATTGTGGGCACATTGGTATGGGTGATTTTGAGTCAATTGTGGTGAAAGAGGAGAAATTACCCAAAGATAAGCATCGAGGATTGAGTCCTGTATAAGGTAATCAATACATAATGAAGGAGGTTAAAAGGTAAGAGGAGGAAAGAAATCCACTTGATCAGTAAGGATCACAATGGGTGGGTCAAACCTTAGATAGGCGGATGAACGTAAGACCCTAAAAACACTGCATGATTGATTATTCTATAGGTGAAGAGTAGTCACATGATCACCAAATGTCACAGTTCCAATAGGTCCCTTGAGGTAGTAGGAAATGAAAATGTGAATGGTGAGAGGGTGAAAAGTGGTTAGTTTATATGGTATTGGGTAGCATTCCTTTTGGCAAGAAATCCAAGGTCACAATGAGAAAGTCCATGACAAAAAAGTTTTTTGTTTGACTTGTATTTGAGATAGATTTATCAATGTGAGAAGTCTAAGTGTGATGAAGAAATTAACTCCTTGAGGTCTTCGCAAAGTTGATTGATGCGGGATGCTTTGGATTCTCTCTCTCTCTCTCTCTCTCTTTGAAAGAGCTTTACATAGTTGTCCTTCAAGGAAGCAGTCTATTTATATTAGCAAGGTAGAGAGAAAGATGTCCTTTTGAGGGAGTCATATTTTTGTTGGAAGTTTGACTCAAGGAGTTAGATCCCGTGTGAGGACTTTTAAGTCATGGACAAGACTAAAGTGAAGAATTGGATTCTTGTTTAGAAGGCAAGGTGAAATGACCATGGTATCTCATCTAAAAGTAGATGAAAAGTATCCATGAGAATCATGCCATGTGCAGCGCCATGGTACACATATTTAAAAGAAGATAAAAGAGTGACGGGTATGCACATGATTCTTGTTTAATAGTTAGGGATGGCATATTAAGTGGATAGCGCTCAAGGGACGAGCATGGAAAGAGGTGGAAGGTGAGGTAGGACTAAAATTCAAGAGTAGAATGGTAAAAGATGCAAGGCATTGAGGGGCTCATGCTCGGGTTTACCATCTAGTGAAGATAAACGATAAGCACATGATCCATAAGTATGAGTCATGATGTATGGTCCAAGCCAATTAGGATAAAATTTTCCCCGTTTATTTTTTTCTGCTTTGGTTACATGTTAATTTTATTTCAGGACAAGTTCGACGACTTGGAAGGTTCGTTCATGGATACATTTTTCATAGGCATGTTTGATACATTTTTGGTAAAATTGACGGTGGTCAAGAGCATGAAGACGACATTCATCTAATAACTCAAGTTGTGCTAAATAGTCTTAACAACCTCTGTACCGTAGACTAGAGAAAAAGGTGTGGCAGAAGTGGAAGTGCGAATACTAGTGTAGTATTGCCACAGGGCAAAAATAATCTGTGTATGCCCGCCTTTTCTAGTATCGGTAACCACTTTCATGAGGATTTTGTTTAGGGTTTTATTAGTGGATTCAGATTGGCCATTGGTTTGTGGGTAATAAGGTGACGAGAAAATTAGCTGAATGTCGAAGGTGTCACAAAGTTTCCACAAGGTTTTATTTTTGAATTGTTTTCCGTTATCGGTGATGAGTTGATGTGGGACACTGAAGAAA
Organism: Taxus chinensis; assembly: GCA_019776745.2. Taxonomy (NCBI): domain Eukaryota; kingdom Viridiplantae; phylum Streptophyta; class Pinopsida; order Cupressales; family Taxaceae; genus Taxus; species Taxus chinensis. The sequence continues at coordinate 179,332,739 of CM034156.1, forward strand.
AAAAAATGTGATGATTGATGAACTCACATATTTTCTCAGCTTTTGTGGAGATGAGAGGTATGGCTTCAACCCATTTGGTGTAATATTCGGTACCGGTGATGATCCATTGATGTCGCTAGCAAGAATGGGGATTGATTTCTTCAATAAGATCCAAACCCCATTGAGAGAAGGGCCAAAGGTCACGAGTGACCTATAAGGCATGACTCAGTGTATGATGAAGGTTGGCATGTTGTTGGAATTTTACACAATGCTTAACATAGTCACAACAATCATGGTTGAGGGTTAGCCAATAATAGCCTAGGTGAAGAATAAAATTAGCAATAGCAAGGACACTAAAGTGACCTCCACATATGCCATCATGAACTTCCTTCATGGTATAAGGAATTTCAGAACTCGTAAGGCACCATAAGAGAATACCATTGAAGCCACACTTATAGAGGAGGCCACCCATGATGACATAACGATTGACCTTTTTAAGAAAGGCACATTGTTCATTATGAGTGAGGTCAGGAGGAAAGATGGAGAGGGAAAGATAGTCTGAATATTGTTTATACCAAAGGTCACTCGGTTCAGGAGTAGTGGTCCCGATAGAGTAAACTTCATGAGGTAAATAAGAGGGTGATTGGATTCTTTATTTGGTGACAAATATTTTTGAGTCGGCGAGTGAAGTGAATATTTGAGAAGCCAAACAAGCCATGGTATCTATAAATTTATTGGTTGAATGGGGGATAGTTTGAAGGTCATAACAATCAAAGGTGGTCAAAAGTATGTCCACATGATGCTTATACTTTTGAAGTATCTCATTACAACATTGGTATATACAATTGACCTAGTTTACAACCAATTGAGAATCACCAAAGATGTTGATTGACTTAACATCTAAGGAATAGGACGCCTGAAGACCTAATATGAGTGCTTTGAATTCGATAATATTGTTTATATAATCAAAATTGAGTTTTAAAGACAAAGGCATGGGTTCACCATCAAGTGGAATGAGGATAACACCAGTCCCACCCCCACATTGATACTTGGAACCATCAAAGAAGAGTATCATTTCGTAAGTGGGTTCGTCTAGGGAAAGGGTAGCAATTGACTCATCTGGATAGTCAAAGTTAGAAGGTTGATCCCTAGAAATAGGTGCGCCAGCCAATTGGTCGGTGATAGCTTGGCCCTTGATGGACTTTTTATGGATGAATTTGAGGTCGAGGTCAGCCAAAAGCATAAGCCAGCATGTGGCACATTGATTTTGGTAAGGTTTGGCATACATGAAATGTAAGGGGTCAGTGTTGGTCACAACATAGGTTTTGTGGTTGAGTAGGTAATGGCGGAGTTTTGTGGCAACAAAAACTAAGGATAGTAAAAAAAAATTGGCATGGGTGTATCAAGTTTCATAGTCCAAAAGAGTACGGCTTATGTAATAAACCACCTGATCCCTATGTTGTTCATTGTGATGAGAGAGTATGGCCCCCAAGGAGTGATCGGTAGCAGAGATGTATGGGTAGAAAGGTTGATCATCTTTAGGTGGAATGAATACGGGTGGTTGGAGAACGTATTTTTTTAAGGCCTCAAACACTTTGTGGAAGTCATCATCCCATTTAAAGGAAACATCCTTCTTGAGAAGATGATGAAATGGTTGACACCGATTAGACAATTGTGAAATGAAACAGTGAATAGACTACAACTTACCTTGTAGGCTACAGAGTTGCCTAAGGTTGGTGGGTAGAGGCATTTCAAGAATGGCCTTGACTTTAGTAGGGTCAACCTCTATACCACGTAAGGAAATGATAAATCCTAGGAGCTTTCCTAAGAGAACCGCGATGACGCACTTCTTGGGTTGGAGGCGAATGCAATACTTAATGAGATGGTCAAAGATGGTGTAGGATGGAGAGGTGCTTGGAGAGGTGCTTGGAGTAGTGCTTGGATTTTGCAAGGAGGTCGTCCACATAATCCTCCAATATATGATGCATGATGTCATAGCCCACTGATATGTGGCACCGACGTTTTTAAGACCAAAAGGCATGAATCGATAGTAGAAGGTTCCCCAAGGGGTGATGAATATAGTTTTTTGTTGATCCTCTAGGGCAAGCAGGATTTGGTTATAACACGAGAAAAAATCCATGAGTAAAATCATCTCGTGACCGGCGGTAAGGTCAACCAGTTGGTCAATACCAGGCAGAGGAAAGTCATCTTTTGGGCAAGCTAGGTCGAGGTCATAGAAATATGTGAAAATGTGAAGTCCCCTTGTCGCCTTAGTGATAGGGACAATGTTGGAAATCCAACGAGGATAATCAATGGGTAAGATGAAGGAAACTGAAACGAGTCACTAAAGTTCTTTGACCAGAAAAGCAATGCGAGGGTGCATTTTCCTCAACTTTTGTTTTACGGGTTTGGCATCGGGAATGGTTACGATATTGTGGACCACTATGGTGGGGTCAATACCAGGCATGTTTATATAAGACCAAGTGAAAGCATGGTTATGGTTTTTGAGAAAAGCAATGATGGCTTCCTGTTTAGCAGTATCTAAAGATTGACCGATCTTTAGAATGTGTGGGTCACCTGAGTATGAATGTTGATTTTGATAGTCGATTCATTTAACTTGGTTTGTGTCTCAGATGGTAACGACCAATGAATATATGAGTCTTCTGCACCAAGTGAGGTGAGTATATATTCTCATCCTGACATTGAACGATGTTAATTGAAGGTGTATTGTCATCAATCATTTTAGGGTACAGGAAGGGTAGAGATGAGGGAGCCTCGCCCTTACGTTGATAAGTCAGAGACCCCAAGGAAATGGTGTTTATGAAAAAAAAAGTTGGGAGGAATGGATTCTGGATCCATCGACTCTTTCGACGAAGGTGGTGAAGAAGGTGGAGCGGGTGAAGAAGGGGGAGAAGGGATGATGTCCTCGATGAGTTCAATGTGGGCCTTCTTGGTAGGTGGTTCAGTGAAGCTAATACCACTACGGTAGTTATGTTTATGGGTAGTACATGGAATAACAGTCTAACGGCCCTGCTCATAAAATCCAAAACCAAAACCCTTCCACGCACATCGGTGCAGGAAGGTGTGGGTGAAATGGAAATCGGTGAGTGACTGGAGGTCTGTAAAAAATGGGCGGGTTTGTGATGGTGGTTCAGGTGTATAAGTGGTAGTATCAAGTCCCCCATAGGTGAGATTGGTATGAAGGTGGGGAGGACCATAAATAAAGTGCTCTCCTATACGGTGATCATAGCGAGGGTGTTGGTGAAGACTTCCATACTCTTATAGAGTAAGGAATGTGCTAACACTATATAGGCAATACTCCCCCAAAGTGAGGTATTGAAAAATGACTACCAAGGGATCGGTAGTTGGCATGTGGGTAGGTGGAAAAGATGACATGTCAAAGGTTGGATCGGAGGTGGAATTAGCTGATTGGGAAACTGATGGGTCAGCAATGGAAGTTATGGTAGTGGTAGAAATGGATGATGTAGGTGAGGTTGAGGTAGTGGTGACACTGGTGAGTGGAGGTGTAGGTGAAGTGGCAGTGGTCATGGAGGTAGATGATTTAATAGGTATAAGCACATCATTAGGTTAGTAAAGCATGTTGCAAGTTTTGAAAGGTGACGGGTTAGCCGGAATGGTATAGGTGTGTCCTTCATGCTCAAACTTTATACAATGATGTAAAGTGAAAGGAACACAACCCATGACATGAATCTAGGGTCTACCAAGCAATAGGTTGTGTTGAAATTCCCCCTCCAAGACATAAAATAACTCTCAAATAGTGCGGGGGCCCACGTGAACATGGAGGATGATGGTGCCAAGTGTAGAGATGATAGCATCATTAAATGAATGCAACATGACGAGATGTTTATGCATGCAATTTTTAGGTATGCACATTTGGGTGAATGCATGGGAGGAGATGATATTAATGGATAGAGACGAAGAGAGGTGGATCTGGGTCATCGGTTTGGTGCGGTGTGATCTCTCCATCTGAGAAGCTAAGGGAGGCTACTTGGTGAGTAGGTGGAGGTGTAGGAGAAGATGGTGGTAATTTGGTGAGAGAGGCTACATGATGAGGCATAATAATGGAGGCCACGGGTATAGGGTCATTGGGTAAGACCTCAATAGACTGAAGAACCTCCACGAGAGCTTGACGATGGGATTCCGAGGTTTGGATGATGTTATATAGAGACATTTTGAGGGGGGATTGGTGTAATTGTTTGAGCATGGCGCGATGTGTAACCCCATTAGAAATAGGATATGTGGGGCCACGGACAGTGATTTTAGGTGTGGGTGTAGATGGTATGTTGGGTATAGCATTGGTTGGTGGGTCAGTTGCCTTTTCCTTGCCTTTATCCTTCTGGGTGTGGGTAGCAACATGGATCATGTTGATCTGAGGTGGGGAGGTAGGTGAAGTAGGTCAGCCATGAAAGGTATAGTGACAGGAAGGGAAAAATCCAAGTAGTTGGAAGGAACCTTGTGAAATGAGCCAAGCACACTGACATGTGGGTGGAGGTTAGACGAGTTCTTTGATGCGAACCATGCTAATTTTGAATCATGGGTGTAGATCTAAGAGTTGTGGGGGTGGAGGTCTTGGCCGCTGAGTAGGCAATGAGGGAAGAGTGGTGGGAATGGGTTCTACTGAAATGGAGTCCTCATTGAGAAGGTCATCATTGTCAAATTTTTCTTTAAGAGGACACAACTGGATAAGAATAGTTTTTAAAGCCTTGTAGTTATCCACATTGTGCCCTGGCACACGATGGTAGGCACAAATTTTGGTGTCGTCAAACCCCTTTGGTTTTGGTTTGAGTGCGTCATAAGGTCTAAGAGGTGATAATGTGATGACAGAAGTTTCAAGGAGGTTGGTTAAGATTTTGGCATAGGATCCCGCTAGTGGATCACAATGGGAAGTGAAAGTAGGTTTGGGTGTAGATGTGACTAACTGTAAAGGAGGGGGAGTGGGTCGAGCTATGGTTTTAGGTGTTGGTCATGTTTGCTAGGGTAGGGGTATGGTAGATGGACTGGAAAGAGAGTGTGTGGTTGGTTTGACTACCTTATTGGAGGGTAGTAGGTTTTTATCTTTAGGTTTCACCTTCTTGGGTAAAGGTGATATGGGCACATGAGATATAGAGGGAAAAGTAGATGGTGGAAGAGGGAAAGTTACCCATAGGGACAACTAAGGGGCTATGAAGGTAGATGGTGCAGGTCATGTGAGGGAAAGAGATTCAAGTGTTGTGGGTAGTGAAGAAGTTACTGATGGTATTGGAGGAATAGGTGGTAAAAATGTTGTAGGTGTAGGTAGAATTTATGTCAGGCGCTTGGGTATGTTAGAGGTCTGCGAGGGAGGAATGAGTTGTTATGTTTTTGGTTTATCAGTGGGTGGAGGTTTCTTTACCATGGTGGAGGGGTGAGGTCCTAAGATGGAAGGAAGGGGTGAAGGTGATGAAAGTGTGATTAGTGAGGTTGGGGTACGAGATATAGGGGATTGGTTCTTTTGTTTGGGGGTCAGATTAGGTTTGATGTTAATTTTGGAGGATGTGGCTAAATCTAATTTAATGGGTGGATGAGTAAGGTTGGCCATTGGGATGACCCCTAAGGTAGTAATAGGTTTAGGCATGGAAGATGATGTAGGTGTGGGTTTGGATTTAGATGCATGTTGGGTTATGGGTAGGGGTGTAAGCTGAGCCATGAGTGGTATCGTGGAAGAATTTGTGATAGTTGTGGTTGTATTTGGTTTGATTGGCCGACATATTTTTGGATAGATAGTGGAAGTGACAACAAGTGACATTTGCATTTGTGTTGAGACGGGAAGTATAAGATGCCCCTAAAGTAAGGCTCTATCCACACAATCTAGGTGGTTGGATAAGCGTGAGAAAGGAATTGTTGTAGGTGAGGTTGATGAGGACCCAATGGCGATTCCCATAAAATGTGTCTTAGAAATAGGGAATTTGCTAGCTTCAACTTCTATGGGTAAGAGAGTCAAAAGTAAGTCTATAGAATCTTGGGTAGCTGATGGAGAATGGTCACCTAGAGGTAAAGGAATTTCTATTGGATCTTTGATAGGTGGAGGAGATAAAAAAGCATCTTCTGCGGGTTGGAGATGTACTGTGGGTGATATATTTCTAGGTGGAGAAGCCAAAGGTGAAATGGTCTCGATGTTAATAGGAGTCTCCTTCATGGGTGAGGGAGGAGATGAAGGGTGTTCCTTTGTGGGTGGAGGAGTAGGTGAAGTGGGTTCAAGTGTAGGTGGAGGACTTCGGGCTAGAATTCCTCTATGGAAGGAATATGAGGTAATTGGGAAGTAATTGGTGCATCACTGAAAATAGCATGCACCCCGCAGGTATGGCTATCATGATTTGAGGTCTCTCTGGTTTTCTCAGAAGAAGGGGCATGATTAGGAAATGGTTTCTTGAATATGTGTAGGTTTTGATTGGCAGGTGCATTAGGATTATCCAAGGTTAACTCACTTTTCTCGAGCATTTCTTGGACAATGTTTTTGAAAGTGGTGTAATTGTCGTCACTATGACCTTTTACCCGATGATAGTTACAGAAGTTGTGCTCATTATACCACACAGGTGTGGGGTGAGAAGGATTTAAACTAGTGTGTGGTTTTATAGGAGGAAGGGTGATGGCCCCAAATTTAATGAGCTTTTCTAAGATAGAAGAATAAGGCTCCCCAATTGGGGTTTATTTCCGTTGTTCCCGTTTGAATTGAAAGGTCTGGACTGGAGAAAGATTAGATGAGGGGTTAGCTTGATTTTAGGGGTGAGGTGAGCCGACCTTGAGTACCATTGTGTTAGCGGTTCCCTTGGCTTTTGTTAAATTTTTCTGTGGTTTTGTAGAAGAAGAGGTATCATTTGACTTAAATGCTGAGTTCTTATTTTGTAGTTGGATTTTATTTTCTTTGATGGCCTAAATCTTTGGCTTTCATGCCATGGTGAATGCCTCATCGAAGGTTCAGAAAGTATACACCTACAGGGTTGGTGAGATATGTCTAGCACAAGCCTGTGTGAAGAGCTCTATGATTTCAGTTTGTGGTAGTTGGAATGTGAGTTGATGTATTAGGCTATGCCAATGAGTGAAAAAATATGTGATAGATTCATCATCGTATTGACGTGTAGAGTAGAGGTCAGTCATGGTAACCTTCTTAACAATATTGATGGAGAAGTGATCCAAGAAGGCTTGGGCTACCTGATTAAATGAGAAGATAGAATATCTAGGCAACCCACTATGCCAATCTAATGCGGGTATGGTCAGAGACATTGGAAATGTCCTCAAGAGTAATGCATCATCATGGGTGATCAGATAACACCCATGTTTGAAATACCGTAAGTGTTGTTGCGGGTCTTCTTTGTTATTGAAATGGTTAAATTTAGGCATTTACTAATGCATGGGATATGGATGGATAGGAATGGATAGGTGTATGGGATCATTGCAAATTTCATCATAGGTGAGAGTGTTACGGGAGCCAGAAACTGATGCCTCCAATGTCTACATCTTATCCATTATTAACTTGATTAGGTTGTTGGTAGGTTGTGATGGCTGGGTACCCCCTATAGCATATGGAGGTTGGTGTTGGGCATATCATGGGGGTGGCATTCTAGTGTATGGTGATGCCATATAGGTATATTGAGAAGGAGGGAGTGAGATAAGGGGTACGTACCTAAAATGAATGATGGATGAAATGAGAGGCTATTGATAGTATGTATATGGAGGTGGAAGGGTCATGATGACCCTAGTAGTAATGGGGGCTAAGGACTATGGAATAGAAAGGACAATTTTTTAACACAGAGAGAGAAAGTGTGCTTTCTATGATTCATTTGTCAACCATCAACTGGGAATGACTTCTAGCGTATAGGTTTCCCTCAATTAATGTGAACTAATACAGAAAATTATAATGAAATGAAGTGATTTTTAAAACCCAAATCAAAATATTGAATTCGATGACGTAAACGGATGAACAGGAGAAGGGATGCTCTTTCACTAATGCAACACTGATGAATGGAAATAAATGTTCATTTTAAAGCACCAAAATACGATTGCTTTTAGAAAATAAAAGAAGTGAAGATTCCAGGGGAGAAATTTAATGTGAGAACCTTTTAGAAAGGAAAAAAACATGCAGATTTTCATCTAGAAATGAATAAATGCAAAGAACCCCGAATGGGTCCCACTGGGCATGCCAAAATGTTTCACCTGATTCTAGAGCATTTTTTTGAATGTTGATGAAACAAATAAGGGTAGAGGGTTAGGAGGAATACCTTTTAAAATGTTGGTTGTAGGTTTTTGTGTGCGTATTACTTCTTGATCCATAGATGATTGTGAGAGCTTCCTTTTGGCTAGGAGGAACTACCTGAAATAGAAAACAAGACCACCAAATAAAATTTAAACAGTATATGCAGTGGAATTCCTAGCGTATGCTAGATCCAGGATGTTTAATACTCCCTAGATGGCTGTCAATCCATTGTTTAAAAAAAATCAATGCTAACAATAAAGGAAATACTAATATAGTTAAAATGATTTAGGTATCTCATTCGACTAAAACAAGCAAATTTGTTTACAACAGGCTAAGCTATGACTAAATATGAAGCTCAAGGTCTGGTTTAGAGTATTGGTATTGGTCAAGGTCTGGTTCTGGGCTGTTTAGGGCATTTGGTGAAGGTTTTAAGCTTTGTTCTTGGTCTGAGGGTAAGAACACAGAGACCAACGTCATTTTGGTATGACTGATGTTGGTTTAGGTTAACCGGCGACGGTTGTGGGTAACCGGTGTCGGTGTGGATGGAGTACAGGAAACCCAATAAAAACTTGATGTGAGGGTAGATCTAAAGCTAAATGGAAATGGAAATGAAAATGAAAAGGTCTTTGTAGGTCTTAGGTATACTCAAGGATCTCTAAGAACAGGGTATGAGCAGTTCAATGGAGTGGGTGAAGGAATGGTCAAGTTTGCATGGAGGTAAATGGTGGGGGAATGGGAATGGGAGCAAAAACTAATAACAGAAGTAAAAGAGTCTACCAAATTGACAATGGACAAATGCTGGTTAGAAAAACACTTACTATTGTACAAGCTTGATGTCTAGTTGGAAATGGAGGGTGATGAAATTAAAGGAACTCAGTGTGGTGTTTGCACTTCCCTGGATGCTCCCGTGAAGGCAAATGGCTTTGTCATTGCTTCTGGCACTGGATATGGATGCTCTAATGCATGTATGAATGTTGGTTCTGCTTACATGCAGATCCGGTTTCATCTCTTTGATCTCAGAAGATGTGCCAATATCAAAATAAGGTTATTTTGGGGATTAAATAGTAATCGACGGCAGTTCCAGGTTGACCGGCAGTGGTTTAGGGTAATCGGCATCGGTTAGGGTGAGATTTCCTAGGTTTTATAAACTGGGCAGATCCTCTTGATTTTCTAGGATCTCGTTCGTTTCCTCCCATGGATTAGAATGGAAGCTTCCTTTCTAACAGGTGGGAATGTGGTTAGAGGGAATTTAGACTTTTATTTTTAAGGTTTAGGTAGGTCTTAGTTAGTTATGGCAACTTACTAAGAATAGGTGTTAGGGTGAGGTGACTAGATGAGGTGTATAGGTGAGGTGGATGTGTGGGCATTATCCAATTAGGATATTTAAATAATAAATATTGTGAGGACATGGATTAATTTAATTAAATTAATATTAGAGTGGGTTGAAAGGGGCCATGGTTAGGTGAGTTTGTTCAAGCTGGTTATTTGTCAAGGGACCAAGGGGAGTGTGACCCAATTTTGGTGTTTACAACAAAATATTATCATAAGTTATGCGCGCATTAGATCCAATAACATAACTCTATAGTAATTGTGTGTCTCTAAACTACATATTTCACTACTTATTTATAGGGGTGGGGACTTTCCCTTCATTGCCTACACACTTCCCAAAATAGATCGTATGATGATAATAGCCATGTGCCTTTACAATAACACGCACACATGTAAGTGTGCTAATAATAGACATCCTACAATTAACTAGAAGTAGTAATCCTATTATTATCTCAAACTCATGCATGTCATTTATCAAACGCTCGTTCCCAAAATAGCATTTGTGTGTCGTACAAGTCTCCATTCCGATGTGTGCTCCATATTTTACCTTCCAAAAATAGCCCACATCCATGAAAATGGTTAAGTCCCAAATTAGCTTGTCTTGGTGTGCATTTCCTTTCCTAACCTTTCGTGCCTTCAAATGTTCCTTGTTCCCACGCATGAATCTTCTGTGTGCCTAATCCTTAGAACAATATGTCTACTCAACACTTTTTATAGAATAACATTCTAAGAAACCTACTTGCCTTTTAGGATACCCATTTGGGCATTTCTCATCTATGTTAAGTTTCAAGGTACATTCTTAAGGGAAATTTTCTATAAAGTTCACTTTCTCATTCACTAATTAGGTTTGTATTAGTTCCTACATGTTTGTACCAAGACTGTCAACCTTTCCCACTAACTAAAAAAAGTTTCAATGAAAAATTATTCTTGAATCCTTTTAATGGATCTATATACATATTTTATTAAGAATTTTAGCCCTTGAAATTAATTCTAAGGCCTTCAATTTATTTTGTTTATAGAAACCCTAGGTAGGGGTTCTCCAAGCTCGGATAAGGTAAATTTTGTATTAAAATGATTAGAACCTTATTCTAAGACCTGATACTTCTCGCTAAGGTTTTTTTTACCCTAAAAAATCATATTATATTAATAGGGAAGGATCTTGTTTCATTAAATGGTGTAAATGATCCAAAATAACTCCTTCCCTGACTCTAGAAATAGGGGGTTGATAGGAGTTTTTGAAACTTTTATAAGAAATTTCCTCCCAAAACGTTTCATCTATCTCCTACAAGGTTTTTAAAGATTCTATCATTCTCTTCAAGTGTTATTCAACCTTCTTACTCAAAAATTCCAATTCCTTTGATTAAATTCTCTCATCTAATGGATTGTCTTGGCTTGAATGTTCTGACTTCACAGTCTACTATAGAGTCTCAAATATTGTTCAAGCCCTAGCTCCGAAAAGTGAAAAAAATCATACCAAACTCAATATATAAAAATTTCAATACCACTGACCATTCACGAAATTCCTTCAATTTGGATGTATTAGTGTGAATGAATATCAAAAGAAAGCACACGGATTTGAAAAATTGTTACAAATTGTTTGCAAACAATAATTTCCTATCAAATTTTATTGGATCTCCTTTTGCATTCCTTATTCATTCAAATCATCTAGAAATTAGTTAAAAATATGGTTTATATATGTTCTTCTCCACTTCTAATCAAAATTTTAAGTCTTCTAAACTCTTTATAACACATCGTTTTAGATGATTACATTATTATAAGGCACTCTTAGACAAGACCTATTAATACAAAGTATTAACCATCTTATCATGTCTCCTAACCTTAGAGATAAACTACTACATCATTGTCATGACCATTTTTCTCCAACAAATGTACAAAATAACTTAAACAAGAAAAAATATCCCTCAAAACTCAAATTTGCATTTTTGGAGGGAAAATGAGTATAAGACCAAAAATTGAAATTTTGACCACTTGAACACAACTAAACAACATGAAATTAATTATAGGTACTTATAAGGACTCCTAAACCACCTATAGAACCAAAAATATTTCGAGACTTCAAAACTTGGACTAGGAGTGATGCTCTTACAGTAAGAAAACCCAAGTACAAATAACATAGAGTATGGAAATGCCACAAGTAGAAGTTCATGACTTTGATTGTATACTCTCTGAATCACAAGAACTTTTGATTGTATAAAGTTCCTCCAAATAATAAGCACAATGGGAAGGAAGAACTCTAATTGAAGGATGTATGGGAGTAGAACTCCTAAAAAAAAGAAAAGTGAGAGTGAAAGTAGAAGAAGAATACCTAGAGACTATTACCTCCTTCAGACCATCTAAAACACCAAAGAGAGAAAAATTTATGTTAAGAATAATGGTAGGTCCTCAGGGAGAAAGGTTTGTGGAAGTTTCCAACCCACAAAATGATGTACTAAGGGATGAAGCTTTCCCTTCTAATTACCAAATTACCAAGGTCACATCAGGGAAACCAACTACAGAAGGGCTTAAGTCTGAGGTAAAAATGGAAATAGAAGGCCTTATCTAAAAGATGGATAAGGATAAGGAAACCAAAAAGAAACTAAGGGAAAACTTTGACATCTTGTAAACCTATATACACAAATGGTCACAAAATCCCATATAAAGTAAGGAATTTTCCATTGATATCACCCCTAAAATGATGAAAGATGCTGAGGATTTAATGAATAAGGGGAAATCACCAAAAATGGGAAGGGGAATTGGTAAATAGAGGAAGTTAAGTCCTCAAGAAAGTAATTGAATGCTAAAACTAGGTCTTTAAGTAAATGGAGGAAGGGAAAAAATTAATTAAAAGTATCAATATGAAGTGGAGTATTGGGATGACATGTTTCCTAAGATTAACGCCATTACTACCATGAATGATGAAGAGGTAGAAAATGAATGGATAGTATCCCCAAACTCCAAAGAAATAAAATATGATTAAAAGGGGGATATTAAGATATGAATTGAGACTGGGTGATTGCATAAGAAATATCTAGAACATGAGGGAAAATCCAAGAGAATATGTTGATGACATTGAGTCTAAAATTGAAAAAATTCTTCCCCTCAAAGGTGCATATACTTTAGGAACTAAAAATGTAGAAAAGTTAATTGAAATTCTAAAGCACCATGTTGCAGGGAAACTAGAGGCCTCCAAGAATTTTTATTATTCTTTATTCATAAATTTGTTCATTTGGAAGGTTACATCAGTAATTTGGCCTAGAGAATTAAGAAGAAGAAATCTATTTCTTTTGAGATGGAAAATGTCTTATTGAAGCGGGAAATAATATTTCTTTATCATGCGGGGCCAGATGAAAACCCCATTTTGGGGATGTTTGGTCACCTTTATGCATATATTAATAATTTAGAAAATAAGGTAGAGATTCAACACATTGATCTCAACCCTTCTTTAACAAGTCATTCATTCATATTTCTTCATCCTCATTCTTTATTATTTTCTATTCATCATTCTTCCAAGTGAGAAGAATAAAATCAAATGATGGAAATGAGTGAAAAAATATCCTTGAGAGTGCATGTATGATGGTGACATGGCAGAAAGGGAAAAAAAGGATTTTTTTAGTAAAAGTAATATTCTCCACTTATCTACAAGCTCAATTATGTTCTAAAACCATTCTAGCTTGCTATATCTAGGTCAAATCTTTTTAGTTGGAGTGGTATTCTCATTCATTTTGGCTGATTGAAAGTTTTTCCCCACATTTTTTTGTTTTAAAAATGTTTCTTGGGGGTAATATGGGTATATTTTATTTTTTGGAAATTTTGTATAAGAATGAAGGATTGTCTTCAATTTAGGGGTTCTAGCTCTAAGTTCTAGGGGGCTCTAGTTATAGTCTTGGGTTTTTGCTAAAATTATTACATAGTATATTCATTACAATACATTGAGAGAATCCTTTATATGTATCCCTTGTCTAATTAAAAGTATGCATAACCATTTTCCATGCTTTAGTCAGGACTTATAGATTATAAGTAAGATAATAATTGAGAAATGAAATATTTGACGTAATATTTTATCTGTTAAATCAAATAAAATATGATGCATTTTATTTTAGTTGTTGCATGTTATTGGCTATTGATTAGACATTGTGTTTTAGTGTTACTTTGCAATGTATGTTTGGTTATAAAACTCCTTTTTGCAATATTGTCTTAAAGACAAATTTTTACATCCTTCAAGCATATAATAGGTGTTATGGAATTTATTTGATTGATATCTTTAATTTTCATGCACAAGTGTTTGTGTTAAAGACTTATGAAGTTATTTGGTAGTGCTTGCATGAATTTAGTATCAATGAATGAAATTTTCCTATTGAGGATTGTGTTTTTTATCTATGTTCTTCTTTTGGATTTTGGAAGTAACATGCTAAGATGGCAAGTTATGGTAACCCTCCTCATTAGACCCACCATCACCCATTTCATTTAATTGAGTATTACCATTCTGACCTACCATTGAAAATAACATTATCCTTGTCTATTTTTCAAGTTTTTTCCTACAAATTACACCTATCCCACATATTTCAAGTGTATTTTCTATGATGTATGAAGTGTAGCATCCCATCATCATCATATCCTAATTTGTCAACAATTTCTTCAAAAATGATGTATGTTATCATATTTTATGTCTTCAGTGACTTGTGGCTTGTGGCTCGTGTATCAAGTTTCTATAATGCTTGTGTGACCATTATTTTAAATCAGCATTTTATTTAGTGGTTGCATTTGATCTCAAATTGAGGTTCTAACAAGTCTAAGGGTTTGAAGCATAATATCTCCCTCACTCTTTCAATCCACCCTTTAGGTTCTCTCACCTTGGTTCAGGTAGAGATATATAATAATAATATAATAACCACATCCTTATTCATGTGCCTCCCTGTCATTTTCATAAAGCATGCTCAAGATAGATATATAAACCCATCCTTGTCTAAAAAATGACACATGAAGAGGTTTGTATTTTATCCTTTCCTACTTCCACAATGTTTTCCTTGTTTGGGGTGTAATATTAGGAACCAACAAGACATAGAAAAATATATCAGATAATCATAAGAGACATGGATTACTCTAATAGGACCAAAAACACATAAGAAAATCTATAAACATAAAATAAATGTTACGATAAAAATCAATTGAAATTGATAGAAAGACCAAGAGAGGTGTCACAAATGTTTATTATTCTCACTTAGGAATCGTGCATATAATGACATACTAGAGGCATAATTTAATGAGAAGTGCATAATTTTATGTTTACATTTTCTCCCACTTTATGTTGGTGAATGAATATTTGGTAGCATAAAATAGATAGGAAGAGCGTACCTTGTGGAAAGATGAGGTGGATTTTATACAATAGCATGCTGAATGGAAATTGTAGGATGTGGATCATTAATTCTAATATGGGTTAACAACCTTAGGGGTGATTTGTGAATGTAGTGAAAAATATACCTATGTTTATAGCTAAATATTTTCTTTTCTTGAGAATTTTTTTCTTGACATTTCTCCTTGTTCTAGTTGTGTTTCCTTTTTTTGGGATGAGGAGAGACCTAAAAAATAAAAAAAGTGTAGTGAATGTAAATATTATATGAAATTAAAATTTAACTTAGAGAAATCAGAATTTTATTCATAGAAATGTGTAAAATAAACAAGTGAATCAAGAATATATTACAATTGAATGCTGAGAGAGAAAGGGTAGAATGTCCTTGTGTACTATTACCTTGGATAAATTTTACTTGGAAATGGTAGGAGGGGTTAGGAGTGATCAATTCCCAAACTAAGCTGAATAATATTATGCTTTATGCATCGAGGTTCCAAAGGAAGAGTGTTGGAAAAGTGCCCAGATTTGATGTATGTTTATGATGTTTCCCCAAAACCCGCGGATAAGTTCCACTGCAGATGGTCAATAAATTAATAGTAACTGGTCATAGATAATAATTCATTCAAAACATATCATTGTCCAAGAATATACCCTAGGTGTCACTCCTTATTAGACACTTGTATATAAACAGGAAAATTGTGAACTGAGAAAGAAAAGAGGTTAGTTCCCTTGCTGAAAGTATGAAACATGATATATATATTTTCTTTCATTCTGGATAGTAAAATGAAACTAATTGTATGTTTCATTATTCTATTTAAAACTATCACTGCGAAACTATGCTCATTTCTAAACTAAGTATTTTTTCCCCCATGAAAAAAATTCCCAAGTGGGGAAATAACACCCATCGTTACTATCTTCTTTAGGAAATTATGTCTATTTTTTTTTAGCCCATGTCTAATTATGAACCATTTTTTGAGTCTCTTTTATACAAAACTCTTATTTGTACCATTTTATCTCTAGTTTCAAACTGTTGAGAGGGTGAAATAATCACACAATGGTTTCCCCCCTCATTTGGTGTGCGTGAGATGGATCAATACAAATGGGACCCAAATGAGAGGACTTGAATCATATGTGCACATATTACAAATGAATCCTATAGGGGAATAGGTTATCTACATGGTAACAACCATAACACATGTAAAACAATAGAAATAAAGTTAGCAATAAGTGTTAGTGATACAAAGTCATGGCATAGTGTAATAGAAACAAGTCAAACATGCAATAACACATCAAGAGGAAAAACAATTAGCTAGTGTAAAATATGGGATACTAATTAGGATGTCACAAGACATTAAAGGCCTTAAATGACATATAAAAAGGAAAATAACAAACAAGAAATCATAGGGCATAACCGTGAACAATGGAAGAAAGTCACAATCATAGAAGACAAGACACAATAAAATAGTATAAGCAGATAACCATTGTTGGAAGTAAGACTGCAAGACAAATTCTAGACATGAAGCACCCATTAGAATGTTAGAATAATGAATAAAATGTCACAATGTATATATATGAATGAAAGTAGTAGATATTGTAATGATATCACATGAATATGGAAAGGTAGGGAAGGTAGATGCCCCTATGTGCCTTGGTGGGACTGGTAGACAACAATGTCAAGCATCACACATCATGTGATTATAGACACCAAATCATGCACTTCAGAGACATTTCTAGGTCCTAGTCACATACTACTATTAATATGACTCCTAAGTGAGAAAAGTAATAATTGACGACTATCTTTGGCTTCTTTTCTTTATTTCTATTTTTTCTCTCAGCCTCACACACCCTATTTCCCATTCTGACTCTTGATACTTCAGCTTCTCTGAGTCTAGACACTACCATCCATCTTGGATGCCATCACCTAATTTCCACCATCCTTTTGGGTGCCCCCAACTTCTTTTTATCTTACTCACCTCTTTTGGGCCTCTTCTAGCTATTCGAAATCTTGTTTATTATGGTTCATCTTTTTAGTCGTTAATTAAGAAATTCAAACAAGGGAATCATATAAATATAAATCTATGTGACCATAATAAAGTACCAAGCACTAAGAATTTACTATCATCACCTAAGGTTTCATTTAAAGGAAATTACAAGAGCATCAAAGCATCCATCTAGCATTCACACAAGGGACAAGGGAATACATCCTTCTGCATATAATTCATAGGAGGGTAAGTTCATTTTTCTATGCTAATATCTATTTACATATTATACATCTAGTTATTTTTCACTATTCAAGTACATCTGGTATAAGATCCATTTAGGGCATGACTCTACACACACATGCAAAACTACATGGACTCTAAAATGTATTGTGACACCTAGATCATATGTTCACTCAACCAGGGGACCGTCAGGGTTAGTCTGAATCCCCATTTGCATATTTTTCTTTTAAGGATTTGATGTGTTTTGGGATTTTGTAGGTTCTCTTTCTCTTTGCAAGTTTCAAGTGGATCTTGCAAACTTAGTGTGACATACAAGTGATCAACAACAAAGAGTAGTGACATAGAAGTGAAACTATAAAATCATTTTATGAGGTTTTGAGAAGTCACGGGAACCCACTAGTGGTCTATAGTGCCTAGGTGCCATTGACTTGATCCAAGCACCCCATTCCCAACATTTATGATGCTCAAACTATTTTCTAGGCTCTGTTACGATAGTCAGAATTCATGTTCCATCCATTTTCCATATGTGCACAACTTCGAGATTATTGCAAAATCATCTAAGTCTTATTTTATTCTTCTTGCAATTAGGGTTTTATGTTTGTCTTGTTTATTGCTTAGGAAAAATCTATACTTTATTTCATATTCATTTTCTACTACATTAAAATATAGGGTTTAGCCCAAATTCTATTTTTTGTTAAATAATTTGGTGAACCCATTGCTCGATTCTAACCTTCTTTATAGGTTTTTATTCTTATTCCCATCACCCTTAGTGTTCATTTTAGGTATTTTGAGCATCTTGAGCTTCCTTCATCTTCCCATAGGGTTTATAAAATAATGGCTGAAAATGATAATCCATTCGCTAACTCTCAACAATTTCCTCTCAAAGACATTGAAGCATCTAATAGTGATCACTCATATGATGAAGAAAAAACTATTGTTCAAAACAATTAAACAAGCTCAATTTTTTTTAAGCTTTGCGTGATAATCCTGCCCATCTTCCACATATTATTCATACTTTGATTACTTATAAAAACACTCATGATGCTGCTTTGGAACCTTTTGTCAATTCTTCCTTAGCTTCCATGGCCTCCACCCAACCCCTTCATATTCCTTCTTCCTCCCCACTACTACCACTCCCATCATTCAACCTAATTCTTCTAATGCACAGCCTATGAGTTCTTAACATATTCCTGATTTAAATTCTTTATATCAAGATTTAAAAACTCAAATTCATCAACATAAATTGGCAACTTCTCACATATCCCCGTATCTGGATTCCACATTATTACTTCATACTCATTTCACACCCACCATTTTCTCTTATGTGCTTCCTCTTAATTTCATTACTCCAAGATTCCCATTTTCAAATCCCATAGTGACCCTCAAGAGCATCTCTGAGCATTTCATGTAGCATGTCTAGATTATGCAGATGATCACATTGTACTATAAAATATCTTTCCTCGTAGTATTCAATATTATGTAATGTGTTGGTTTTATGATCTACCTATCCACTTGGTAACATCTTTTATGCATTTAGATTATTATTTTCTGGCTCATTTCTCTATCAATATCTCCTCTAAGATCTCTTATGCTTAACTCACATAACTTAAACAAGGATCTAACGAGCACCTAGATGATTATGTCTTGTTATATAAGAATAACTTAGCTAAGATGTCTAATGTTCTTATGGACTCTGAACTTCAAGATATATTCATCCAAAGTCTATTACCGTAACTATAGGAGAATGTTATCTTTGAGACATCTCCATCATTTGATCATTTATGTCATACTCTTAAGTTACGTGAAACCAAACTATTATCTATAGGAAAGATTAAGTGTCATGAGTTTGCTTTATCTTCTATGCGTTTTCAAATTAAATCATATTTCAATCCATATATAGAACCTATTGAAGATAAATCTATTTTCAACATTGTATCTAATCTTAAAAATATTCAATGGAAACTAAGCATATGTTTACTAAATTACCTTATACTCCGCATATTCTATTGCCACAAATTGTCGAGTGAAATATTATTACACTTCCTCCTCCTCTCAATCTGGACCCATCTCATCCAAAAGGTCACAATTAAAATTTAAATTTATATAAGATTATCATCAATGCATTGGGAATTCTACAGATTGATGTTTCAAACTTTAAAATATTATTCAAAATCTTATCAATAATAATGCTATTGAGATTCTTAATCCTATGACATCTACACCAATAAACGAAAAATCACAAGCTCGAGATCTTAAATAATCTTATTCCTAAGCATAACAAACAAGAAGATGAATCTTCATCCAATCATACATATCATGGAGTGCCTCCTCCTTCATCAGGAGATCTTGATTTTATAGTGATTACGTTGAGGCATATCCACCATTTATTGCTTTTTTGATCATGACTATCATGATTCATTCTCGTCTGACACATTACGTATCAGTGCTTCTATCAGATCTTATGCTATTAAAAATAATATGATCAACACATCATCATCTCTTTTTGTATGTTCTATTGCACTTCTCGTTGCTATTAATTTTCTGCTCTCACAAATTTCATATCCAGTGCCTAAATCTTATGGTTATGTCAAGCTTCCAGTCACTTTTGTTCCTCTTACCTTTCTTATGCCATTTATTATGGAAACTTTAGTCAAAGGGTGTGACATGCTCTTAGGTATTCCCTAACATCTTGCAATTTAGGCTACATTTCCATGAATCACTTGTGTCTAAATTTCATTCACAAAAGAAATTAGTTACTATCAAGGATGTTCCACCATGCATACCATGACTATAACCTCCTCTTGAGGTTTCCATTACCCTCGATAGAGCATCTAGATACCAGTGACCTCTTAAATATAAAGCACACTCTACTCCTAGCTCACCTTTTTGCACACAACCTACTCAGTCTCATAGGTCTACTAATCAATCTCATAAGTCTAGGTCCACCACTTGGATAATTCCTCCACATAGGTATACATCACCTCCTCGATTTCCTTCAAATAAATGTTCAACACCTCCATGCTCTGATTCACATAGGTTTCCATCACCTTTGTGCTCTCCTTCACATAGGTTCACATCACCTTCACTATCTCCTTCACATAGGTATTCATAACCTTATAGGTCTCATACATATAGGTCTCATTCACTAATACATCATTTATCTCATTCACCACCAATATTAGAGCATGGTCACACGCCTTTATCTCTACAAGAATTAGGTGGAGGACCCTCTTCTTTCAATTTTATCAGATAGCATATTAACCATTACACACTTGGGGGCATCATTCTTATTCTTCCCCCCACTTCTAGAATTATTTGGTGTCTTGCATTTCTACTTGTTCACTCTACACTTCACATGTATTTTTTCACACGTGTTTTACACATCTTGATACATTTATATCATCACTACCTGATGATGCACTCTAGTTCCACTATTCATACTTGACTGTTAATGGTATAAATATAAAATAAACCTCAACACACTCAATAAATCTCTACACCATATGATTTTTCGATCATATATTTACACAATTCAAACCGTTTCCTGATGACGCACTCTTGTTCTACAATTCATTATCAATTATTGAGGGGTATTTTATTAATGAACCTCATCTCATGTATACTCATCCACATCCACTCGGGGGGAATGCTACCCCTATCACACTCACGTTTCATTCCATACCATTCACATTCACAACATACTACATATCTTGGTCGCATTTAATCTTACTTTCTTATGCTTACATGTACACTTTTTTACACATGCTAAGCAGATATTTTGCATGTCATTATATTTATATATACACATGCATTTTCACTTTCCTTCTAGTTGTGAATGCAATATTTACATAGATCATTACAAGTGATAAGGATGTTTGGTATTGTACCTCTTACCAATCCCACTGTGGCTCCAGGGGCATCTACCTTTTTACTCATCACATGTGTTATTATTTTGATTCATACTAATTCATATTCTTGTTGCATACTACTTTATATCTGATTATAAATGATTTGAAATAATTTTTATCTTTCTAACATGCTAATGGGTGTTTCATGTGTAGCATTTATTTTGCAAGTATATTTTTCACCATGGTTGTCTGCCATTGTTTTTCATTGTTTTCCTTTGTCTGTCATTATTTGCGGGCTTTTCTCTTTATCTTGTGTGTGCACTATATGTTTTTGGCCACTTCATCCTTGATTGTCTTGTAACATTGTGATTTATTTCCTATGTTTGAAACCCACTTTTCACAATCTAAATGTTATTCTTGATTGTTATTTTACATTTTATATTCTATATGTGTATTTTTATTATTTTCACTAACACTTGTTTCTATCCACTTTTCTTGTTGTGTGCCTTATTTTCTACCAAGTACATTACCTCCCTCATGTAGGGTATCATTCATGGTTCAGTAGACGGTCCTAATTTAGGCCGCATTCTCCTAAGTGATGTCACATGCACTAAAAATGAGGGGAGAATCATTGCATGAATAAGTCACCCCATATAGATATTGACAGTCACATTACAACACAGTTTAGTACCGGTAAAACATAGTCTTCAGTATCAGAAATGACCCATCATCTGAATTGGGTCTTGAGCACATTACAAACACTAGTGCCCAGATACATGAATGAGCCCTTGGGCACCCCTAACCCTTCTGGAGCACCTATGACCAGGGGTCAGTTACAAACTTTTTCTCATATCAACACGATTCACAACATTTTTCTTAGTACATGCATAATCCTCCAGTAAACCAATATGCATACTTTTTCCTTTTTCTATTTCCGATTTGGATCAAAATGGATTAGATTTGAACACACCATTTGTAGTGGTGTATACATTTTCAGGAAGCAATCAAAGGTTAGAGAATAACACTAGACATTTCTCCCTACACTTCTTCTGACATGGCGTGAGATCTCCTGAAAAACTTACACTTGGCGTGAGATCATCCAAAACACTTGTCCTACAAAATTTTTAGGATCTTGTATGCAATCATCATGGATCATGTGCACATGTTCCTTTTCGTATTTCACACACTTTTACATTCTTTTCACATATTTGGATTGAATTTTCACATACACTACTTTGACTACTCTTTTACAAGTCCATTCTCATGGGAAGTAGTAGTCACATCATCAAGAATCAAACGAAATCAATATTAGGTACAATATGACATGGTACACTCATAAGGTCTCGCCCCTAGGGTAACTTCCTCTTCTCTAGCTTCCACACTTTATTTTTATCACTTCACACTTATTCTTATCTCCTCGACACACTTTTCATCATCGATCTACATGGTTATCTTCTATATAATTTATGTTATCAAATATTCACTCAACAACATAAAGTGGGGGTAAATGTAGACACTAAATCATGCACTTTGGGTACATTTCTAGGTCCTAGTCACGTACTACTCTTTATATGATTCATAAGTGAGAAAAGTACTAATTGAACACTTTCTTTGGATTCTTTACTTTATTTCTATTTTTCCTCTTGGCCTCACACACCCTATTACCTACTCTTACTCTCGATACTTTAGCTTTTTTGATTCTTGACACCACCGCTAAGTTAGGATGCCAACACGTAGGCACCGCTGTCCTTCTGGGTGCCCCTGACCTCTTTGTATCTTGCTCACCTATTTTTGGTGTCTTCTAGCTGTTGGGCATCTTATTTTCTTGTGGGTCAGACTTTTAGTGGTTAATTATGAAATTTAAACAAGGAACTCATATAAATATAAAGATATGTGACCATAATAAAGGACCAAGCAATAAGAATTTAATATCACCACTTAAGGTTGCATTTAAAGGCCATTATAAGAGCATCAAAATATCCATATAACACTCACACAAGGGACTGCATTATTCTGCATACACTTCAGAGGAGGGGAAGTTCATTTTTACATACACACATCTATTTACATCTTCTACAACAAGTTATTTCCCACTATTCAAGTATGTCTAGCACAAGATCCACCTAGGGTACGATTCTACACACACACACACACAGAAGTACATGGATTATGAAATGTCGTGGATCACCCATATCATAAGTTCACTCAATTGGGTGACCACCAAGGTCAGTCTGAATCCCCATTTTCATCTTTTTATTTTTAGGATTTTATTTTTTTGGAGTTTTGCAGGTGCTCTTTCTCTTTGCATTTTTTAGATGAATCTTACAGACTTAGTGCGACATAGAAGTGAGATTGTAGAAATAATTTTCTAAGGTTCAAAGTAGTCATGAGCACCTAGCAGTGGTCTATAACACCTCAATACCCCTGATCTCATCCAAGCACCCAAGTCCCATCATTTATGATATTGACAAAAAGATTTCGGCTTCGTTGCGATAATATACATTCGTATTCCATCAATTTTCCAAATCGGAACAACTTTGGGATTATTTTAAAATTAGATAAGTCTTCTTTTCTCCCTCTTGTACTTAGGGTTTTACATCTATCTTTCTTATTTCTTATGCAAAATCTATACTTTATTGCCTATTCATTTGCTACAACATTACAATATAGGTTTTAACTTAAATTCTATTTTTTTAAAATCGATGATAACCTATATATACATATATATCATATATTCACCTCAAATTACCATGTGAATGTACACATTTACATATAAAAGGATATAACATAGTATGAATAAAGCTAACATGATAGGAAAAATGCAATAGGGAATAGTATAGGAAAACAAAGATACACTCAACTAAGATCTAAGATAATGTTTTTTTTATTTTTGCAAAATGTAAATGTTTTTATATTATTAGAATATAAGATTGTATCAATAATGAAGTGAAGAAAGGATTCCCCCAGTGTGTATGTGTGTAAAGTGAGGTTTATGTGTGTAAGGGGGGCCTCGATAGTAATATTTAAACCTAGAAAAAGAGTGTGTCATTGGGTGGAAAGGTGTAATAACACAATAGATAGCATAGAACAATGTTAAAAAAATGAGCGGATACCCCTATGGAGAGATCCTAACTATATAAGTACTAAGTATAATTTCATAAATAATAAGAGTGTGTTCATTATGAGAAACTAGAGAACATTGGAATTATTGGAAATAGTGGAAAGAGGAAGTGAAAACATAAGGATGATTGTGTGATCAAATATATGTGCAACACATGTAGTGCTAGGAGGCTCATTAGTATCAAACTTAGAAAATGGAGGGAGAGACACAATACTACCCATAAGAAATAGGTGCAATACAAGAAGATTGGAAGTGTTAAAGTTGTATATACTATCCCCTAATGACTATAGAAGAAACAATAGACATAAATATGGAAAAAGGGGTATTTATTTCCCCATGGATGCAACAATAGAAGGTATATCATATGAGTTTTGCATAGAAGTTTGAAAAGAGAGTGAGATAAGAGAATTAAGAGCCATTATGAAACTAGCACATTATATTTTTAATTGTGGTGAGGAGGTTATAGCAAGTGATTTAATATTTGAATTAGTAAGCATATGATCATTAGAATTGTATCAAGAGTTATGCCAAGAAAAATATTTTTAATCCATGGTCATGGTGACATTTTAAAGCGGCATATGAGTGTCTCCCAACACCTTAGGTATTATAGATGTAGAAATCATCATTGAGGTGTAGACACAAAATCACTCACTTGGGAACATTTCTAGGTCCTAATCAGATACTACTATCCATATGATTCTTAAGTGAGAAAACTGGCAATTGACAGCTACCCTTGGCCTTTTTTCTTTGCTTCCTGTCTTCTTTCTTATCTTTTACACCCTATGGCCCAGTTAGTATTTCACTTATTTATCTTTTATGATTATGGAAATTATCACAAAAATAGGATGCCTGAACCCAGGTTCCCTGTCATTCTAGGGGCCCCTAACCCTTTTCTATCTTACTCACTTCTTTCGGGTCTCTTTTATCTTTTAGGAATCTTATTTTCTTATGGGCCGGCCTTCTAGTTTTCAATTGCAAAATTAAACCAAGGGAATTATATAAACATAAAGTTATGTGACTAAAATAAAGCACCAAGAACTAAGCATCTATTATCATCACCTAAGGTTGCATCCAAAGGAATTGTAAGAGCATCAAAGAATCCATCTAGCTTTCACTCAAGGGACAAGGGATTGAATTTTCTACATACACGCATAGGAAGGGAAGTTCATTTTTCCATCCACACATCTACTTACATTGGTATATCTAGTTATCACATGTTATCATGTGCACTCATGTAAGGGATTCCTAGGGCACAATTCTATCACACATGCACAAGAAATACATGGAGTCTGAGATGTAGTGCAACATTCAGTTGTAAGTTCACTCAGTCGGATGACTGTCGAGGTCATTCTGACTCCCCATCTATATCTTTATTTTTAGGATTTGATGTTGTTCAGGGTTTTACAGGATATTATTTGTTTTATAGGTTACATGATAATTTTGTGGTCATGGTGTGCCATACAGGTGACCAAAAACAACAACCAGTGAAAATTTTGTGACACAAGAAAATTTAGGTTCCAAGTATTTTTGCAGTCACAAGTACCTAGCAGAGGTCTTTAGTTCCCAGGAACCCCTGACCCAGTCTAGGTGCCATAGTCTAGGCTCATTCGACAATTCAAATATTTATCATGTTTGGTTATGATAATATTCCCTTTTGTTTCATCATTTTTCTAGATAAGATATGTTTCGACATCAGGTGCAATCAGCTAGGTATTTTATCTTCTCTCTTACACTTAGGGTTTTAAATTTATTAGCTTATTTTCTTGTGTCAAATCTAAAATTCATTGTTTATTTATCATACATTACTCTGTAATTAGGGTTTTACAAAAGTATTATTTTCATTAAATAAAGGGGACAAATTTATAAATATATGTATATGTGCAACAATATGTATTAGGGATTGAGCAACATTTGGATAAGAGTGAGAAATAGTGGGAGGAGTATCATTTATGCCAGTAAAATTCTCATCATGTAAACCAATAACAATATAGTCCATCATAAGGGGAAAATGATGTGAAATTTAATTATTGTCTTCATTATCACGTATGAGAGGGATATCAAAAAATTTAGCAACATGAGGTATGGAATTTATCTTAGCATTATATATGGAAGAAGGTGTTGCAAGGGAATTATGTGCTATCGTATGGGTAAAAAGGAATGAATATATGGTATCTAATAAAGGATGACCTAGAAGGATATTATAATTGAGATTATTAGGAAAAATGTGACATTAAATATTCAGAGTGAAAGGTTCTCTAGTAATAGATAAACTGATTTCCCCCAACACTCATTTAGGTATATGTTGGTGAGAAAATTTATTGATAGGACAAATTGGTGGATTTACGCCAATGCTATGGGACTAGGTCCCTCTACTTGAATGGGTTAGCTCCATTATTATATGTGAAATAAAAGTAAATATTTTGTTGGCCTAGAGATTAGGGATCTAAAATGCTCACTCCACTGCACCTTTGGAAAATTCTTGCAATCTTATGTAAGGGAGGAATTTTATAGGTAGGTGGGGAAGCAGGAGTGGGAAATCAGGAGAGGGATTAATATTTCAAGTAGTAAAATTCATATTCTTACAAATATTAATAAGAACATATTAACACACACAATTTGAGAGGAATAGTAACTTTGCTAATAATATTAAGACACGATAAAACCACAAACACAAATTTTCACTTATTCACTCATCCAGAAAAGTAGAAACTCTTTTCTTTATTTAAAATATCAAAAAATTGTAAAATGTAAGGGAAATAGGAAAACATATAGCAAGAAATAGAAGAAATCTCTTTTACTTATTCTTTGTAGTTATCTTCTTCGAAATCACAAAATTGACAACTCTTTGGAATGGGGAAGTCATTACAATATATAGATTTCAAAAAGATTCTTCGCCTACCCCCACATGACATTTCATTTATCTTTAGAATATGTGACTGTTCATATTCCTAGGAATAAAATTAATTCCCCTTTTTATTAGTTGAGGGTTACTTATTACAATTCCAACTTATTGGTTGTCAAATTAGGACTTTAATGAAAGCAACAGTCAGGGGATAGAAAGTCCCTCCTCTTCAATGGGAGATGTGCCCTTATTCAAAGCAAGCAACACAACTATTTACAAATGTACAACTTTCTATTTTAATGAGGAACTCTGATATCATGAAAGTGTTTTCATGCAAAGGTTAATCATCAATACAAAAGAACAGAAGAACTAAAGGAGGGAAAAGGTAGAATATAACAACATCCCTAGGAAATATAAATAGCAAAATAGTTCCTTATAAATGTTGTGCAAGGATGATATATAGAACATAATCATTCATGTTAAACCACCATACATTATTTCATAGACACAAAGTTCCAGAAATGACATCCATAAGAATACAAAGCTTATTAATGCAATAGATTAATGATTCACAAACTTTAGACAAGCCAAAGAGAATAAATCGATGCAGATAGAAATAGGAAAGGAAATATTTTATATTGATAGCTTTTATCTCTTTTAAACTTTCAAAAATTATCAGAGTTCCAGCCCCTTGAAATGGCATGGAGATCCCAATATATAGCATTACAAAGTGGTTACATTTGGTAACTGTTTCTTTCAACCAAAAGATTAATTAAGGAAATGCATAATATAAAGTCCTTAATTAAATTACAAGGGGAACCGAAGAAAAAATAGAAGAAAGTCAATAGCTAGAAGTAGGGACATCTGGTTGTGGCTGAGAAGGCCCCATTGTTTTTAGGATGCAATGCCTGAATCTCTTCAATGCTTCTGCTATCTCCATGCCTCTTGGAATCATTTTGTTAGAAGTAGCGTGAGTCCACATGCCTAGGCATTTCTCCATATCCTTATCAAACTCAGTATGATCTAGATATTCTTTATTAGCCTTGGCTATAGCTGAATGAAGAGAACAAATGACCTTCATTTTATCTTTGGTGATTGACTCTTCCTTGAAAAAATCATCTTTGAAAAAGGTTTTAAACTGAGCCTTGATTTCTTGGAGAGAGAAGAAAACACATGTGGTTTCATCTTGAAAATGGCAGTGAATATCTTTGAAGGTGGATAAATCACAAGCTTTAAAAGACCCCTTTTGCCATATATTCCTCAATTCCCCCAGTGCTTCTTCTAGAACCTTTATTTTCCACTTGATGTTAAATATCCATGTCCTTGATAGGTTATTCTTGACATCATCAAACACATTGTTGGCCAAAAATATCCTATCATTAGTTTGACCCATCAGAAGGAGATCCACTATACATCCACTCCAGGTATTCAATTCCTTATACATAACCTTGATTGAGGAAGTGAATTTCTGCTACAGCTTGATCACCTTCTCATTGGTTTTGAAGGCTTCCTCAATGAATTTTAAACCTGCTACAGTCATATAATCCTCCATGGCCTCAACAACCTTCCCATAAGTTGAATACTTGTGAATGTATTTGATGGTTTAGAACTCATCTTGGCTGAGAGCTATGGGAGGTGGGAGAATAGTCAATGGGGATGGATCCAAAACTTTATCTTTTGCTAACAATGATCTAATAAAGTTGGAAAGAACTTGGTTGTGTTCTTCCAACTGCTCTATGGTTTTCTTTCCTTTTTCCACTCATCCAATAACCTTAGTGATGGTTTCCTGAAGGTTATGAACCTCACTCTCAGGTGTGGATTCTTCCATTAGAATTCTAGAAAGCTCCAAGTCATAGATCAAAATATATTTCTCCTCTTTATCCACTTCTAGTTTTGCAACCTTCAAGAACTACTGACCTTGAGCATCAGTTACCAACCTTGAAGTAGTATTTTCTTTCTTTACTGCAAGAGGAGGGGTAATACCAAGCAGAGCTGCTACAACATCAAATTCGGGCTCTATTAATCGATAGGAAGGTTTCATTTTCTTTCTTTTGACTAGGGGATACACCCAGGAAAAGGAAGAAGAAGAAATAGGAGAATCAAGGGACTTGAGTGCAAGTGAACTCATGGCACTCAGAGTATGAACCACTATTTTTTCTAGTGGAGAAATGAAAGAAACCAAAGGAATTTCCCGTACAGAGGAGTCTATAAAACTTGGAGGTTCGGTCCTTGGTCCTTCCTTTTCTACTTCAACAGTGGTTTCAAGGGTTTATTTTAGGTCCTTCATCTCATCATCATCATTATCGCTTAGAACAATAATGTTCTCTAGCCCAATAGGCAATTCTGACTTCTCCAGAAGAGTCTCTTCCTTGATTGGTTCTTGCTTGAATTCTTTGAACTTCTTCTGATACACTTTAGTGGAAGTGGAAGGAGTAGACAACTCAAGTTATTTCATCCAAGTAGAAGGAGGAGTTTTCTCAAGTGCCTTAGTGTTGGGCATATGTACTTCCTTCATAGGTGTGGAAGTCTCTCTAGAAGAGTATCTACTTTTGTTCATCCTGAGGCTACGTACTTTTCTGTCAAACCAAACCTTAGTTCTAATAGTGATAGGGGTGATCATCTCATTCAAGTCATCTCTTTCCTTTACATACCAATCTAGGGTTTCCAGAGGAGTGTACTTGATTGATATTTCATACTTAAAGGATTGCAAATCTTCATCATCATCTTTAAGTCCTCCAGGAACCTGGTAGAGATTGAAGTCTATGATTTTTTGTAGAGAAAATATGCCAAAATGCCTCCTCCTGTCAAAATCATCAACACAATCAGCCCAGTAATCCTCAGTGTCAGGACAGTGATGATAAGTTATTCTGAGATTTTGATCAATGTATCTCTTAAGATCAAAGGAAGTCCTGGGCCTGAAGAAATGAAATGTAAGAGGAGAAATAGCCCTTTCTATATTTTGGGCATCTAGAGTTGTCTTGCATGTATAATTCCCCAAGGTGATAGGGAAATGAAGACCAGTAATCTTCTTATCTCGGTAGGTTCTATGGAGTTTATCCAGCTGCCTGTACACCTCAACCAAAGCCATTTTGTCATTATAGAACATGGGAAGCTTAAGAGGTGTGCTTTCAAAATAAGCTAGCATGATGTATGAGAACTTTCATAATTGAGTGAATAAATCCCCATATTTTCTTATCAAATCCTTAGCCTCGTTAGAGAATCTCATGGCAATGTCACCCTCTAAGAGTCTCACAACATACATGGTGAAGGCATCATTTACCCTTATGAAATTATGATTAATAACCTTGAGGGTAAATTGAGGGTAATATGCATAGATAGGCTCCTCCTTCTTGCCTTCAATGTAAGTGAAACCGAGCCATTCCTGAGATGTTGCCAAGGTTTACATGAGATAGGAAGTCATGTAGAACTTTTTGGTTTGCTAAACATTTGACAATTGTTTAGTCATGTTTTCAAAAATAATCTTGGCCCAATTTAGGTTTTGCTTACCCTCGCAGATGATATTTATGAAAGGGAACATCCAAAAATGGAAGTCGTTAGTAGAGGGAATTCCCATAATCCAGGCAAGCAAGGTGATGAAATCTGATAGCTCTTCATTGAAGTCAACCCTAAACAATGTCTTAGAGAGTCAATACACTCCATTCTTAGGGAACTTCAGCCATGATTTCAATACTCGAGCCTTATACTTCTTGTTTTCTTGATCAAACAGAGTTTGAGCTTGAGCGAGAGTAAGAACAATGGAGTCTTTTGTATCGGGGATGTGCAAGGTAGTGGTGATGGCGGCAGTATACAATTTTGTAATCAACTCACCGTGTACATTGACAACCTCCTTGGAATCTGGATTGAAATTAACCACACATGCAAGCACAATATTGGTACATTACACAGAGAGAGGAAAACCAATAGCGTATGTGATTCCACTATCATTAATCATCTGAGCCATGGGAGCAGGGTTATCACATGCTATTCTGCCCCATAAATCATCAAAATCCAAATGTTGAACTTCGTTGTCTCTAATATTGGGCACAAGAGTCTCCAACGGGGACAGATGCTCATGCCCTTGAAATTTGATGTTCATTTTGATAGTGAACAGAGGAACTGACCTTCAAAGAATAGATTCTCAGCAAAAATTGTAAAGAGATATAGGAAGGTAGAAAAACGACTCGATTTGCAAAAATACGGGCAAGAGATAATGAGAAAGTAATGTGACAAGTTCATAGATGATTACCTCTTTAAATAGCCATTCAGGAGAGAGAAGATCATAAATGTGCATTAAATATACATTGCACTGACTCAAAAAGGTGAAATGTAATAAAAGTGGAAAAAACTAGCCTTAACGGTCCATCAAACATTGAAATGTGAAGGATGCGAAGAGCCGATTCGGCCAATGCGAGCAATGCGAGGAATCGGTGAATAGGAGACCCAAACACACTTAGGACATATGGGTTGAAAAAGTATGAAAAATCTGACGGATAAGGACTTGCAGGAAAATCAGCCAATCAGAGAATAAGAGGCCCGCCAGTACTTGGGACATGAGGGACAAAAATGTCCGATAGACCCGCAAGTCACTAAAATGACCCCATGAAACGTAATTTTCACCATCTCTTCAAAGTTCTTACTTCACTAAAACACTTCTGAAGGGTGCCAGCTCAAAATTTTCAAATAATATAAAAGAAAATAGGACAAAAAGAGAATAAGAAAAAATGAAAATTGTAACTCCCTAATGAATAAATAAAACATGAAAGAAGAGAGGGAGAAGGAAGAGAGAGAGAGAGAGAGAGAGAGAGAGAGAGAGAGAGAGAGAGAGAGAGAGAGAATAAGAGAGATAACTACTTAGATGGAGACAATTCCCTTCTTCAATTCTCCTTTTCTTTGTTGACAAAGATTTCTCCCTCTGATGAGGAACTTGCTAACGATGATCACAGTATCCTCCTTTGGCATGATGCACAAAAACCTTGGACCTCCTAATGAGTGTTTAGAAAATTTATTTTAAGACCTCCCAAAGTGAGCTTGAGATGAACACAAACCTCACTCATGATGATGCACCCCTAATATCATAATGAGAATGAGGATGAATCTCTTGTTCCTTAGGATTTCACAATTATCGTTAACGATGGTGAAACCTCTTGATAATTGCATCCATTTTCTGCACACTATACTGCAAGATTTCAAACCTTTCCTTTACTTCTCTGAGAGATGTGAGTTCTTTCCTAGATCATTTGGCTCACCTCTAGCAGCTCAGTCAAACCACCCATCTCACTGGGATCAACTCAACTCACTCACCAAGATTAATTTAACCAACTCACTGAGATATGATGATGGATCGAACTCGATCGATGAGCTATGATGACCTCTTATCTGATGAATCAATTGAGTTCTTGACATCTTTCGAATCTCTTCTGACCACAAAATGTCCTTGGTTTTTTCCTATTACTTTGCTTCTGCACCAAAATAAGCTCAAGATGATCTTTCCAAGACCCATATGGAGGATTCATTTCTATAATTGAGATATGAGATCATCTCATAATCATGCGAAGAGTTCAAAAAGTATAAAGATAAGTTAAATGGATCAATTTGCAACTTTCTACACCCAAAATGGGGACTTTCTATTTTTACTAGGTATGACCAAGATGTGCTATTTTGGGACATTTCACCTATCTTGCTAAAATATTACCTTATGTGCCTTCTAAAATTTTTTAATTTCCCTCCGTTGATGATGCATTTCCACTTTTAGCCACTTTCTATTTTTAGCAGGTGTTTTTCCTAGATCTTGTATTTTGGGAAAATTGGCAATTTCACCATGTTTATCATTATGTACGTTTTTTAGTGTTCTAGGTGATCAAATCTTGAAAATTTAGGGAATTATTATATTTATCATGTGAAAGGGCATGGAATGTTCTATTTTTAGTGAGTGAACTATGGGTGTCAGATTGCCATGAAAAAGGTTTTAAAATTTTGGATTTTATTTTAGGATATTTCACTCCAAATCTTCGGTGATTTCACCTTCTGAATCTTCAAGAAATTGATATTTTATATGAAGAGGGTAAAATTTTGATGAAAAATACAGCCCTTGATATCCCTAAAAAATAGGGTCTTTGAGGCACAAAAACTAGTTCACATAAAACTAGTTTTTTTCAGTGATTGTTTCCTCCAAATTTTACGTGATCCTACCTACTAAAACCTCAGGAAGTGAAGATGATGCTGAATTCCCTTTATTTTCTACATCATGACATCCATTAATTTAGTCAATAAGCTTTGACAGTGAGAAAAAAACATAGATGCTCCAGAGAAGAGAGCTTAGCTTGAACCTTTAGTACGATTTATTTATTTGTTCATCGACAGTGAAAAATCATCATTCTCACAACCACATATGCTCATAGAGAAAATTGATGGAGTATATAATGGATTGTGAAGTTTTCTGAGATTTGACATGTCTTCAATGGCTTCTTGGGTCGGCATGGTGAAATAATGGAGAGAAAAATACTCGAGAAGCTCTTAAAAAGGCAAAAACAAGTTTATTTTTAAGTTGAAAAAAGAGTGTTTTAAAAAAAATTGAAGGAAAATGTGGGGGTTGGAATTTTTATCCTAAATATCCTTGATATCTAGGACATTAGGATGAAAAAATGCTCTCAAGGCATAGGGCTTGACAAGTGGCGGAAAGGGGTTGACTAGCTGGGAAGAGGAGAGAGAGAGAGAGAGATCTGAGCACCCGAGAGATGAGTTGTGGGTCACATGAAGAATCAAAAGAGGAGGATTGGGTTGGGCACACTTTTATATCCCAACTATCCTGAATATCTTGGATAGTTTGGATTAGAGTGAAAAATCCCACACTAGGATTGAGAGGCTCAACGCTTAGTCAAATTTACACAGGAGAACCTTAAGCACTCTCTCGGGCAGAATCAAGGTCACATGAGGGTCCACGTGCTTCATCTAGTGGGTGGGGTAGAAATTTTTTTCCCAGGTGTCTCAAATGTCCCCATTTTCCCAAATAGTATGGATAGTGGGAGTGAAAAACACCACTACCCCTTCAAACTTGAAAATGACTAATTATTAGAATGATGAAACTAACTTTCCTGGAGTCATAGACACTCTTTTCTAGAAAATTTTAATATAATTATGACTCCCAATACCATTTGGAGATAAATTGAATGGTTTTAAAGACTTTATTATGCCTCTTTATCCAAAAACAAATATGCTTGTTCATTCTAGACAGTAGGGTGAGTCTGCTGAAATTCTAAGCTTGGGGCTTGTACATAATTTAAATACTCCATCATATAGAAGATATTATAAGCTTTCAAAAGGTATCTTGTTTTCCTCTTGAATCATTCTGGAGATCCCATAATCTTCAATTGAAGTTTAGATGCTTTTTTATACTACATGTTCGTCAAGCCTCCAAAACCCACTTTCACTTTCCTAACTCAAAAACCTCAAAAACATTCCCAAACTTCCATAAACTTGTTCCATTACATTATGGAATCTTACATGACATCTCTAGGTGACCTTAATCTCCTTGATAAGCACCGTAGGATGCAAATCAGTTTCAGAAAGGCTAGAGAATAGCCTTTCTAAGTTTGGGAAATATTTCAACTCTTGATAAAACTTCATTGAATGGACTAGATGACCCTATGACCATGTTTCCAGAACTTGGGAAGGTTTTTGATAACATTATGATTTTTTTCAATGATGGGAATGGTATGACACATAAGGTAGGTTGACCCAGAGGATGAATCAGGAGGGGTTTGGAGAAAAAAATTCAACATTGGGGTATAGTTGTCATGTTTTCCCTAGGCATTTTCACCTTATAAAAACAAACAACAAAATTATAATATTAAAACCACAAATACATAGAGTAGAGGGATTTAAATCAACAGCTAAAATCCCTATTTGATGGAAAAAATAGATGTTACATATATTAAGAACATATCTACTATCTATTTTTTTTATCAAGGGAAAATAGTTTTGAAGGGACTATACCCTGAATACAAAAGGGCTCAAAAGCCAGATAGTCAAGATGAGAGATACATCCCAGAGAAGGGGAAAATGTCCAACCAGAGAGGGATCAACAGCTAAGTAAGACAATACAAGTGAAGAAAGGATCCAAATGAATGTTGATCCCAAAAGAAGCCAAAGAGAACAAAAAGCAACAAAAAGAGAAGCATCATAAAAAACTTTGCCAAAAAATAGCTCCTGAACCGCTAGATAACAGCAACATCGCAGCCAAAAATCAGCCACACAGCAACCTGTTATTTTATTGCCCTGTCAATCTTGGTCTTAATGGCCTGCAGTGACATGAAGAAGACAATGGCAGTGGCCTGAGAGGAGTCTATCATATCAGCTTGGGAAATTACCATATCCCTTTTCTCTTTAGGGCCCTAGATGTCCTCACTAACCCCACTTAAACTGTAGACACTATGCACATGCTGCTCAATTAAATTATATATGCTTTTAAGGGCAGATAATATGCAGTCATTGCAGCTTTTAGCATTGCCCATTCTGCCATCCAGGGACTGTAACTTCTTGAAGACCTCAGCAATAACCCCCTCATCATCATCACTTTGAAGAATGCCTTTACCCTTAGCTCTTTCCATATTTTTTATAGTCCCTTTGAGCTCTTGTATCTCCTTCTCTAACCTGTTCACTCTGTCCATCAAGCCCTCCTTAGTGGGCTCCTCCATTGGAATACTAATATGCAGAAGGTTCTCAGCAAGTTCCAGGTCTTTATGGCTTCTTAGGACCCATTGGGAGGGAGGGATTTTATCTTTTATGCTCTTGATTTTCTTCCTGAAAGCAGCAGTTTCAAGCTTCCTTTTCAGTAGGGGGGAGTGGAGGCGGTGTAAGCAGGAGGAGGAATGGAGGAGGAAGGTGGGGTAGGATTCAAGGGGGACAGCTAAAACAATGGCGATGGATCAGGAGGATAAGTCCCTGATGCAAAGGGATAGCCCTAGAGTGGCTCTGAACTTCCCTAACCACCATCTTGGCCAGCTTAGCAAAAGGTTCAAGGATTGACGCCACCTTTATGCCAGCAGTCATGAATTCAAGATTCTCACCATCATTCAGGAACTTCTTGGTTTCGACCTCCCTGTCCACTTTTTTACTGAAAAATTTGGTGCCCTTCAGGCTGAGGCCCATGACCTGGGTGATGAGCTCTTCTGTGATCTCAATCTCCATGTTATTGTATTTGACAATCCGATTCTTCCATCCCTGGGTGAATCTGATAGAGATGTCTTGGTCAAATCCTTGTACCCTTTCAATTAAATTAGACAGGCCCCCGATTTGAAGGTAATTCCATAGCACTGTGTTCTCTTTCCACGCCAGATTGTGGGTCGGTTTAGTTTTGTAAGGCGGACCCCCCATGTTTCCTCTACTCTTTTTCCTATTCTCAACGGTAAAAATTCTCTCACTATGCGGGACAAGCTGAGCTCTGATGTTGGTTTTTGAATCTTTCCTTTTCGTGAAAGCAGAATTAATTATTATAGCATACATGTAATTATTGTCCCACTCCTCGGCTTTCCTTCTATGTTTAAAAATGATGACAATCCATCTCGCACATATCGCATCAATCATCCATATATTATGTGATGTCATCATATTGTACTTGAGGATCCGCACATCAGCGCCCAAATTACAGCCGTTAGTGCTGATTTTCACGGCCATGAAGATCATTGATTATGGCTTTATTGATTTGAGTGGGCAGAACATCCCCCCCAAGCTAAGTTTGAAAGGTATTAGTAACACCGAGGTTAGCCAAGCTGTCAGCGACTCTATTTCCTTCCTGATAGGTGTGGGTGATTTCAACATTTTCAAAGCTCTTGCATATATCAATGGCTTCCTCAATGAAATCTCTGATAGACCAGCTGGGGTGTTGCTTTTTGTTTAAAAGGTTGATGATATTCAGAGAATCCCCTTCAATTATAATATTTGGAATATTACAATCTCTGGTAAGTCTTATACCCCAAAGAGCCGCCAGGGCTTCAAAGTAATGATTGGTCTGCCTGCCCATTCTCCCAAAAAAAGCAGCAACTAAACAACCTCTTTGATCTCTGATAACTCCCCCTCCTCCAGATTCCCCTGGATTGCCTTTTGAGGCCCCATCACAATTTAACTTGTGCCAATCAGTGGGAGGTTTAATCCATCGGAATGTCAACTATCTAGATATACAATGGGGGAGCATTGTCAACAATTGTTTGGAATGAATATCTATTATAAAATGCAAGAACAAGAATATCTAGAATAAATAAATATGTAAAGAATACAATCATATACATAATGCAGACACTATAAAGATCATATGTTAAAATAGGGTTTGATCAATAAATGGGTTAAAAAAATGATTTAATAAAATTAAATCTTAAACATAGGTTTGGAGTAAATAAGATATATCATAAACATGTAATGATGGGAAAGTACAACCAATGAGAAGATATGAGTGACTTAGTTGATAACTTGTTTTCTAGACTAAATATATGATGGAATGATGGTGGAACATGCTCGATTTGAATTGTTTATGATTCCTCGAGAAAACAATAATCCAATATTTATCTTGGGATAGTATCACTCGGGTCTGGAAAGTATCTCCCAGCACTGGTTTCCAAATTAGGTGTTATTCTCCTAGTGAGTGGTGTGGATCTGGTTATTTCAATGTATGAAAATGTCTTCTTAAAATTTCTCTATTTCACATCTAATTCATTATTTGGTTCTCATGTCACACTTGTACTTGTAAAACAAACCCTAAATACCTACACAAGACTTAAGCATATATTAGACAAAATAAAATATGTATATGTTTGAGTTGGACTAACCTCAACGATCACCCCAATTTGATTGTCACCAAGTGTTACATTACATTTCTTATTATGTTTATTTTTGGTGTGTGTGTGTGATAGAAATCATTTCCCTTGAAACTAGGTTTCCCTTTTTCATGTTGTACGAAGATAATGTGTGTCTTGAAATTCAGAATTTTTTTTGTTTATAGTGAATAATGCAACTCAAAAATAGTCCTTAAGTCAATCCTTTTCCCCCAAGTAGTGGATAGAAAATAGTAACCCAATGCCCCTTGGAATAGTTAGTAGGTTGTATATATATGGATCCTTTTTTTGAATTTTTACACTTAGTGATACCAAAGGCCACCAAAAAATATGAACTAGGAATCAGAAAATATTTAAAATTGTGCACTAAGTGGTAAATTAAAATATAAGTAAGATAGGAAAAAAATGATAGGAGGGGACAATAGCGATGGGAAGTATTGTCCTTCTTAGGTGCTACCATCCCTATGACAAAAAAATAAATCAGACAACAGGTAGACACAAGGATCCCTACGACATGACCAAAAAGCACATAAGAAAATCTCGAAAACATAAGACCAATGTCAAAATCAAAATCAATTGAAATTGATAGAAAGACTAAGAGAGTTGTCACCAGTGTCTAGTCTTCTCACTTTGGAATCATGCATATAACAACATACTAGATGCATAATGTAATAGTAATAAGTGCTTAAATTTTGTCTACACCACCAAATCCTATCAATACAATTACTATTTGTCGAAAATATTTAATTCTAAAATGCCACAAGATATAACTATTAAAAGGGATATAAATAATGTTAATAAATCCATCTTGGATTTGAAAATTTGTAATAGATAATTGAGACAATATCCTCAATTTATTCTATCACTAAGGGTTTACTTTTATAATAAACTTCTTAAATTAATTTTCAATAACCACTTTGAATTTCATTTAATATTACTCCTTAATGGTAGTCATATATGATAATATCCTTCATCTTTAAATTTACAACTATATGACTTAAACCACCAAAGAATTATAATAATTATGAAGTCTCAAAATAATGCCATAAAGGTCAAGTGAAGCACCATAGACAACCAAAACACAAATAGCACGTGAAGGAGGGAACAATCTAAACATTAAAATAGTTCTCAAATACCAAGCCTTAATTATATTAAAATTGAACATAGTTATAATCACGACTAAGTTAGTATATCCTATAAGTAAAGGGATGGATCAATAAATGGTTTGATATATATAATATTTTATGATTCATGAGAAATATATAAAAGGGTTTAGAGTGCGTAAATTTTCAATACTACCTTCCATGTACTTTATATTATTTTTAGGTATATCAAATATCATTTTTTTTTTCACTTTTCAGGATTACCATACCAATTTATTACTCATTTAAGCACCTTATACCATCATTGGATCTCCCAAACCTAATTAAATATTTTGTATAGGTTATCCAAACTTGACATAGTACATATTTTATGACTTTTTTAGACTTCATACCTAATATATCATCCTTTTATAAGCTATCAATATCTATCCTAACAATATCCTTTTTATATCTCTTTACGTTAAGTATGTTACTTCATATACTCACTCGTATTGTTGTATTATTTTTAGTATTATATATGTTGGGTTAACATAACATATTTTACTCCCACCATGGAAAGACAAAAAATGCAATGTGCATTTACTATTGTAGAAAGGATCATATTTGGAACATGTATAATTCATTATGTTCTATTTGTTATTGTGAGTTCATTTAAAATAATTTACTTTAATTTTTGTGAACTATGTTTCTTTGCCAAATAACATCTTGTATTACACTTTTCAACACATGATGATTTTCCATTCAGGTATATGTATACACATTATTTTCGGTTAAAATTTTGTTTTGGTATACCATGATTGCATTAATCTCCTAGAGTGCATGTCTCAAGGTGTTCATTGAGGTTTAATTGGATATGCTTCTAGATCCTCATGGGAGATCACTCTCGAAATTACCCATCTTAGAACCATTGTACCATTACTCTATATGTATGTACTACCTACTTGAAGAATTGTTATATTACACTTACATTTTCTGTTAGGAAAATTGTAACTATAGTGTGAACTAGAGGTTTATTCTAGTGTGTGTATAATGAGTTGTATCACACAACTCATCTAAGAGGGATAATATGGATACTCTACAAGATAAGTCTTGAATCCTTTTTAATAGGATCAAGATTTGTGTATTAATATCCTCCTACTATTGGAATAATACATCCCATGCATTTCAGAATTATTTCCTGTGCAAGTCTGGTTCAAAGTTTATATTTGGTATCAGAGCAAGCTGCCATGAGAGTTTATGAGGCATTTAGATCTGGAATGATTTTGTCTCATTTTTGGGAATAAATATGAATAGAGCAATGTAATTTCTATTAAATCAATGATTGTAATCCTGTTTAGTGAATGAAATCTACGACCTGTGTTTGTGCGATCTGCGTGTTCCTGTGATCTATGTGTTCCTGAGATCTGTGTGTTTCTGCGATCTGTGTGTTCTTGCGATCTATTTTTTGCCACATTTTCCTCTCCCAAATGAGCGTCTAAGAAGTGAGCGATTGTTGGTCGTTTCTTCGCATTGATATTGGCATCTACCTCTTCGGATTCAACATTTTCGACCTATGTATGCACCTGCAGCGAAGATCAAATTTCGTGTGAAGTTTTGTTTGAGTAGACGACTGAGATCTGCATTATGAAAGGTAATGCCGTTTCTTTCCTTTTTTGGACGAAGTGAAAAAAAAAAATGCAAGCATAGAAATTTTTTTTTGCCATTTTTGGAAAGGGTCCGAAAAGATTTTAGATTCTAAACTTGTAAGTTTCATAACTTTCATCTCGTTACTCAGATTGAGGGATTGTTTTTTTTTTAATATGTGTATTTTTTTAATCCCTACGCATTGATCCTATAATTTTTGCTGCTAGACCAATTTTTTATTTTTGGAAAATATTTCAAAAATTATATATATTTAATATATATATATATTAAAGGGTGCATTCTCGATTGTATTCGACACCCTGAAAAAAAGAAAAAGGAAAAAAATTGAAGAGTGCATTATCGGTTGAAACTGACGCTCTAAGGTATAATGGAAATTCCACTAGATAAGTTCAACGGATTAAACTTTCACACTTGGAAAGTTAAAATCCAAATGCAATTAATGCATAAAAATCTATGGAGGATTGTATCAGGAGAAGAATCAAAACCCATAGATGCTAAAAAACTAATAGAGTGGGAAACAAGGAATGATAAGGCAAAAGTAATAATAGGAATTGCCCTATCTGACACTGAGCTACACTATGTGGATCTGGAAAAATCTGCTAAAGAAATATGGGAACTACTTAGCAAAACTTTTGGTTCAAATGTAGTCAATGCAAAATTTTCATTAAAACTTCAATTATTCAAACTCAAAATGAATGATAATGTGACAATGTCAAGTCACATCAATGAACTGAGATCACTCATAAGGCAACTTGTAGAAGTAAAATCTGTAGTAGATGACGAAGATGCTAAAGCCATACTTCTAAACAGTCTTCTTCCTAAATACAGTAATGTCGTTTTCACTCTCGGACAGATGCCCTCACAATCACTAGAAGACATGATTTCTGTGCTCCTAGCTGAGGAGAAAAGAACAAAAGAAGACATTCAGGAAGAAAATGCCCTTTATACAAACAAAAGACATACAAATTTTTTGAAGAACAAAGAAGAAACAGAATGTTATTATTGCAAGAGAGAAGGACATAGAGCTTCTTTCTATATTACTCGTGCCAAAGACATCATAAAAGGAAAGCTTAAAATGCAAGAAGCAAATGTAGCTGTTGAAGAAGAATCAGAAATAGAAGAACCAGCACCAGAAGAACCTGACTACAATTCTGATGACTTTTTGTTCTAGAAACACTCGGAGGCTGGAGGCAAGGAGGAGGAGGAAAACAACATCTCTTGTTTGTCACCAACAAAGAGATTGCTTAGCATATTGGTGACCTTCTTTTAGTTGAGTTGTGTGTTTATTTTCTATTGTAATAATGAACAGAAGTCCCATTCCTGTTCAAAACATGTTTCTTTCCTTCTACAATCTCCTCTTATATATTGAAAATGATGAGAGCAAAAATAATGTACTTTAATGGTTGTTGGTTCCATTCTAAAACCTTCTTGAGAGTTTGTGGATCTCTTGAAAAACACATAAAGATATGGTTGATGGTTGTCCTAGAAAACCTTCTTGTGGTTAGTGGTTAACCAATTGTAAAACCATATGTAAAACATGAGCAAGTACAGGAAATAGCTTTCCCCATGTTCACACTAAGGGGGTGATTGTTAGGAAAATTATAACTATAGTGTGAATTAGAGGTCTATTCTAGTGTGTGTATAATGAGTTGTATCACACAACTCATCTAAGAGGGATAATAGGGATACTCTACAAGATAAGCCTTGAATCCTTTTTAATAGGATCAAGCTTTGTGTATTAATATCCTCCTACTATTAGAATAATACATCCCATGCATTTCAGAATTATTTCCTGTGCAAGTCTGGTTCAAAGTTTATATTTTCTCCTCGCTCCATCCAATATATAGATTTTCCTTCCTCTTTTCCACCCTTTGATGGTTTCACATAGAAAATTTTATCACCTAATCAAATATGTCTTACAGAACCTCTTTTCAGCCAAGGATGTTGCCTAAGATTGAG
This sequence comes from Taxus chinensis, assembly GCA_019776745.2. NCBI lineage: Eukaryota > Viridiplantae > Streptophyta > Pinopsida > Cupressales > Taxaceae > Taxus > Taxus chinensis. The sequence goes on from CM034156.1 coordinate 179,375,186, forward strand.
TTGGGACTTTAGGTCATATACGTCCATATATACACATTATTATTTTCATTTCTAATTATCCAATAATGTACTATTTCTTCTCTCACAAATATTTTTGTAACATTTTTAAAAAATTAAGATTTAGGGGAGCTTACACTTGTAGATCATCACTAGGGTACTAGGTCACCATGTGAATCAAGAATATGATTTGAAAACATAATATTTTCCTTATTATTTGGATTTTATAACCTCCTCAAGTCTTCCTCCTATATTTTTTGAGTTTCCTCTAGAATATTCTCCCAAAAGGAACTATGATCTAAGGTGGGGATTAACAATATAATTGATGGGTGTCATTATTCCCTTCATTTAATAAACTTCTTGTTGATGTCATATCAAACCAGGGGTGTGTCTAAAGCTATATGCAACAAGAGTAATTTTATCAATCTAGTAGTTGACTGTAGCTATTTTGTATTTTTTGGGGGATATCTTCAATGTCTTAAGGACTTCTTGGTAAAACCTTATTTAAATCAAACTATGAAAACTTGTTGAAATTAATCACACTGAAAGCTTTGCTGAAAGGAAACACACTATGTAGAATGGAAACACACTTGCTGTTGGAAAATAAACACACTTGCTTTTGGAAATAAACACAATCAATTTAGAATGCTTGAAAATAATTGCAAGAAATATAAGAATCTATATAAACACCTGTAGGAACAAGTATACAATAGAGCTTAACTGAAGGAATTAAAACAATACAAAAGTAATAGATCTAAGCTATTTGCTGAAGAAATATAAATACCAAATAAACGAATATCCTATTCCTTAGGGGAGTGGGCCCTTGCTCCTCCTTGAATCAGGATTTAATAACTCAGAATTCTCTCAAACAGGAATGGCTATTTTATTGATAAAACATTTGGTATTACAAAACGTATTGGATCTGAGTACTTAGTCTATATTTCTCTATTCTATATCTATCTCATATCATATTCTATATATTTCTATTATCTATCTACTACAGGTTTGCTTTTATATACATTTTACAATCACAGTTGTCTCAATGATTTTAATGAAATCGAATCATGCCCATAATAGATGTTGAGTCGGATTGCGGTTGATCAAATAGCTGTAAGATAACTCTCCCTGGATCTGCGTTCATAAATCTTCTCATCCTTTCCTGATTGAAAGGGTCGTAGATTTAAAATCTCTGGGTGTGGTTAAAATAAATAACTCCCATTGGTTCCAGAACTTCGGAGAAGTTACAGAACCATAGGAAATTGTTAAGGATAAAAAACTATTAGAGTTCCGGAGCTATTCCCAGGAGTTTCGGAACTAATTTCAAAAATTCTGGAACTAAATACTGAAGTTCCGGAACTAAGTCAGAAATTCCTAGAACTAAATGATGATTGTTTGATGGAGTTCCAGAACTAGCTTGGAAGTTTCGGAACTAAGCTGTGTGGGAACAGATGTTGTTGAAAACATACTGAATGCTTCCTGCTTCATTTCCTCGACTGATTAGACTTGCTTTATTACAAAACTGAATTCAAACACACACTTCATTAGGAATTATAGAGCTTTTAACATTAGAATCACAATCAATCAAAATACAGACAATTACATTCTAACTCATATCAGATCAACTAAAAGTCACACAATGCAATCAAACTTAATAAAAAGAAGAATAAGATGAGATCATTTATTATACATTAATTGGACATATTTTGGCCTCATCAATAATAGTGCCCTCTCAAAAGGAATGTACCTTTATCCTTATAACATTTCCTTTATTCATTTGATAGTTATTTTTATATATATTGTATTACACGTGATAGTATAGTGTTTCATTTTCTCTAACATTATAGCTAGTTTCATATCTCGTAATTATTTGTAAATTTCAATTTTCAAGTTTAGTTAGATCTCATTTTTACTGTAATTGGCTATCTATTTTTCATATAGTTGGCCTCTTTAGGACCTAGTTAGGACATACATATAATTAAGTATAGATACCCCATTTAGACCTATTTACAACCCCATTCACACCCTTTAGTTACATCTTTGTGTATGTTGGCTTTATTTTATTGTTCCATTTATATAATAATTTTAAAAGAGGATCATTATATAAATCATAATATCTTACATAAAAATGCATACCCTATTTTGAATCATTATTTATATAAGCATTTATTACTATTAATATATTTATGTTAAAATAAATATGGAAATGTAGGGTTTACATTATGTATTTTTATAAGTTTGAAAAGTGCATAAGAGGGAATCATAATTATATTTCATTAGGGCCTAGGCTAACTTCCTTGAGTTGCTTATTTTTTACACCCTAATTAAATCTATGTTATGAAAAGTACACAAAAATATAGAGGATGTAAGGATTTGTAATAGGGGAGTACTATAATCTAATTAATGTATAATAATCAATTCATAAATAAAACAACACATTAATACTTACAAATATTGATAAAATGATAAATAATATCTCAAATGCACAAGGGGAGAAGAATAATTAGTTGTACATGTAAAAATATAGAGGAAATATAGGTGAAAATATGAGGGAAAATGTAATATTAAATATTGGAGATGCTTTGTTATGTGTTTTAGATTGGAAAATGAGTAGGAACAAGACCATACTAGGGTTGTATGGTTATCGACCCTTTAGTAGTTGGGATCTAAAACTTCATGTGTGCTTACATTTCCTATAAATGACATTTTATGTATTTCACTCTTGCTCACACAAACTTAGGAGGACCTATAATATACTATAACATAGTAAAAACTATTTATCTCCATGAATTTCCCACTCTAAATCCCTCTATAACACTGAGGGATGTTGTAGATGGAAGGTATCCATGGTGTGTGTAAGCATGTGAAACCTATATAGAGTATTGCAAAAATGGGAAAGGATCCATATCTCATTAAAGTAATGCATGCATGGGAAATTGTAATAAGTAGTTCAAATTGGATGTAGGAATTCCTTTTCTAAGGTTATCTCTCATTAGGTCTTATTGGGAAATAAGTTCATTGGGAATAGCTCAAGAAGAGGATAAGAATGTTTTTGATTTTGAAGGTGTAATTTTGTTCATTTTGGATTGTTGGCCAATGTGGGAAACTAATGGCTTAGGGAATATATCACAATGAGTTGGTATGAATGATTCTATAAGTAAAATAAATTATTAACCTTAATTTATAGATTAATGATTACATAAAATCAAATAAAACTAATATTCATCTATGAGCATCACTCATAACATAGATATACATTACACATTAAAAATCGGTTACAAGTTTTAATCATATTAATAGAAGAGTTAGTAAAAAAAAGTGTAAAAGTGAGAAGTGTAGGGAATAAAGAAAAATAAGTAGTAAATCTGTGTGGTCCACTAGATCCCTCTCAAACACTAATATTAATGAAAACTATTCCCACACTGAGGCCAATATGCACTAAATCAAGACACATATAAGTGTGAGAATATAAGGGGATGGACTTAGAGAATATAGAATGGTACACAATGTTGTTGAATGTATAGGATGAACTCTCTGATCTCCTAGCCACTAAATAAAAATATTGTATTCAATCAATAAAATCAATCTTCAACATTCATCAAACCAAACTATGTATAGAGGATAACATAGGCCAATAACATGGATAGTCAAGTGATAAAAATCAAGTGAAAATAAAACTGTAAGAATATTTTCTAGTCCAAATTCAAGGACCTTAAAAATGATTTTGATATGGGTATTTATAGGAATCACTTGATCAAAAATGTTCACAAGCATTAATGGTGGTAGGATCTACATAACCTCGATTTAAAAATATAATATTTTATGGTATATAGATAGTCAAATTATATTGAGTGCCAAGTTGGACACTTAGAAGGCTTGTCATGTCAGATAACATCTTATATAACAAGAGAGATATTCATTAAATGTTGGGATCAAGAACAAGCCTAGATATGGTACTCTTGGGGCTTGTGATATTAAGTGGAAAATCATTTTATTAAAACCCACCAAAGAATAAAATTTGTGGATTATAACTTATGTTTAAAAAATAAGGTGGCAGATTCCATACTGCATCAAAGGATATTTAAATTTAAATTAGAATATTGACCCATGTAATAGACCACCTGCCATGTATAAAACAATGTGACCTCATTTGATATTAGTTATGGACAATGAAGTAACACACACATGAAAATATGTGAGAAGATGCATGAAAAAAGATGCGTTAGATAATATTTATATTTGAACTTGAGTGAATGTTGTTGATAGTTTGTTATTCCTTTTAGAAGGTTTAACTGCAAGGGATCCATCAACAATTGTGGGAGTGTTAGGTAAAATTCAATTCTCAATAAATATAAGTGATATTTTCAACGGAATTTTTACTGAAAGGTTTTCTCATTGAAATCATGTGTTTTGTGTTCATTTGCAATGTGTTATGGGATCTTTACATTAACCTACAATGCACTTTATAAATCTACAATCTATGTTTAATTCATTATAATTTGTTATATAGTCAAAAACTATAATCCTTGGGAATTTCATGGTGGATATCTAATCTGTATTTATTATTTATCGATGTGTTTCCTAAGATGGAATTAAAGCCATATTTTTGTGGTTATGCAGGATAAATCTATTTTGTAGTAAAGACTCACTTGAAGATGATTCGCTAGAAAAAATTCAAGACCTATATAACCTTAACTAATGTTACACGATCTTTTTCCACCCCTACAGGTGCAAAGCTCCAATCCCCTATGAAACAAGTTAAATTTCAAAGTTTTGCATTATTTAAATAGTTGAGGAGGATCAAACTATGTTTGTACTTGTTTTCTTATCTTTCTTAGCATTCTGTGTGCTTGAAATTTTGATCCACGACCTTCCTCTATTTTTTAGTCTTATAGTGGATTTTTTTTCTTATTGCACAAAATATTCTATGCTCTGAAGCTCTTTTCTTTGTTTCGCAATGTTTTTGTGTTACATAGATTTTTTCTTTACTCTTTTGCATTCTATTATATCATACAATATTATCTCCTTGTTGTGTGGCTTCTATCTATGTTGTGCATAATCTTTGTTGTTGTGTAGCATTCTGTCTTCCATTGCACACCTTTTCCTTGCTTTGAGGTAGTATATTAACTTCTTCTTAGTGTACAGTACCTTGTACATTCAATAACTTTTCTAATTTTTATGTGGCATTCTTCCTTGTTCCATGACCTTCTACCTTGTTCATGATATTTTGTTGTGTTTTTGTGCGGTTTGCATTGTGTAACGACTTAATGATTTGTTTTCTCATGCTCTACTTTGTTGTATTAATTTCATCCTTATTTCATGTTTGTTTTCATTTTCTTATGATCCATCAACTTATCTTTACTTTGTATAAATTTATTATCTCACAATCTTATTTTTCACTTTGAGAACTCTCTTCATGTTTCTTTATTATGCATCTTTTTCGTGATCCCTTGTCTCGTAAATATATCTTCATTTCTGTGTCTCACGATTTTTTTCCTTTTTTTATGTGGAACACTAAAGTTTTAAAAACCCCTGGAACATTGCTTCCTTGTTTCGCTACTTTCAAACTTGAAATTTTTTTAACTTCTTGTTTTTTCCTCAAAGCTTCTTATGGCTTGTGTTTTGTGTTTTGTTGTCTTTCTTCTTGATTCTCATACTTTGTTTGAGATTTTTTTATTAAGTTGTTGATATCTCTATTTTCTCAATTCCACAAAAGTCTTTTATCTTCATTCTACAAAATTCTGTGAACTCTAACTACAAATATTTGCAACCATTAAAGTTGTATAAAAATAATATTATCTTATTTTCTAAGTTTTTTTTTTAAAAATATGGCTAGTTCATCTAAATTATCTATGGAAAAATATCAATTGTTAAATGGAACTAATTATAGCATATAAAGAGTCATGCTAAAATATATATTTATGGATAGAAAGCTATGTGATCTAGTTAGCGGTGTTAAAAAAAGACCCACCAGAAGACAAGGTAACCCTGAAATATTGAGTTCCTTCTCCCAAAAATATTAAGATGCCAGGTCTATCCTATTTTAAAGTATTAAAGATAAATTCTTGTTGCATATAGGACATATGGAGTCTTCATTTGATGCATGGAATCAATTATAAACAATGCATAAAGGAAGTCACCTTTCTAAGATAATTAAGCTAATCATGGAATTGTTCACAACTCCAATGAAAGGAGATGAAAAGATAATTAATCACCTAGCAAAAATTAAGAGTATCAAGGCTCAGTTAAATGTTTGTAATTGTGAGTTATTTCAAGATAAGTTGTATTTTATTATTCAAATTAACATTCATGGAAAGTTTAAAAACTAAATCTCTACCTTGAATTCTAGGTATCAAATTGAATCTAATTTACCTAATTTGAATAATCTATCATCTCTTCCTATTTTAGAAGAAATATTAATGGATAAATTTGATTCAAAATAAAATGCCTCTTAGTCATTATTTTCCCAAAATCATAATTTTTTAAAAATCAGAATAAGAGTAATGTTAATCAAATCTCAAACTTTAAATCTAAGTTCAATACTAACAATAATCAGAATAATGAAATATGGTAATTTTTTCATAAATATGTTGACTGGTATTCTAATATAAATAATTATAATGCTAAAAGTAAGAACTTCAACAATAAAAAGAAGAATAAAAATCATAATCATTCTCAAAACCAAGCGAACAATGATAAAAAAAATTCTCTTTATACTGCTCTCTTAGCCTCTAATGACAATGAATGGATCCTAGATAGTGGTGCCTCTGGGCATATGACATATATTCATGAAATTCTCTCAGATGTTGTGGAATGTTATGAAAGTATATATCTAGGTGATAATTTTTTCATTAAGTCTGAAATTTATGGAAATGTTAACTTAGAAAATGGAACTATTATAAATGTTTTATTTGTTCCTAACTTAAAGAAGAACCTTTTTCTTTCTCTCAACTAACCAAAGAAAAATGTAAAGTTGTGTTATTTAAATATAAATGTTATGTGAAGAATAAGTTTTGTGAAATTATTGTTGCTGGTTTTTATAAATAATGGTTTGTACATATTTGATGTATTTATTGTTGAAACCTATTTTTTCATCTTCATGTAATGATATTCAACTATGCCATGCACTGTTAAATCATATCAAATGAGAGTTAATTAAGGAATTTATCTATAGTTAACAAGATGAATCTGATATAAGTGTAGCATGCGCCTGTTCTTCCATAATTGTAACTCTTCAACAATTAGTTGTTGTCATAGAGATATTTTAGTTATATTACTAGTTAATTATTACAAATAATCCATCCTCTTCTAGAGTGATAAGGAATTATCTTGATATAAAATGGATTTTTTTGTAGAATTGTAGAGTTATTTTGTTGATTGTGGTTGAAGAATTATTTTATTCAATAAAGTGCATGATTCTAGTATAAATCGACTTATGTGATTGCAATTCTAAACTGGATCAGAGGGAAAGAGAAAGGGCCACTCCTCCCCATCGTAAAGGGAGAATTTTTTGTTTATTTAGTCTCTATTATTTAGCATTTGTTCAAATTACCAAAATTTCATTACTTTTAGTGTTTTAATTCTGAATTCAGTAATCTCTTGTTTCATCAATAGAGTTCACTTCTTAATTGCATTTAGAATATTATTTGATTGAGTTCATTAGTGAATACATGTTGAGAATATATTTTCAAACATTATATTTGTTGTAAATATCCATGGACACTACCCTGGACTGACAATCAAGAGATAATTAAAGTGTGAGTATCAACGACGCTCATCAATTTTTGGCTCCATTGTCAGGGAATTATTAAGGTGTTAGAAAATATTAAGGTACTAACTTAGGTACTTCCTGATACCCTGGTAAATTTCCATTTAGAAATATTTTTCCCAAACTCTTTCTTTCAAAATAAAATACCTTATAGTGATAGCAGCATTATTTTTGTGCTTTAGAGTATATGGGACACAAGCAATCAGTAAGCACTTGTAGTCAGGAAATTTTTCTCAGTGTGGTAGGATTTTATGTTTATACCTAGAGAATGTAGAGGTAGATATATTTTAATCAATTTAAAACCCCCCCTCAAAATCAACCTATGGAGCAACTTGATCAACAATAAAATATGGTTAATGGAGTGAAAGATCCCAATGGTGTAAATAATAGAAACCCTCCACTTGGAAGAATATTTACATATCCCATAAAACTAGACCCTAATTACCAAGACCCCATGAATAATATATCTCCTTCAATTCTACAAACCTTCAGGGGAATACTCTCAGAAGATACTGACCATTTCCTATTTGAGTTAAAATTCTTATGTCAGACGTATTACTACACCATAGACACTCAAAAAGTAAAGTTTTTTCCTTTAACTTTGAAGGATATTTCCATGAGGTGGTTCATGGGCCTAACCCCCAACTCCATTCAAATTTGCAAGGATATGGAAATATTATTATTAGATAAATACCAAGATTAATATAGGTTAAGGGAAAAAAAGGAAGAACTCTTTAGGATATAAAAAAAGGAGGATGAGAGTGTTAAGGACTGTTTTGATTGGTTCTTCCTTCACAGGAGGTGTGGCACTGGTCTTGATATTACTATTCTTAAAACTCTATTCTTTAATATATTGGATGAAGACACACAACAAGATTCTAATCTTATGGGAAAAGGAGATATGAAAAAATTGGAATTCATGGAAATCATTGAACTTTATAAGAACTACTCCCAGACTTGCACAAACCTTCAAAAATAGACAGGAAAAATTACAAATGGCGACATAGCCAAACTAAGAGAGGAAATTATAAATATAAGAATGGATCTCTTAATCCAACTTAAAACAACTATGGATAGGGAGAAAGCTAGGAACACAGAGCCATTATTCATATATTATCCAAGATGTAGGGACAAACATGGGCTCAAGGAATGTCCCTTGGATAAAATAGACATCTACCTTATTTATGCCACAAATCAATGTGGATTGCTACCCTTGATAAAGAATCATTTAAAATAAAACACACAAAATGAATCTGAGTTAAATTATGTGGCTAAAAGGAAAAGAGGGAGCATTCAATCAAATAAAAAATAGTCATATGCACCAAAAACACAATGGGTTCCAAACCAGTGGAACTCACCATGGTCATACCCCCAGCCTTGGGCTTAGCAAGTCCCACAAGAATGGAGTCCTCAAAGGAATTCACCACCGAACTATTATAAGTAATCCTAGACTCCAAATTCACACATTCCATCATTCCAAAAATTTAATCATCACTTCCAACTACAGTGAAATATACCCCAAAGATCAGGTCAACAGTATTATAACCCAAGAAGACCCTAAGGACAACAAGATTTATTGATTGGGCCTACAAATACTACCCCATATGAACAAACTTCCCAACTAAAAATTCACCTCAAACTATGTTGGACTCAAATAATGTGAGGTAGGGTAATCCAATATAAAGCGTAGAATCAGAAAAAAAAAACTCATAATAAACTATAAGGATTGTAGAAAAATCTTGCTACATTTAGGGAAGGTTGCTTCAAAACCATCATATCCAATCATAGAAGATGTTTGTGAAGACAAAGAAAAATTAGAAGAAACAAATCCTCATCCTATTATTGAATAAAAATCTAAAAAAAACTCATATATTCCCTTTCCATCTAGAATTTTGGAAAAATACAACACTTTAACCCATGAGGAACCAGAGTCAGAGCTAATTCAAGGATTTAAAAAATTGAGTATTTAAATCCCTCTTTTATAGGATCTTAGAGAAATCTAAGAGTTTAATAAAACCATCAAATACCTCTATTTTAAAACTCTATGTAGGAGGGGAAATTAGTGTAAATCAATCCATGTTGATGGAAAATTGGATAGCATATTGGAAGGGAATATGACCCCTAAAAAATATGGAGACCATGCAAATCAAATTTTTATAGTTTGTATAGGAGATATGAAGATCCCAAATGTTTTAATTGACTTAGAGGCTACAATTAAAGTGATGACCAGTGATGCATTGTCCATATTGTCTCTTCCTTAACTATAATCTGTAGACACTCAAAATTTGCACCACTAATTTCCTTCATCATATATATACACTATATTTACAACTATATCAATCAACATTAATTCATTATTTAATATCCTATCCTAATTCCAAACTCCCCACAATATTTACTCCATGTAAATATTCCTCTCACACCATCTCAAAATCTCATTTTACCCAAAACCACTTAGAAACTAAAATCAAATAAAACAACAAGAAATCAACTATTTATCAACAATCCTGTAACCTTCTTAACCTCCTCACCTCATTATCCAACATCCCCTTAGTTATTTACTGACATATTAACCAAAAACTACATGATTAGAAGTGGTTTCAACCACTATTGTAGTTATTTCCCTGTAAAAACCATATCACCGATGATTAAGTTGAATCACCAATGATTATAAATAACACTTCTATACTCTTCCTGTAGGGATCTTTGACCTTGAATCTTAGACATTATTTCCTTTCTTTCAATTATTTTTTCAACACTAAAATATCTAGGAACATCTCAAAGAGTTATCAAACACCAACACTAAGCATTTTCAAGCATCTTGGAGATCATTTTCATCACCCAAACTATAAGTTGTATCACATGAAAATTCATCTACTCAAGATCACTTTCATTTAATATTTGAGGCATCATTCAGCTCCAAAGTCCACTCTAAGGTATTCCTTAATCTATTATTTGTACTTGTTCAGTCAAAATAAACTTTTAAATAAGTCAAAAACATCATTTTAGAGATTCAAACTCGTTTTTGTAAAAAATGTCAAAATCACAGCAATCGCTAGCGATTCACCTAATCACCAATGATTGGCCTAAATCACCATTCATTCTTGTCAGCATCATAATTTTATCAATTTATCAGCCTTTTGTCACATTTTATCAAATCCTATGACATTTATTATTGTACTTACAAGTATTTTTAAATCTGTTAGGTGTTAGTGTCTTATTGTTCACATCCGATCATGAGTATTTTATAACCTTCTAATATTCTGACATCCATTCTTCTAGGAAAAATACAACATTTTAAATGAGCTCGTACTTTGTGCAATATAATTTTTTGAAACGGACCAAAAAATGAAGATTAGTTTGAATTCCTTAACGAGATCGATTAAGAAAATGAAAATTTTTGGTACGACTACTTTGAACATGTCCAGATTACATCTACCCTTGTTTGAACCACCTTTGAAGCCACAGAAGAATTATTTTTCAACTTGGAGTTCTAGAGCTTTTCCATCATCCATTCATATATCTACATCAATGTCAATTCACTTCATTGTTATAAAATGAGATGAAATCCTTCAAGGAAGTCCCTTTGGATTCCTGGAATTGGTCTTTGGTGAGCAAATCATCTATCCATTTTATCTAATCAATTTTTATTACTTCCTTTGAGCACATGTTTCTTTGTAATATAGGAGGATTTACACTTACATTCAGACTCAAAAAATTCAATCAAACATCATCTTCAACACACATCATTAAGAGTATCGGTAAACCCTGCCATCTTCTAAGGTTGGTTTTGTTTTTATTGTTTCACTTCATTAATTTAAAGTAGGAAAGTAAAAACATATTTGAACATTCTGGAATTCCTGGTGGGACCCTTGTCCTTTTTTTTCATCTTCATTTTATTATAAATTCATTTTTAAGCCTTCCTCTCTATAATCTCCAGTGATCCAGACAAATCACCAGTGATTGGGTGAATTGCTAGTGATTCCTTTCAATCGATGATGATCTCTATGATTGTTTCTAATTACTTGGACATTCAACCTCTAACATCATTTTGTTCTATTTTTCTCTCCTCTGCTAACATATTTTTTAGGGTTCTGCTCTAGAGCTTTGGCTTGCTGCGCTTTTGTTTTACTAAAAAACACAAAATCAAAATAAATTAAAAAGAAGCATTTTTCAATTGTGTTTTCTTCTTTTTTTTTTTTTCTTCATGAATTATATTTTGTTGTTTTTCCTCGTCGAAATTAGTCATTCTTTGGGCTTAAACCATGAACCTTGCATCCTACTTAATCACCTAGATTAATTAATGGTTTAATTTATTGCATTCACATAATCTTTCCTCACACACAACTAAATCACACTGAATATCAATTTTTTATAAAAAAATCCTACCCAGGTGATAACTATTGGGATTTAATCACCTAATAGGGAAACTGAACTCAGTTTTTTGGTCTATTATAAACAATTGGTTGTCAGTATATTGGTTAAGAACCTAACTCCCTTATCACTGTGAGACTGTGAAGTGAGGGGGTAGGCCCCAATACTAGGCCTCGTACTGACACCAACACATATTTGGGCCTCACATACCGTCATGCATATCGAGGAATCCAGCTTTAAAAATTCCTAAAACCATCCATATGTGGCCATTTCTGAGGGCCCTATCAATTTGTTTTACATATTTCACTTTTCTAAAATTAATCAAGATAATCAAAAATATTTGTGTGATTTTATTGGTGCTTGTAATCAACCCATCGAGGATTTATTTTCATTCAGTGGATGATTTTTTTTATTACTATGGTTCTTACAAGAGAACAATCCTACATTTAAACTTCTAAAGATGTGTCTAGCCCATTCCAACAATCCACACAACCATATCAAAAAACCTTACAACATGTTCATGCTCATATAGAAGATGCTCAATAAGTCATTAATAAACGTAAAACTTTTCTATCAACTCCCAAACAAGAAGATCAAGATCACCAACATTATCCTAGTAGCTAGTTATGCTTCATCCAAGATACCTAAGCCCTTCAGCCCCCATTTCTTTGATAGTGGAGATCCTGTATTTTTAGAAATATTATATTCAAACCCTGTAGCCCTTAATGCTTACCTTGCAGCTGGGGGTGTTCATCTTCAGCCTTCATTACCTGAACCATGCAACCTTATGTTCTTGACCCATCACGTGGTTTTTCTCACCGAATTGATCTAAATCACCAACCCATCTTCTAGAAAATATACTCTTATCCTCTTAATAACCGACTAGAAACATCTAATGTTGTGTCTTTAGTTCCTATTTTCGACCTTATTATGATTTATTCATAGGACACAAACTCTCAATAACCAACATCCTCTCTGAATCCATCCACTAGTTTTACACCTTCTTAAAATAACACCAGTACCTCTTAATCCTCACACACCCCTCTAGCTTCCTCTATTGTTCAAACACCCCCATAAGTTTTGCCCCATTTCTACTAGCATATCTCAGCCACCATTCTCTCAACAAACCAGGCCACCCATAAAAAACATTACTATGTCTATTCCCACATCCACTCCTTTAATTAATACTAGTGTTGTTTCCAATAATCATCCCGTTTCACTACAATCCTTAACCCCTCATATTTCACAATACACTCCTGGGCCATCAAAACCACTTGCTTCTTTTCAATGCATACCACAACAATCACAACCTTTTCCCTTCCAAAATGTCCTACAACAATCACAACCTTTTGTTGTCACCTCCATTCCCTTTCAACAACCCCCTCCATATTCACAACCTCTTATCCACACTTCTATCCCTTTTCAACACATGAACCCCAATAGTCACAACCTCTCTTGAAAACATCCCTTCCCATCTAGTATTAATATATCCAACCATCACAACCCTTAATGTCACATCCCAACCCACTTACAATATCCCCAGAAAACAATTCAATACCAACCAACAAAATATTCAGTTTTCATAGAAAAAATTAAAATAACCTTCAACAATACCAACCATACCCATAACCTAATCAATTCTCATTTAACCAACCTCCATTTTTGGTTCACCCTCATCTAGATCGCACAACAACCACAACAAACGGACCATCTTCAAGATTTAATGTATAGGATACCTATCCTTGAAGTCGCTTCCATGGGCCCTAAAAATACACTTTCATACAGGGAAAAAAAATGAAGCCCATTGTAATGAAGCGGAATATGCACCCATCGGGGTATGTTAATCTTATAAAGTTCTTATCCACCTCACTGGGAGCTTCCAAAATTTCTCAAATTTTATAGAAAAGAATACCCCTAGAAACATATCTGATATTTTCATCATGCTTGCTATCTTATAGCTCATGACCAAGATCTAATGCTTAGGACATTCCCTATGTCTCTAGTTAGCCCCACCCTAGACTGGTATAATAAAATCCCACAATACTCTCTCTTCTCATTTTCACAACTCACCCAAATCTTTCTCAAGCACTTTTCAATTAACATCACCTGTAAAATCACCATTACATACCTCAAATATGAAATAAAAAAGAGCTTCAATAATAAAGGATGAGTCCATCACATTGATTTTGTTACCCGTTGGAGGGGTATAATTAATCAAATATCATTCTCACTCCCAAAAACATAGTTAATCGAATTACTTTCCCATTCATGCACCAAAAACATTTCATCCACACTCTAAATTCAGTCTTTTCAAATGTTTGATGAATATTTCACCATGGATCATAAACTTAAACTGTAATCCCTTGAAGAAGGTATATTCAAACTTAGAACAAAGAAGCCAAGATCAAGATTCTCATCAAAACCATCTTCCAATCCATATAAGTTCAAGTCATTCTTAAGCTAATGTCTAGACTGGTATAAATCATCAAATCTACCTCATTTGTAAGGAACGTTTCTACCACATCACCCAAGAAATCACTATTACAAATTCTCAATCAGTCCATCATCGATAGCTGGAGGGGTATAATTACACCCCCATATAGAGAAACTTATTCAATCATTTTTCTATTCAAAAATTTCATGAATCCTTACCGCTAACATGATTTCTCTTCCACCCATTCATCCAATCGACACTTCTATTTCTAAACCCTCTTGGTATAGGGATAAGTGTTGTTTTTTAAAAAATTATTGCTAAAATTTCTCTTACCACATAGTTAAAGGTCAAAACATTGAAAAGTGTTGTTCCTTCTACAATGTCCTTTAGGATCTGATTGATAAGGATGATCTACATTTAGAAAATCCCAATGCACCCCAAAATCATAACCTTGATGTGTTCTAACAACCATTTCCGAATCATTCCCCATCGAGTATTCAACCACAAGCCAACAACATACAAACCCACCATAACATAAATAATATTGATAAGACATTTACTATCACTGAACCCATGCCTACATCTTCTATTAAAAACCTTAACTAACACCCAACAAACAATCAGGAACATCCCTAGAACCCATCATAAAAAATTAACCTTCTACATTTATGAACTACTACATCTTCATCTAGCTCATCTAAGGACTCTTCGTAAACACCCCAAAAATAACCCATCATCCAAATCACAAAAATTTCTTATGATGACTGCGTTTCCCACTATCATCCACGTAACCTTCAAAGGCTTATTCCACTTCCATCCAAAAAGGTTACTATAATATCTCGGAATCATCCAACTCTTCTAACACAAAAATCAAAAAGCATCAACCATCTATCTTAGGTCCCCACCCTTCGTCTAAATCACATATCACCATTACATATTAGAAATATGCTCATCCACAAAATACTAAACAATCCACTTCCAAAGTAGTGTCTCCTATAAATATCAAACCAAGTGAGACACCATTGCCTTCAACATCCACACCTAAAGTCCACTATGCAACAACTCTAGAAAAAAATCTTCAGAAATCACTCATAGTGTTTCCCCCCTCATCAAGCCATCCAAAACTCCCAAGGATAGAATCCCTTCCTAGTATAGTCTTATAGATTCTTTTGATTATCATCAAATACTAGGACACTCCGTAGAATTTTTCATGAACTCTTCTACATCTTAAAGATGTATTTCCAATATAATATGTTGTTAGGATGACCTTATATACGAGCTATGAGGTGTGTTCCTTCCACACTCCACAAATGTCTTAAATATAAACATGAAGGTCGAACATTCATAGTCCCCGCAGATCTTAATACCTTCACCGACTGTAACATGACATATCATCCTGAATGATGTTATCAGTACCTAAGTACAACATTAGAATCCTCTGACGAAAGCATCTAATAGCAAATTCCATCCCCTCATCCAAATTACCAAATGATTCTTCCCTTGGTGATGTTATGAAACATATTTCACTCAGGGGAGTATTGTCCCCTCATACTCAATTCATTGCATACACCTAAATTTTATGGTATACCGAATAGAAAAGCAACCCATGTACGATCCTAACATCAAATATGTTATCTCTTACTGGCCCTACATAGCTGAAAGATGAATCTCTTCTATGGGGTACTTGATCAACCTTCATCCCAATGCATCCATCAACACCATGCCATGCCCTTTCTATCGGATTTCAAGTTTTTTATATAATCAATTAGCTTTGCACAAATGTACCTCCATCGTTGTGCATGGAAAGGTTTTGGTTTTGGACGCTATGAATAGGGAATACACAACTTAATTTTCCAAAACTCTCTGGTAAAGCACATGAGAAATATGGCTTAGGTTATGAGATACCTGACAGGCCGAATCATCCAAGTCCACTACATATGTACGTATCATGGGAGCTAGAATTTTCATCACCCATCAGAATCTGAAGGCCCTATGGACAATCAAAGATACTATCTCGATCCCACCTAACTATATTTTTTTCATTACTATTTCATTAGGACCAATTAAACTATCAATCCAGATCACATTATCAAAACACTTCCTCTTACTTGTCCATAAATAATTGAAGAAGATTTTCACCCACCATCAATATCCTCCAATGTTGTGACAACCAAGACATCCTCATCCTAATATGAAAACAAAATGACCATTTTCTTTAGAAATCCCTACCACTTGGATACATCAACCCTTCATCAACAAATCCACCATCAATGTAAACTTAGGAATGCCTCAAGAAACCCTGGATAGTTAAGGTCTACTCAATCACTAGATCTTGTAAGAACTACACATGATTTTACTTAGATTCTTATCAAAATACAACCAAGCCTATTTCACCTGGTCATATAGTGATATGCCAGGTATCGATCCAAAAATCATCAGTACATAATAGTCGTCACCTATCCTAATGTCTAAGCCTGTCAAACAGAAGCTTTGTAGAATGTATGCCCGACGTGGACTTTCCTTATCAAAGAAGAATTAAAATGTCTTCCTTTCTTCTAATTTCATCATACCCATTAACTATCCACAATGGGAATCTAATATAATACCCATGAACCGAATCCTTAGGATAGTTACACATTTGTAATGACTTATGGGATCTCAATATTGCATGCCCTAAGGATGATTTTCCTCTTCCAAACATTGATCATCTTGTCGATCTAATAGTTGGAAACAAAATGCTTTCTCTTATGGATGGATTTTATGCTTACAATTAAATCCTCATTACTAATGACGATCGGTATTAAAAATATTTCATTACCCTTGAGGAACCTTCTATTATCGTGTCATGCCTTTCGACCTTAAAAATACAGGAGCTACCTATCAATGCACCATGACCTATATATTCCATGATCTCATCCAAAAAATATTATAAGACTATGTCGATGAACTCTTAGGAAAATCCAAGTTACGTAAAGATCACCTTAACATCCTTGAATCAATATTCACTCTCTTTATTCAATATTTCCTCCACCTCAATCCCGCTAAGTGTTTCTTTAGTGTTCTCACTAGAAAAAATTTAGGATTTATCGTATATATCCGAGGTATTGAAGTTGACCCAACCAAAATTAAAGCGATCATCAAAATTCCTCCTCCATCTAACCTTAAACAACTGCATAGCCTTCAAGGTAAACTACGGTCTATATGACACTTCATATCATAACTTTTTGATCACTTCCAACCATTTCATCATCTTCTCCATAAGGATGTAAACTTTAGATGGGATCTTAATTGTCAAAATTCCTTCAATGAAATTAAACATTGTCTCGTATCACCACCCGTGCTTACACCACCTTGCGAGGGGGAGAAATTCTATCTTTATATATCCACCACAAATCATTCCTTAGGGGCCATGATTTTTCACCATGATGACCAAGGCCACAAACATGTTGTGTACTATATCAGTTGTACACTCCATGGATACGAAACCCGTTATATCGAAGCTGAAAAACTCTATTGTGCTCTATACTTTGTAACTTATAAGCTATGTCACTATCTCTTTAATCAAAAAAATTATGTTGTTACTAGCTTAAACCAGTTTAAAACCATGCACTCCAATCCATATCACATTGATGACATAAATCAATGCCTTATGCTTAGGAGAAAATTTGACATTGAATTCATATCACAAAAATCCATCAAAGGCCAACCTATTACATACCAGTTTGCTGATGCATCCCTTCTCGTATCTCAAATTCCTAATAAATGCGTTCCTGACGAATTCATCAATAATGTCAAGGAACATGCATTTATCCATGTATAAATGACCCTCTTCTTCAATGAATCTGAATGCCAACAAGGGGGAGGGGCTGGTATTGTCATCACACCTACATGTGGGACTCTTATTCAACTGTTATCCTTCAAAATTAATTTTGAGTTCACTAATAACATGGTATGAATACGAAGCATTAACTATGGGTCTTCACACCACTATTCTGCTAGGTGTTTAGATCTTAGAAATCTATGGAGACTCACAACTCGTCATTAATCAAATCAAAGGAGATTATTAATGTAAGAATGAAATTTTGCAAAAATATAAATCTAATGTGGAATTTATCCTCGAAGCGTTCGACCATTATACCATTAAAGTTGTTCCACGCTCCTCTAATAAGTTTACAGACACCATGGCATATTTAGGATCACTCATTCCCTTATCAACTGAAGAATCAACTGATAACTCTAAACTGATCATATTCATTCATAGATTGGATCACCTTGCACATAAAAATCAACTCCCTTCTGTCAACCCCATTGACGATCATCCAACTGATCTATGGTAATCTCAAATATTTGACTATCTTTTAGAATATAAAATTCCCCCCGGCCTATCATGAAATGCTAAACGATCATTTCTTCAATGTGCCATTCACTATGTTATTATATGTGGTATCATGTATAAATGTTGTTTTGATAGCCTTATATTAAGATTTCTTAATTCTCGTGAATTTATTAGAGCAATACAAGAGGTACATGACCGTATATGTGGTGGGCATTTCAATGGTAACATTGTTGCTAAACATGTCTTACAACTTGGATACTTATGGCCTACCATCAATCAAGATTGTTGTGTATACATCAAAAAGTGATCCAAATGTCAACAAAATTCAGATCTCATCCGTGTTCCCAATCAAACATTATAACCCTCTCTCAATCTATGGTCTTTCTTGCAATGGGGTTAGACCTCATTGGTACTATCAATCCTAAATCATCCCAACAACATCATTCAATCATCACAGCTACTTAATGCTTTACAAAATGGGTTGAGGCCATCCCCTTAACTTTAACTAAATCAAATTAAATTGTCAACTTCATTTATCAATACATCATATGTCATTTTGGTTTTCCTCACAAATTTGTCACAGATAATGGAAAACCCTTCAAAAACAAGGATGTTACGAAACTTTTTGATGCCTTCAACATCAAAACTATTTTTTCATCACCATAATCTCCCTGAGAAAATGGAAATGCCAAATCCTCTTACAAGACACTTAATAAAATTCTCATTAAGAAAATAGATGACGCAGGCAGGAATTAGCACCTCTAAATCCCATTTTCTCTCTGGGTGTATCAAACTAGCATTTGTACCCCTAAAAGTGCTACACCCTTTTCACTAGTCTATGGATCCAAGGTGGTTCTACCCCTTGAAGTTAAAATTTCATCACTCCATGTATCTTGAAATACGTTTTCCCTGATGAAGAATATCGACAAGACCGCCTAGCATAATTAGAATTATTAGATGAAAAATGCCTCATGGACCTTGAACATCATCAAATTTATCAAGAATGGATCAAACGTGCATATAATAAACATGTAAAATAACATGAATTCAAAATTGGTGATCTCATTCTCAAATAAAATCAAAATGTCACTACTTTAGAATGGAGTAAATGTGGGGAGTTTTCCCCTAATTGGATCGTTCCATACATCATTACTCATAAGTATGGGTCAGGAGTGTATCATATTTCCTCCCTTGATGGTATATCTAAAAAGGATCCTTTTAATTCCTTTCACTTTTGGCCTTTCTACTGTTAATTTTTTACTGTCAAGACAATATTTTCATCTAAAGATCTTAATCCTCCATCAACCAGTCATTTTATCATCGTAATCATTTAAAAGTATGTGTTTTTCCATCATTATCCTCAAAACTTTAAAGATGAGCACCATGGCTCTGTTCATCGCATATTGCACATGGAAAAGTTCCTCCTTAGTGGGAACCCCTCAATCATTACATCCATCTACCTTATGTACTAACTAAAAAACATGTCATGGGGCACGTGTGTGTAGGTCATGTACACATCTCTTTCCCCTCCTTAAAATAGTTTATCAGGGTCTTGCTCTCAGCTCAAAATAAAATTCAAAATATCTATAGATGTTTCCTGTCAAAGTCAAATATAATAGACTGACCCCTCAAAGGAAATATATTCAAAAATATATTAAATTTATCAAAAAATAAAAGTAAACTGATCCCTCAAAGGACAACTACCAGTCAAAATATAGACCAATCCCTTGAAGGATGGCTATTTCTGTAAAAACAAAAATTCAAAGTTGTAGACCACTCCCTCGAAGAATGAATACCCATGTAAAAAGGCTTCCCACATTGATCATCCTTTAAAAAATCAAATAATCAAAGCATCCTAGGAAATATTCCTACATCAATCAACTTTCCCGTCAAAGTAAATTTCCCACATCAATCAGTTTGCATAAGAAAAAAGAAGCAAAATTTAGCTGGGTATTTTGTTTAGGAGACTATTGAAAAGGAGAACCCTCTTTCCCACATTAACCTATACATATAAAACCCCTTCCATGTCCTAAGATGGTACATCTCATCACTTCATCTCTATAGCTAAGATCCCATGCGTAACTACCCACTGCTAGTCTCATTTTAACACTGTTAAAGGATAAAAGTGCAAGTTCTTTCACATTTGTATACCCATCATGTATGTATCAAATCCATATTAAAGTAATCATTCCATTTTTACTCCTATTTTTAAAAGTTAGAATATAATTTGATAAAGTTGGGTTACATCTAAAGTCACAACCATTTTAATACATAACCATCTAAATCACATAAATGTCAAAATTATATAAAAATTCACATCATATAAAAATTTCATATTCAAATCCCATGAGCATCAATTAAAAAAATTAAAAACATATTAAAACATGCATCAATACATATACCATAACCAACACATAAATCACAGGACAAACCACATCATCATATAATCAAAGTCTCAAGATACATCATCAAAAGAGTCCCCCACTCCGTGTGTAAAAATATATACATCAAAGGCTTCATAAAAAGAGTTGGATACATATCAAAATACAACACATAACTATCTAGTAAAATGGATATCACTAAGAAATCCACTAACATGAATAGTACTTCCATCACCCTCCTGTAGGCCTCCATCACCACCATCTCCTCCAACAGCTCCTTAAGGTGGCTGGCCCATACTCACCACACTAGAACTAGGACATGCCCCCTGTCACACTAAATTATCAACATATAGAATCATGTTGGGAAAATTCCGTATCACCATATCCTCATCATAAGATAACTCTACCCACAAATACTGATAGTGAGCATAGCTAAATATATCCTATGCTCCCATATGACCACTAGCCTAGGCATGAGCCACCAACTCTGCACCTAATATCAAAGATCCTATAATACCGAGAGCCCTTTTTAGGGTTTATCATTGTTGTCTATACTGATCCTAATTAGTAGTGGACTGGACTAGCTGTTCTCTAATTTCATCTCGCTGATCCATAACGGTATCTCTATCATCAATTAAGTGGCCCTCACTCCAATCAAATCATATCTCTCCCTCCGTAGACTATCCCTCTCAACCTCCATTGTGGCCTTCTCAGCCATTAACTATGAAACTACAACCTCCAAATTCTCCTTATATCCATCACCCTCCTCATCATCACTAACATCCAGAACCTTTTGTGCCTTGTCTATTCGAGCATACACCTTCCTTCCTTTCTGAACCAATTGAGATCTCTCAAAATATTCATATGCACTAGTCCACCAATTCCTATAACCATTAGTCACTCCAACATCATCTATTGGTACTAGGTCCCCATGCTCATCTAGACCCATGACTCCTTGCTCATCAGTTATAATAGGATTTCATGCTACAACTGTCTTGGGAGTATCCAAATCTCCCTCATCCTATCTATATAATATTAGAACCTTAGGAAAATCCTATATCAAACCAAATTACCATCTAACACAGCTAAATATGACTAGTTCTCACTCTCCACCTCATCTCCCCTACACCTAATACTCCTGTTGCAAACAATCAAGATCGCGCTCACAACCTGGCCACATTGAAAAATGAATATATGGTCTCCACACAACATATCTTACCTATAATCATGTAAGGATATCTCTATAATAGGAATCCTTCATCTTCCTCCTCGATTGTCCCACATTCCCTCGCCACCTTATGAATCCAGTAGATCTGACAATCATATCCACAACTCCTTGTATGTTTGTGCTAATAATTCAGTGGCCCAAGTAAAAATATTACGGTGATCCATCATCTCTGCAACCACTTCTATCATCATCCATAGGAATATCCCTCCTTCGGAATTAGGAAAATAAAAACATGAAATATCCATCATCAACATAGTCATTTGAGTACATCCCTCTGTGTGTGCAGAATATAGAGACTGATAATAAAAAAACCCATGAATTATATCAGACATATTTTGTATCATATTCTTATAATCTCCTCATCATATCCTCTCTCTCCATCTCATCAATATAATGGATCCCTTCTCTATGGACCAGAATTTTAGTAATCTAATGAGCATCCTCCATAAAGAATATGATCTCACTTGTCCAGGTGGTTGTATCCCATCTCTCCATCAAAGCCAACAATAACCCCTGACATATGTGAATTCATCTATAATCATGCATCCCTATAAAACCCACCTCCTCCATATGCCTCCAATCATCATCCGACATATCCTCCTATACCTCTGCTAAGATCAATGGAATATTATCTCAGATAGTCAACTATGCATTCACCTGCATCCATAAACATATAAACAACATCCATTAAAATTCATATTTATTGCAAAAATCATCCAAAAACTAGATCAAATATACATGTTGCCAACCAATAAACCCAGTCACAAAAAAAATGGAAAAAATCACCATCAATTCACTTGAATCACTATCAATCAACCTGAATCACCGGAGATTATGACAATTTTAAAAGTAAACCCTCCATACATACAAAAATGACAAAAATAACAAAATAGCTGAAAACCATCAAAATTGAGCACTCACCCTGCTTGTGTGGGTTTTCTGTGTTTTTTCCTTGATGTCATTTCTCCAAATCACCTCTTTCACTTACTCACTCTCTCAAAATCTCAAAAAACAATTCACAAAAAGGAATTATTCACCACCGACTTAGGGCTTATATAGCCTCCCCCCAAAATTTCACAATAATCACAAACAATTCCTTAAATCACCAATGATTTACCCAATCACCTTTGATTGGGATGAATCACTAGAGATTCATCTTATTTTTACCCCTCCATCAATATGTTTTTAAAAAAACACCCCTTTATCACATTTTTCAACAAAATGTTTTGTTTAAAGGACCCCCACTCCTCAAATAATTAAGAATCTAATATAAAATTTCTTTGGGATATGTAATACATCTATGGGATGTGATCCCTTTAGCCACCCATCAATTGGATTCCCCCCATATTTATAACCTACCCTTATAAATCATATGTCTATAGGAAACTAACCCTTTGGTTCCCCCTATCACTTGATTCCATGACAACACTTATCATTTCAACACCCCACCTTGGGGAAAATTTTTAAAGGAAACACATATCAAATCTATCAAAAAACTAACTTTTGTCAAACAAGTGTTCCTTACACTACACTACATCCACCCCATTTTGAGGGGGGTCACACATACAAATCAATCAATCAAAAATTGTTTTTTTTCTAGCACTTTTCCTACACCAAACTACTCGACAAAAAGGGGCAAATGTGGACACTCAAAATTCACACTTCTAATTTTCCCCATCACCAATCACAACAAAGTCAATATTTAATCCCTTATCCTAGGTCCAAACTCCCCATAATATTTACTGCATGTAAATATTCCTATCACACTATCTCATAGCTATAAAACCTCATTTTACCTCCCAAAATCACTTAGAAACTAAAATCAAATAATACAAAAATGAATTAACTATTTGTCAACATCATATAACCTTTTTAACCTCCTCACCTCATCCTTCAACATCCCCTTATTCATTTACCCACATCTTGAACAAAAAATCCATGATTATAAGTGGTTTCAACCGCTCTTGTAGTTGTTTCCCCATAAAAATTGGATCATCGACAATTCAGTTTAATCACCAGCAATTATAAAAAAAACTTCGATGGTCTTTCTTATGGATCTTAAACCTCAAATCTCAGACAAAATTTTCATTCCTCAACTTTTTTTTCGACACTACAACATCCATAACATCTCAAATCATTATCAGACACCAACACTAAGACTTTTTAAGCATCTTGACGATCATTTTCATCACCCAAACAGTAAGTTGCATCACATGACAACTCATGTACCAAATTACTTTCATTGAAGATTTGAGCTATCATTTAGCTCCAAAATCCACTCAAAGGTATTCCTTAATCTTTATTTGTACTTTTCAATCATAAAAAACTTTTAAATAAGTCAAAACCATCATTTTTGAGCTTTAAACTCCTATTTTTATAAAAAATTCAAAATCACAACAATCGCTAACAATTCACCCTAATTACCAGCTATTGGACTAAATTATCAACAATTCTTGTCAAAATTATGGATTTATCAGCCTTTTGTTACATTTTATCAAATCCTCTACATTTAACATTGTATTTCCAAGTATGGCTCTCTGTTAGATTGCAGTTTTAGGCCATTCACATCTAATTACAAGCATTTACAACCTCCTCATACTCCATCATCCCTTTTTCTGGGAACAATACAACATATTACATGATTTGACACATTGTGCCATTTGATTCTCTTTTGAAAAAGAAGACATTGAGGATAAGTTTGAATTCCTTCACAAAATCTAGCAAGAGACTGAGGATTTTTGGTACGACTACTTCGAGAGAGTATAAATTACCTCTTCCCTCTCTTGGGCCACCTTTGAAGCCATGCAAGAATTATCTTTCAACTTTGAGTTCTAGATCATTTCAATTTTCTATCCATATATCTTCATTGATTATATATCCTTGTATTTATCTACATTATTTTCAATTCACTTAATTATTATAAAATGAGTTGACATCCTCTAAGGAAGTTCTTTTGGAATCTGGGAATCGGCCTTTACCGAGTAGCTCATCTATCCATTTTTCTAATCCCTTCTATTAAGTGTCTTTGAGTGCAGGTTGTTTTGCAAGATAGGAAGGCTTGCAATTTTATTTAGACTCGAAAAATTTAATAAAATATCAACTTCAACACCCATCATCGTGGGTATTGGTAAACCCCACTGTTTTCTAAGATCGGTTTTGTTTTTATTGTTTCACTTCATTAATTTAAAGTGGGAAAGTAATAAAAATCTCTAAATACATAGAGGATGTGACCATAACCAATGAATCAAGGGATTATTCAATAGATTTTACATTCATTAAAATGAAGAATAAGAAAATTAGATATCCTTTAATCTTAGGATGCCCTTGGTTAGCTAATTTTTTAGCTTTTATTGATTGTAGGAAAAGAAATATGGTAATTACAAATGGGCATGATTTAAATAAGTTATCCATTTATCTTGTTGCAAAACCCTTTTCCACAGAGGATAAACAATAGTGGAAGGATGATACAGATGAATCAAAAGATATGGTTTCATCTTTGGCTATGGTCATAATTCAAAAACATTTTGAATAGATTTAGAATTATGATCACGAGTCTTGCATTGGAATGTACATGATTCCTATGCTACAACTAATTGAAATAAAGGATGACATGATGGATGAGAATAATCAATCTATAGTCTATCCTTTCTCATGAAACATAGATCTAACTCAGTGTATCATTCACAACATTACTGAAATCCACATATTTATTCCCCATATGTTCCTTTTAAATTAATTGTTGAGATAATACCCTCTGGTATAATCTCTCCACCCAAACACCAAGTAATTACCAATTTTTCCTAGAAAAACCCTAGTAGTCAATAGTTGGTTGACTAGTGAAGAGGAGAATACACTATTTAAACTTTTGTGCACTCATCCTCAAGCCTTTACTTGGGAATATAGTGACATAAAGGGTATTCATCCTATTATTTATACATGTATCACATTTACACAACTAATTCCAGACCAGTCAGACCGCCACAAAGAAGGATAAACCCTATTTTAAGAGACATTGTACAAACTAAGATTAAGAAACTTCTTAGGGTAGGATTTATTTATCTAATTTCATATAGCCATTGGATTTCTCCATTAGTAATAGTTCCTAAAAATAATGGAAAATGGAGGGTTTGTGTGGATTATATGGAGTTGGATAAGGAAACAAATTGAGACTATTTTCACCTTACTTTTATTGACCAAGCCCTGGATAATTTATCTAGAAAAAGGTATTTCTCATTCCTTGATGGGTTCATTGGGTACAATCAAATCATAGTAGCACCATATGAGCAAGATAAAATTCCTTTTACATACCCATGGGGAAACATTACCTACAAGGTTTTACCTTTTGTATTATGTAATGCTCGTGCTACTTTCCAAAGAGCCATGTTAACAATCTTTGTTGATATCACTCATGATCGTGTTGAGAATTACATGGATGACTTCACAGTTTATGGGGAAAAATTCCAAGAGGAAATTGATAATTTAGAAAAATTCATCTCTAGGTGTGAAAAAACATCATTTATCCTTAAACAATGAGAAATGTTTATTCATGATGAAGCAAGGTATAGTCTTGGGCCATCATGTTTCGGCTGAGGGAATCAAGGTAGATTTGGATAAATTCATCATCATTGTAAAACTTCCATCTCCCAAAAATCAAACAGAAGTAAGAATATTTCTTGGACATGTTGGTTATTATAGAAGATTCATTTAAGATTTTAGTAAGCTAGCTTATCCATTATTTTCCCTTCTAAAAAAAGACTTTGAATTTGAGTGGACAAAATCATGTCAAAAATCTTGACATTATCAAGGATAAACTAAAAACATATCCCAATCTTAAGAGGTTCAAATTGGAAGTTTCCCTTCCACATACAAATAGATGCTTATAATAAGGCAATGGGGGATGTACTTGGACAACAAGAGGAAATAGAATAAATGAATGATATTTACTACATTAACAAGAATGTATCCTATACTGTAAGGAATTACACTACCATAGAGGATTTTATTGCAATTTTTTATGAAATTAACATGTTCCACCATTACATTATAGGATATGAAGCAATTGTTCATACTGATCATTCTACTATCAAGTATCTAATGAATAAACCTTTGGCGCATGGTAGAATTGTAAGGTGGTTGTTGTTATTGCAAGAATTTAACATCCAAATTATTGATAAATCAAGGAAATCCAATGTGGTGGCTAAATTTTTCTTAAGGATAACTATTTCAGGTACAGAGGAGTAGGTCAATGATGATTTTTCATATGAACATTTGTTTGCAATCTCCACTATCTCTTATTGGTTTCCAGGCATGGCTAACGAATTGGCTACATGGAAGTTCCCATATTTCCTGACAAAAACAAAAAATAAATTAATCAGACAAAGTGTGATGTATACATGGTTTAATGGAATACTTTTCAAATGTGGACATTGCCATTTATTATGCAGGTTTGTAGATGAAGATGAGATCTTTGACATACTTCTGACATGTCATGATGAGCCATCATGGGGATACTATTCAGTTAATAGAATTATCCACAAAGTTTTGAGAGATGGTTACTATTGAACTTCATTTTCTAAATATGTCAAATAGTATTTATGGAAATGTGATCAATGTCAAAGGATGGGAAATCCAACATTTACATCTGAGATGCCACTTTGACCTCAAGTTATTCTACAGTCATTTGAGAAGTGGGGATTGGAATTTTTTGGACCAATTGACCCGTCTTCTCAAGGAAAAGATTACAGATTATTTTGTATAGAGTATGTTACAAAATGGGCTAAGGTGAAAGCTCTCTAATATGCAAGGGATGAGAAATTTGTAGACTTCTTGTATGAACATATCTTCCAACAATTTAGAGCACCAAGATCCATTGTTTCAAACCAAGGACCATAGTTTATTAGGTGTAGTCAGTTCATTTATGGAAACATATTAAATAAGGCATAAGAAATCATCACCATACAATCCACATTCCAATGGTCAAGTGGAAGTCACTAACAAAGAATTGGAAAATATCCTAACCAAGATAGTGGATATCTCAAGGAAAATTTGGGTTTAGAAGCTACCTAAGTAGTATGGACCTAAAACACCACTTAGATGATAACCACATGATTCACTTCTTATAATTTGGTCTATGGAAAGAAACCTATCTTTCCTATAGAAATTGAAATTCAGACCTTAAGAACAGCTTCTGAAGTGGGAATTGAGTTATCAAAAGCACAACAAGAAAGGATTTTTTCACCGAATGATTTGGATGAGATAAGAATACAAGAACTTCATCAAATATAAATCATCCAACATCAAAGAAAACTATTACATGATAGTAATATTAATCAAAAGAAGTTTCAAAAAGGAGATTGGGATCTTCTATTCAATTCAAAGTGCAAGGAATTTAAGGGAAAGTACAACTTATTCCAATTGATGGTGAAAGAAGATTAATATTGGTTAATGGCCATAGATTGAGGTTAGACCAAAATCTAGTATTAAAAGAGGAATTCAAAAATACGCTATAAGAAAATGCAAATATGAATTTCTTGGAAAAACAATATTTTTCCAAGTCAAATCAAGGCTAAATTATTTCTCAGCAAACATAAATAGGGGATGGTTGAAAACCAAAAATGAAGGTCACTAATTATATATATATATATATATATATATATATATATATATATATATATATAGAGAGAGAGAGAGAGAGAGAGAGAGAGAGAGAGAGAGAGAGAGATGAAAAAAATGTAGGTGGTTGACAACCAATAATGGAAGTCACCTTCTGAATCATGCAATCAATAAATGTGGGAAAAAATATGTGGAGAAAAAAATTAAAATCTAAGTGTTGGTTATCAGATTTGACAAGTGATAATTAACAAGGTATGTGAAATTACTTCCCTTTTAAATGATAAAATTTTTAATTATGAGGTGATAATTATTATTCTTGTGTGAAATGATGACTTCCCCATTTCTAATATTTTTGTGTGCACTCCATATTCTAATCAATATGGCACTCATCCTCAATTAATCTCTATCACATAATAATTTATTCTCCACGTTTTCCCTGTCTCATCACAATTGGTTAAACTTTACCCAATTCATGTTGTTTCCATATAAAACCGTTTCCCCCCTGTTTTTTCCCATTTTCCATAATTGTCGCTCCATTCTTGTGCCACCACCAATCTCATTATTGTGCTAACATAATTTCCATTCATGCGTCATCAATCCAACACTCCTATGCTCTAGCTCCTTTTGGTCCTATGCCATTACTTTCTCTATTCCAAATACCAACCATGGGAATTTGGCTTCATAATGAACTGATAAGTTCAGCTGAATTAATTTCTGATAGGAAATCAATTGAAATCTTTGAGAAAGAAAGGTAGTTAGAATTCATGTTGGAATATTAGGAATTTAACCCAAGGATGACATAATAATTCATAGTGAACATTTAAGAGAGACATTCAAAGATAAAAGGTAAGAAAATCTTGTTCAGCCCTTCCATAGCTAGTCACATTTCTTGCTTTCTAGAGGAAGGGAAAATGATTAATTTTAGAACCTCCTACTTTGAAATTATTAAAAAAAATTATATTAGAAAGAAAGAGAAATTATAATTGGTTATTGATAATAAGGGAAAGGCTAAGGGCATAAAAGGGGTACTTATTCCGAGTCATGGGAAAATGTAACGAAACAGGTGACCAAATATTTTACATGTGATGGTCAATATGAGGTTATTTTAGGCCCTTATTTGAGGATCCTTATTCATCTAAAAAAATTTCATGCTAAATCCCAAAATGAGGTTAATTTACCTGAGTTTTTATTCGACTTTCTTTCCTCTACTGCTAAGAAATTCTGATGGGGATCTTCCTACTTCAAATTCCAAGGCCTTGTGCACCTCATCTGCAAGAACCATTTTATTAAGAAGCATCATGGGCTTAAAAAGTGGATTAAATTCCAAAATAAGTGTTCCTTTGAGCTTTCTTTGGTTCTAGAAAGTGGGCCCTCTACCTCAGAGAGGCCAAGGAAGCATCTTAGGTCATCAAGGCATGCCCATACCCTTGATGAACATCAACCAAAAAAATTTCATTCACATGAGGAACAAGAAGTAATAGCCATCATTCAATCCCTGAAACAGATGCCTCTTGCTTCTCCACCTCACTCTGTATCCCCTCCATGTACTGTTTATGAGATGGAGATTGATAAAACACCAATCGAGGTTGAGGACTCACCCATTCATGATAAAGGGAAATCCCCCATGCTAGAAGGTGAGCCTAGCTCACCTGTTGATTATAATACAATTATCCCCCAAGTGTTGTCTATTTTTAAGGTTCATTATGAGCTCTAGAAATATCAAGAAATAATTTCTCAGTTACAATCTCTTTTAAAACCAAAAGAGGTAAATTTCTCTCGATTGGAGGAAGAGAAGGAAGAGAAAATTCAACATCTCCAGCAATCACTATATTAGAAAGAAGATGTAATCTAAAAACTACAACATGATGTAGAAGAGAAACAACAAAGGATTTGGTTTCTTAATTCTAGAACTGAATAGTTAACTACAAAACTTGTGCTCTTACAAGGAGCTAGGAAGGAGTCAGAGTTTGTAGAAACTGAAGATCAGATAACTCAAACACACTTTTTATTTCTCCATATTATTGTGTTAAAAGGTATGGTAAAATCGATGAAATAATTTTATGATCTTAGAGGAGTGGTGAAATAAAATAAAATGTTAAAATAAGAGAAGAAGATACTCCAAGATAACATGCTTCTTATCTGTAGGTTATATGATTAAGCCCTTTCTTATAGGGCACATTCCAATTTTTATGCATTATTATTGAAAGAGTAGTTCTTCAAGTAGAGAATTTCTAGAGTATGTTCCACTAATTCCATAGATTTTTAAAATGATAAAAAAAAATTTGGTTTATATACAACACCATACACAGTTGGCAAGAATTTGTTATATGAGTTTTATGTACATAAGTTTCTTCTCCCTGAGCAAGTATAAATTCTAATAAATTTGTATGTTGGAGAAGTGTGATTGTGGTCTTTTGTTTCCACTTTAAGACATAAATATATGTGGTATAAGAAAAAAGGGGAATATGTCAGAGAATTAACTAATGCAAGCCTCTTAATGAGGCATGATCTCCTAGTTCCAATTAGATTCTTCAAGAGATATCAGGCCCAATTTTATTGTTTATATCTGGTGGACCAGTACAAAGAATATATTTCAACTTGTGTTTCATATTTCTAGGAGTATGTACTCCCAAAATTCAATGTGACTTTTCTTGTTTGTTAGATAAGGTATGGACTACTTCTAGTTGTCTAGAAGAAGGAGGTTATTTTCCCAACCAACTCCATTGGTAATTAAAAAGGGCCAAGGACCTCTATAAAATTATACTGGAAATTCTAGAGAAGTGGATCAATATGAGATCTCAATAGCCACTACTATTAGTACTTGTACCAAAATGGAACACCAGTCAGGATCGGCCTAAATCAAGCTACAACACATGGATGAAAATAATGATAAAATTATTTGGGTCTTTTGATACAGAACAGAAAGAAACATGGCTTAATTTTACCATTGAGTACAATTGTACACGTATTGTTGATTCCTTGAATACATAACAAGAGGACCTATTAAACCTTAAGTCTAAGGGAGCGATGAGCCCTTTTAATTCCTATGTAAACCCCCATTTTATTGTGTCATCATTTTATACTAAGGTTGATATTATCATTTTGTACTTAATACTTTAAGTATATTTTAAATGAAGTTTTGTGCATAATATTTTTATTTTCATCTTGTGTATGCTTCTTTGACTGAGTTTAAATGGATCTTGATGTGGGTTAGAAATTTGTTTAAATAAACATATTAATTTAGCACAATAATATCATATGGACCAGTGTAGGACTCATCCATGCACTAACACAAGAACTGCTTTGGAGTGCAGGACACACCTGTGCACTAGAGCAAGACTCACTTTGGAGCATAAGACTCTCCCATGCATTAGCACAGGGATTATTTGGAGTGCATGGATCACTTACAAGGAAGAAACATAACTCATAAGGAAACAAGGTGATTTCATTTATCCAACACATGATTTGATAAAGTGAAAATGGCATGAAACGTAGACTATCATCTAATACATCATACTGAAAATATAATATTAGAATTGCAAAAATTAAATTCAAAATATTACTCTTCATTCTTGCTATTAGAAAGGAAGCATTACACCCATACATATAGGAGAGGTAGTTCCTATATTTAAGGAGATATAATCACCATAAATATCTCTACACACAACTCTTAAAACAACTCCATGTTATTTTACATGATATTTTGTTTTCTCACAAAACTAATATTGTTAATGAGTTGTTTACTCAAAAACTCATAACAATATTTACTCACCCACTCATAATTACATTTACAATAATGTAATTAATTATTACAATACATATTATATTATCCTAGATAATATAATCCCTCACATAATATTCTATGTTCACACTACAACATAGATATTATTAACATTCGCCCCCTTAGTGAGAACATGGGGCAAGAGCACCTGAAAACATGAGTATGAGAGAGTTCCCCAGTTTCTACTGGATCTTTCTGCACATGATTACCTCTCTGGCTCACCAACTGATCATGATCACCTCTCTACATGAATATATTCATCGGATGATCATCTTCTAATGAAGTATGAAAATAAGAGGACCGTACGATAGTCATAGGATTATACGTAGAAGCTTCCCTCTTGTAAACAAATGTTCTTAGCATCCAACATTTACATCCTGCTCTTTTCAATCTTTGACAAGGAACTTGTTTTATATCTGCAAACATCACTCAAAGCAAACAACTGAAAAATATTATTAAAATGTGCCACCAGTGCTATATGTGACCCCATCATTGGTGACTGACGAGAGGCCCTAAAATTCCTCCTTCCTCCTATTCCTCCTCCCTCTAAAAATTGAACTATTTACCATAATAATTCCTCATCACTAGGACAAGAAAGTTCCTCATCTTTAGAGTATTCATCCCAATCAGTTTCTTCTTCAACCAAAGGACAAGAAAGTTCCTCATCTTTAGAGTATTCATCCCAATCATTTTCTTCTTCAACCAAAAGATATTTTTGATCTATTTTGTCATCAAGTAGATATTTTTCCCTCTTTTTATAGTTCAAGGCTACATGTCCTGATTCATTACAGTAATAGCATTTCATTTTACCTTTAAAAGGGAAAGGTTTTGGTTTGAACTTTCCTTTCTTAGATGAAGTACTTGCTTTATTCTGTACATACATTACTTCTTCATATTCTTCATAATTAATCTGATCAAGTAATGTGGAGATTACTCCTTCTAAGCTAATTGTTATCTTGCTTAAAGTAAACATAATATTTGAATAAATTTTAGGCATACTATTCAGGAGTATTGCTTTAGCATCATCATCTTTTACTGACTCTTTAATTTCTAGCTAGTTGATTTAGCAAAGAGTGAAACTTACTTATATGATCTGCCATTTTTTAGTTCTCTTCCATTTTCAACCTATACAAGCATTGCTTTAGTGCAGTCTTTTCCATTTCAGCTTCAGAACCAAACAATTTGTTAAGAGACTCCCAAATGTCTTTTGTAGATTTTGTGAAATCCACATCATGTAGATAGGCTTTTGATAAGCCCAGAGCAATGGTACCCAAAGCTCTCTGATCTTTTGTATTACATTTAGATATATTATTTTTAGTCATTGGTGGAATTGCATTAGATTTAAATACATCCCATAAGTGCTTTTCTATTAAATGTAATTGCATTTGTAGTTGCCATGTATGGCAATATTGTCCTTCAAACTTTTCGATCAGATTTAATTTCTCCATTATTTTTTAAAATATTTATAAAAAAATACATAATTGAATAAGGTACTTTAAAAATTTATATAGAATACCTTTGAACCTCCAAGCAAGCCAAGACTCTGTATTAACAATTCATCATTATTGGAAATTGGAGAAAACTTTTAGTAGAAGAATTGATATGCTGAATTTGATAGTTGCATAGTGAAATCCATATTTCTTAAAAAATAAGAACTAGGCTCTGCTGAAATTTTTGTTGTCGTTTCCTAAAAAACACTTGGTTCCACGTGCAAAATTATAGAAAAACTCAACTATGGAAACAAAATATAGAAGCTATTATTTGAGTTGGATTTGATCAAGAAAACACTGAAATTTCCCACATCAAACCTACTCTGGTACCAAATGAAAATATAATATTAGAATTGCATAAATTAAATTTGAAATCTTACTCTTCATTCTTGCTATTACAAAGGAATTATTACACCCATATATATAGGAGAGGTAGTTCATATATTTAAGGAGAGATAATCTCCATAAATATCTCTACACAAAACTCCTAAAACAACTCCATGCTATTTTACGTGATATTTTGTTTTCTCACAAAACTAATATTGTTAATGAGTTGTTTACTCAACAAATCAAAACAATATTTACTCAGCCACTCATAATTACATTTACAATAATGTAATTAATTATTACAAAACATATTATATTATCCTAGATAATATAATCCCTCACATAATATTCTATGCTCACACTACAACATAGATATTCCTAACACATACGACTTATGTGGATCATGCAAGCACAAATTAACACCCAGTTGATTGGAGACATGGAACAAATGAACATAACAAATTACACTCACCATGATTGTATGGATTCAATGCATGATCATTGACATATTTTGGCACTGTTAAATCATCAAAAGTGAGAGTTAATTAAGGAATCCATTTATAGTTAATAATATGAATCTAATCTAAGTGCAACATGCACTTGTTCTTCCACAATTGTTACTCTTTACCAATCAATTTTTGTCATAGAGATATTTCATTTAGATTAGTAGTTAATTATTACAAATAATTTTTCCTCTTCTAGAGTGAATAGGACTACTCTTTATATAAAAGGGAATTTGTAGTAGAATTATAGAGTTAGTTCATTGATTGTTGTTGAAGAATTGTTCTATTCAATAAAGTGCATGATTTTGGGATAAATCGACTTGTGTGATTTGTAATTCTAAACTAGATCAGAGAGAAGGAGCAAGGGCCACTCCTTCCCAATGTGAAGGGAGCATTTCTTGTTTATTTAATCTCTATTATTCAACATATGTTCAAACTACCATAATTTCATTGCTTTCAATATTTTAATTCTGAATTCAATAATCTCTTGTTTTATTAATAGATTTCACTTCTTAATTACATTTAGAATAGTAGTTTATTTATTTCATTAGCGAATACATGTTGAGCACATTTTAAATCATTTCTTTTTTTTTTAAATACCCAAGGACACCACCCTGGACTGAAAATTAAGAGATAATTAAAGTGCGAGTATAATTGACACTCGTCATACACACCTTTTCTAAACCAAGATACATATTCATGTTAAAATCATATTCATATTAAAATAAGATAATTTAAAAACACTTTATATAAGATCTTACTAAAATCAGATTAAAAAAATTATTTGGGATTTTTTTTTATATCAAATCCTTCATTTATGACGATGTTTCCCCCATCTTACAAAAAATATTTGAACAAGCATCTAAAAATTGGGAGTGAATCCACATGTCAAAGGTTGTTTTGATATTTATTATGTTATGTATGTTTTAATAGTTTTCATTTCAATTTTTTTCGTCTTGATGTTAGTAGTAGGATTTCAAACTTGGGTCTTTATGGGTGATATATATATATATATATATATATATATATATATATATATATATACTACACCCATGATAAGAATGTGGAGATCCTTTGATATCAGGAATAGATGAAATCAGACTTTAATCATAGAATTAAAACTATCACTATCTTTTTAGATGAAAATATTGATAACTTTTTCCATAAAAAATATGACATGATGGATGATGAGGAATATTTATATAACTTTGATTCCAAGGATGTTTTGATGTATTACATGCCTTTTATTAGCAACCCAATGATTAAGCCACATTTTTTTTCTTTGTTAGCTCCTCTACTCCCCTAGCACATCTTCTAACATATCCTCCTCTTCCTACTCCAAATGCTATTATGGAATTACCCTCCAAAATACCATCTTTGGATCTTATTTATTTTATGGGTCCTATCCCACCTAAGGTTGAGCCATACTACACATGGCATGAATATCTAAGGTATGATTTTGTATATTGTAGATCTTATCAATGACATACAAATAAGCTAGAACCAAAGGTTGAGAAAGATAAATAAATGAAATCCACATGATCTTCTTATTTTGTACCACTCAATTTCCTTCATCATGTATTTTGTTCTCGAACTTATGACATATTTTAGGTTATCCATCATAAGTACATGGTTTTATAACCTTCACTCATGCACCTAAGTGAAGGTCATTTTTTTCTCCATCATGTCAACACATTGTTATGCCATCATATATCTCTCAAACTAATCACCCCCCTGTCACTCCCTTGATGATATTCACCATACAATTCTCATGTGAATATTTGAAAGGGTAGATGATTATCTATTTTCCACATGATATAAATTCCATTATGGTATTAATATTATTTATGATAACTTAGAGAACCTCATGATTCATACTCGGCATAAAAGTTTACACCAAGTAATTTCCATTATAACTAACGCATGTCAATCTTCTGCATACTACCATTGATTCACCTAATTTTACTCATCTATTTATTTTTCATAACTATTGGTTTTATCATCATGTTTGGGTTTATCCTTCCCACTTGGTTTCTTCCTTACCACTTGGGTTTATCTTCCTTATTTGGGTTCATACTTTCTGCTTTGGTCTCTATAGGCATTGTCTCCTAACTTGGATACTTTAATAATATATCTATCAAATATCACTGTAGATTATCTCTCATGACTTGGGTTATCCTACCAATTAGTTTCCATCCCATAAATATCATGTTTCATTTTTTTACAACAAACATTACCTACTCTATTATCATCATTTCACGCCTTTTATTATTTCATTTTTATTAGCCATAATTTTTCATACATTTTTACACAAATGAGAAAATGAAATCATAACAATAATCATACACCAAGATCAAAATTCAAAACACACATATCATCCAAAAAACTTAATCCTATGTATGTATGTATGTATGTATGTATGTTTGTTTGTATGTATGTAAGCATGTGTGTGTGTGGAGTGAATCATTTTATACATAATCATAATACAATTGGTGTCTCCATCATTTAAACACTTTCTTCCTCATATATAGGTCATTTAATGCCTTCAATTTATGGTTCTTGACTCATTACACATAGGTACCACTATGATGATGTGAGTCTAGATCAATCCTTTGCAGTATCTCCATCCTCCCTCGTCATTCATACCCTTAGTTCTAAAATTTGAGCTACAGGTCGAATTTGGTGGGTAGCCACCACTTGTGCATCTAAAAGTCTCATAACCTACTCTCCATCCATTTTTACATATGCTTATAGGATTACATGTACCAATGATGCTATTTCTCTTCTCAATGTAGGTACCTAAGTATTCTAATATCTATGTAGCTCATACACTTCCTCTACCATAAGCTGAAAACAATTCAATACATACCCATTCATTACTAATATTACATTCACCATCATGGACATATATTTCATGTCCACTATGACATATAATATCTCATTGGGTGCTCCCTCAAAAATAGAGTGTCACCTATTGTTTGTATGCTTTGCAATCATAAAGCCATATAACTCATTAATAATATATATATATATATATATATATATATCTATATATATATATATATATATATATATATATCAACATACTAATATACTCTATCACAAACATATATAAATAACATAAACCACTTTAAGGCTCACCTAGCTTAGTAGGTCACTCTACCACAATGGCTCTATCTAATCAACCTCCAAAAATTTCCCCATCATCATCCTATCTGTATGAACGAGCTCCCGCCAACTAATCCCACCTATCTTAGGGAACTAAAATCATTTATGGCCTCTTATAGGCCCTATACAACATAAATTGGATAGTACATAATATGGGTTTTAATCTAGACACCCATCATTTTCATATACCCTCCTCTTACTCACCACATTTTCCACTCATGGTTTCATTCTCTTGGTCATTATTATCCTCTCACCTATGGAGAATTCTCCTTCTCAGCTTCCTACATGTTTTCATTATCCCCCACCTTGATAATTTGTGTACCCTCTACTCCTCATCCCTCTCCCATCAATCACTACCATTTGTATCTCTCAAATATGGTGCACACCTCACATCAGTGTGGTCTAAATTATGGAACAATTGTTGTTGACCACTATCCTATATCTTCCTCCTCTCTCTTAGGCATGTCTTTCCATCTAAATTTTGGGAGGGTTTGGTGTTACTATATGATTTTATCTTCCAAAATTACAATAGTAAATCATTTTAATTAAGTGTATTATCCACTCACCACACATATTTCCCTATAATATCCAACATCCCCTATATAGTGATATATCATAGTCTACTAATTAGGAAAATCCTCTACCATCCCCTGATATGGATCTTCCAAAACTACATAA
Source organism: Taxus chinensis (assembly GCA_019776745.2). Classification (NCBI taxonomy): domain Eukaryota; kingdom Viridiplantae; phylum Streptophyta; class Pinopsida; order Cupressales; family Taxaceae; genus Taxus; species Taxus chinensis. The sequence continues at coordinate 179,414,260 of CM034156.1, forward strand.
TCTTGTGATACATGAATCATATATATACATATATACCCATTTCTTACCCTCACAATTTTTAGGAATATATCCCATTTAGTAACCCTTAAGGAATCCCCTAATACATGTAAGGGTTATCCCTATAGGCCTCTAAATTGGGTAACACTCTCATATATCCATGTTTCTAATAAAACCCTTTCTCCAATATGACCCTCTATTATGTCAAATTAGGATTTTTATATAAGTCATGGATTAACTACACCCATTTAGCAATAGTCCCCCAGCTAAACTACTATGCCTCAACTCTAATGCATACCTCCTTGCATGTGACTATCCAAATAAAGGTAGTAATATCCATCTACCTTCTAGCACAAAATTCATTCTGTAACCATGCCTATCATTTCCTTTCCAATCATCTCAGAATATATGTAGAAAAAATGAACACTCGGTCGTAACATCAATGTGCATCAGGATGGCACTCATCACAACGTGTCTCCCACTAAGCTCAGGGCTATCCTCTCTTTTGTACCATGGATGGAATAATCACAAATCACATCCTCACAACATCAAGTAAGAAATACGATAGTATTTAAGGAGATGAACATCATCTAGGGTAATGATGACCTCCAAATTCCATCATTGTGTCCCTCTACATGAAGGTGTTATAATTATACTCCCACTATTCCCAATAACATTTGAATCCTATATGGATCTAATAGGATCCAAACATTCTACATAATACCCCCAAACCCAAGGTCATATAATTATGAAACATCATATCCCTCAAAGCTTCTCAATAACTCTAGAAACCATGAAACATATTGTGATTTATATAATTCAATCCACATCTATAAAACATGTGCAATAAATAAACCATAAAATCCCAATCAAAAAAAAAAAAAAAGATCAAAATTATAAACAACATCATTAAAAATATTACAAAAGCATCTTCCCCTACACAATAGACCATAATATCCTACGAAATCAACCCTTGTATATTTTTCCTAGCCTCCCCTATGGGATCATACATATTGTACTTACACAATAATCCACTATATAATTTTCCACTTTCCTATACATTCAACAAACACCATTGGCCATGGTATAATTTCCCAATGCAACATCCAGTCTACTATTTGGATACGCTACCATGTAAAATCCCATTGAAATCATGGTTGTGTGACCCTATCTAGCATTTACTTCTCTATATAGCATTAATGACTATCAAATTTAAAATTCTCCCAAACCCACCTACATTTAATCTTAAAATTATTTTGACTCTTGGTTGGACCAAATCCACCAGCTATATTTTCCCCATGACTCAAAGAACCATGTTTACCATAGATCCCCTTTCCAAAATTAAATAAAGAACCTACCTTAGGATTCACACCACCACATTATCCATCTCATCCACCTAAATTGCTTCCTTATGCTCACATCATTATCACTAAAACCACTAAAATTGTACACTCTTAGAGCTCATAATCTATATATATCAAAATATAAAAGTGGAAAATGAATTACCTTTCTTAATATTTATATATTTTCTACTCCCAATTTTGACACATTTTTTTTCCCAATTTTTAAATATTCATAATATATATATATATATATTATGAAGATGTTGCACCTCGATTGTGGTGACAGGCCAATATTTTTGACATTATTTTTTGTCTTCCAAATTATTTCTAAAATTCCTCATTTCTCACTTCTGTTCCTCATTCCAAAAATCCACTCCATCCTTCCCATGATGATGACCTTATAGCTAGGTGATTTATGTCTTATTTTACTAATTATCTTCTCATTTTTATTTTAATTATTACTTATTTAGGGTTACAAGTATCCATTTCACCCACCATAGGTAAGTTAGACAACACCCTAATGTAAGTATGAATCAGGTATATTTCATTTGGTGGAGTTCATTATTTATTTTGTACACTTACATCATTACTTATTTTTCTAGCATCTACTTTTGATTTTAGGTGTTACAATGATTTTTTTCCATAGAACATCTCATGTTTCACTATTATGACATGTGTTTATCTTCAGTTGAGGCATGTATATACACCTCATTTATGATGTGTGTTAACCTTTTATCTTATGCAAGGAATTTTATGCATTATCCTCATAAGTGGATGCCTCAAAGGGGCCTACTAGGATTAAGGTATGATTAGACTTGGTTCACATGTTCTGGACCATAACATTTGAGATACATATATATGATTTACTTTAACCTATAGTTACCCTTTACATTTATTTTTTCCTATCTTGTTCACATGTTACCATCATTATGTTCACTTGTTTACACTCATTCCTAATATTACCATCACTTTCAATCATTGTATAACTTTGGAATTCTTCCATCAATTTTACCTTCCATTTCCCTACTATTTTTTACCCTTAACCTTAGTTTTACCCAAAATTTGACACAATCAACCATGGACAGTTTTTTTAGGATTTTTTATTCCATGGCTAATGGGATCGTCTATGGGTAATCGTATCACTTCTCTTTTTTATTTTATTATCAATCAATAATTACTCTAAGAACTTCACTTTACTTGCATACTAGAAATTTTTGCAAATATTCACATCTATTTGTCAGACATGAGGTTTTGGATCCTACCCCTTTTGTGTTTGGATCACCATAGTGAGCTATGATATGAGGTATTTTTCTTGATCTTCCACGTTTTCCACCCATATAAATTATCTCTCAATGTTAATGTCTATAAGGAGGATCGATGCATTAATAGTCATACTACATGTATGTATCTCAAACCCTTTTTTGTCCTTTATTTTAGTATTATTTTTGTGTGTATAGTTGATCATTCATTGTTATAGGTAGGGTAGATGTATGTTTTCTTTTGTATATTTATTTTTGTTATTGCGTTATGCCCCTTGGACTTATCCATATTCTGACCTACTCTTATTAAAAATCCTAGTAGGATAATTGTATTTAACTTAGGTATAGGCTTTGGAAACCTGTATTTATCATAGTGTTAGGGATACTACCATTTAAAATTTTGACACTTGCACTCCTTTAGAGATTTTGGTATCTACATATTTTTGTAGTCCTAGATTTGGTCCCAGCAATTGATAACATGGGTGGAGATCCATATTAGTCCATCATACAATTTTTTGGTATGTTATCTCTTTTTGCCATGGTTTCTACCATGTACTGTCATGTAGGGCTATGTTCTCCATGGTGACCACCTAAAATTGTATTCTTTGTGATCTAATAATGATTATATGCTACATTCAATATGGGAACACTTAAATTTTTTTGAGTTGAGTGGTCTACAAAATATCGCAGTGTCCCACTCACCTCAAAAGAGGGAGAATTTAGCTGTCTAAAAATACATATATCAATGCAATTCAAGAAAACAGATGAATTAGATACCATATAATATAGTGTAATATAATTTAGGAATACATGAATATGTACAAATAAAAATCATTTATAAAATTTCACTTTGAGCAAAACCATCCAACAAGGATGAAACTATAATATGTTACTATCATAAATGGATTGTACCATCATAGGCAACATTTTTTGTAATAAATTCAAATTATGGAACATATAATAGTTTACAAGTTTCTGATATGGATTTAGGGATATATTTCATAGTTCATATAACATTTCACTACATTTTGGTACATAATGTGGGGGGTATGAGTGTACCTCATTCCCTCTCAAAATTTTGCACCTTGGAATCTAAAAAAATTCTATAATACATAATGTGCATACATGAGAGCGCTTCATTCCCTTATATATATTCACATTTCACATTATCACCCATATAATGCATGGTTAGGGTGTCATGATTCTAAATTTCTATTTCACTTTTGTTGAAAAAAAAATTATTATGTTATAAATTATTAAGTTTTCACCAATAGTGTGGGGCTAAGCCCCTCCTTGTGTATGGGGAGTATGCCATTATTGAATGTAAACTAATATAATTTGGTGGGGTGGCCAATAGGCCAAGGATCACACAATAACACTCCACTAAACCTATGGAAAATGCTTGTATAAGGTATAAGCGAGGAATTTACATCAAAAAGAGGTAAAGGGGAGTTGGGGAAATAAGGAGAGAGAAGGTTACTATTGTGAGTAGGAAAAGAAAAGTTCACATATAATAACCACAGTAAGTCCACTTCAAATTATAAGAACACAACATTGCAAACCATGATAATACATAACAAATCATAGACATAAACTTCCATTGATTCATTTATCAAAGGTACAGACACCTTTCTTGGTTTTACAATATTATCATATATGCAAATTTGGAGAGAGAGAGAGAGAGAGAGAGAGAGAGAGAGAGAGGGTAGAGTAACATACGAAAAGAAATAGAATAATTGTAGCTTTTATTACTTTATGCGGAAGTGGTAATCTCAACAACATACATTCAATCAACAATTTCCAACCCTTTGGAATGAAGAAGACATTCCAATTTATAACATTACATATTTTCCTTTCATCTATGCCCCACATGACTCTTCACATGTCCTCATTAATTGTGACCTTTCATATTCCTAAGAAGTGAGTCTTTTTCTTATAATTGGAAAAAGGACTCTTACAATCTCTAGCTAAGGGTCACTTAAGTAAATAGGATGAAATAGAAAAAAGTACATTCTTAGTGATAAATTAGAACATGGAGAGAGAAGAAGGAAGAGAGAGAGAGAGAGAGAGAAGAAAGGGTTGATTGATCTAATGAAGAAAAAAATTGTATGATGGAGAAATTTTTGATTCATTATCCTTGAGGGAGATTTTTTAGAACAGGATCATATCCTTTGAATTCCTTACTGAAGTGATCTACTAAAGGTGTCACCTTATCTAATTTAGGAATGCAAACATATATCAACACCTTAATCCATGTCTTTGGAACATCACTGATATCCTTTCAATGATTAGAACATTCTTCGTGATCTCTTGTAATGTCAAAAATAGATCCTCTGATGTTGACAATAGATGCTAAGGTATATTCATTAAAGGAAAGAGAATCACCTGCTTCTTTCTTAACTAACTCTTGGAAGGAAACAATGAGTTCTTCTGATGATGAATTATCAATGAGTGGAGGGAACTTGATCCTTTGAACACAGTTACAGACCTCATTCAAAATCTCAAATCATTTTTTCCACTAGAATCAATTTCAGAGATGGCATATTATGTCATTTCATATCTAGGATCCATGATGTGGACCCAAACTAGAGAGAATTTATCATCAGATTATGAAAATACATTTTTTCTTATGAGGGTATGAGATTTGAGGGATCGCATATCGAACACAAGTGGGAACACCTTATATAATTGTTTCTTCTCTTTTTCAATCTCCTCCATTGCTTTCTTCACTTATGAAAAAGTGGTGAGAATATACTTGAGCAGAGAAATAACCTCTGGGAACAATGTATTTCCTTTCTCAATGATCTTCTCGATCCATCTCTTGTTAGCCTTCCCTTACATCATATAATTTTTTTCTTTCTTGATAACTGATGGGTCATATAATTGGAGGAATGTCTTCCACATGAAGAGGAGGTGCTGAATTGGGCTCCAAGAAAGGTTGAATTTAAGTATTGAGAGTTTTCACATGTTCATCCAATTTCTCAATTGTTCATTTGTATTATTCATTTCAATAAAGAAGGTGGGTAGAGCATTCCTTGAATAAATTAGATTCACTCTCATGTGAAGCTTGACCATATGTGGTGCGGGTCAAATCATAGTCTAATGGAGTCATCTTGTCGAGAGGATTTTACTTCTTCAACTAAGAAAATTCTACATATTGGTTTCCTAAAGAACCACTGAAGAATTGAGAAGTTGTCTAGGCATTCTTCATCCACTTGGACCTTAAGACTTTCGTGATATTTCTAAGGTCAGTCATTCTAACTTGTTGTGTTGTTCTTGGTTCACTTTTGAGTGATTATTAAATCCAAGGGAAAGGATTTTTAGGAGTAGACACGATATTGGTCACAGAAGCACTTTCAGGATTTTGATGTAGGATCACATCTTGTTCTTTGTGGGAAATATCTGCTATTAGGGAAAACATACTTAGAGGTTTCTGAATAGGAGGATGTGATGGATCACTTTTGTTTGTCTCATGAGGCTCACTTTGATTTGTTTCTCATAGAGATGATGATGTATTCAAGGAAGAATGTTTCACAACTTTCCTAGAGAGTTTATCATTTCATATATGACCATGATGACATCCTCTAATAAATCTTGGATTCAAATGTGGTTATTAACTCTCTTCAAACTATTTTCCTACTACACAATTACACTGACTTTCACCTATTGTTCCTCAATATGCTCTTCCTTTCTCTTTGACATAGTAGTGATTCGAATGATGCCTTGGGATACTTGTGGAGGGTTTATTTTATTTTTGGAGCTCAGAGAAAAATTTATAACCATGTGAGGATGGAAAAATGTAGTGAGAGTAGTGTAAACGGAGTCAACAACAACTTTTTGCACCAAAAAATGTAACTTTGTATTTTTGGTAGGTGGGATGAAGAGCTGCTATTTTGGAAATTTTTACCTTTTACTCAAATATTTTCTTCTGAAGGTCCTATCACACTTAATTAACCTCCGTTGATGAATTTTTACTTTTAGCAAGTTGGTTTTTGATAAACAAATATTTTAGGAAAATTAAATGTTTTTCCTTACTATTTTACAATGTTTTTGAATGTTCTAAGTGATTGGAGTTTGATGTTTTGAGAGACTTAATATTTTTAGTAACTCATTATATAGAGGATGTGATATTTTTATCAACTATTCATACTGGTGTCATTTTGTAATGAAAACACCATTGTTGGATTCATCTATGTATTGTGATCCCATGCTCCAATTTTTGCAGTGATCCGTCTGCTAGAACTCTTACAAATAAAAAATCCAAATTTCTGATGTAGTTTTTTATGTTTTATGTTGTAGTAAAATAGGTCATAATCTGGTATAAAACTTTAGTGATCAAAAAGGAACATGGGAGTTAAGAAATCAGCTAAAATATTAGTGCAATCAGATTTCTGGATGAAGAGTTATGAGAAAATCTTCATTCCCGTGGTCATGGCTGTTCTAGAATGTCTTAGGAAGCATGGATCTTGTTTTCATATGTTTATTTTAGTTTTTCAGCATAAAAAATGGTGGATAGGCTGAATTATGTAGAGGATATATCTCAAAACACTTTATTTTTCACTTTGTGCTTCCCTTTTAACTACAATTTGACCATGATTGAGTGGTAACTGAGTGTAGTTAAGAACTAGGATTTAATGTCTGGTGTGGGAAGTTCTCATTCTTGTAATATCTATCACCTTATTTTAAAGGGAAAAAAATGGGCACTTGGATCAATAATATGCCAAGTGTCACAATCTGGTGCACTATGGGGATGATGGAGAAGGCCGGACAAGCACCTAAGGGCTGAAAAATGATCACATGGAGAACCATAAAGGGGGATTTATGGGGGGATGTAATTTATTATCATATTCCCCATTATTTTAAAGGGAAAATTGGGACAAAAATGTGTGCTTGGAGTAAGCTACTGCTAAGTGGCATGATCTTGTGCAATGTGAGGAAGATCAATTTAGCCAGTTAAGCCCCCACAGAGTTAAAGAGGGTCATATGAGGGACCAGATAAGGGGATAGTGGGGGAACTCATTTTTCCCCCCTATAACCCCTTGGGAAAGGAAAAATAATGAAAAAAATAGCACAAAAAGTGGAATCATGACATGTGGCAATGAGAAAATTTGTTATGGGATTATCACACTCTACATTAGTGAAGACTTGAAACTTTGATTCCCAGAGCTTAGAGAGGTATTTTCAGGAGAAATTTTATATGATTTTGACTCCAAATAACCTTAAAATATTAAAGGAATTATTTTCATAACCTCAATATTCCTGAAACTCCAAAAATTTCTCTATTTTGATTGGTACAATGAAGTTTTTCTATAGCAGTTGATATTCCTTGAGAGATTATTAGGTTTTTTGTAAACCCTGATTATCCCATCATGAAGATGACTCTCTTAGGATTTTAGTTCCTACATATTTACATTCTAAATCCTTATTGATCTCCCATAATCATTTGGATAAGCTCATGTTCATATTTTGACCATCCATTCCTTACACTTGAAAACCCCGCTTTTGCACAGTTTGTCCCTAAACTACCAAATCTTCCCTAAAGTTTCTGTTGTCAGAATTTCACCCCCCCAGGGTAAATTTCGATAACATGCATCAGATTTTTATAGTTCCAAGCATGTAGATTCAGCCAGGAAAAATCATAAAAAATGACTAAGTCCTAGTCCTAGGGGTAGTCGAGACATTTGGGACATCTAGGCGCGGATCGGCCGAGAAGCCTCCAGGCGACCCGTGAAGCAAAGGGACATCTGGGACAGAAGTACGTGGTGGGCACGAGAAGCCGATCCGGCCGAAAGAGGAAGAAAAACAACTAACTACTGAGCGGGATAGTTCAGGACAAGAGTACGCAAAGTACGCGAACCGGCCGGATTGGCTGAAATGAGAACAAACAGTCCAGAAGCAATTGGGACATTTGGGCCGTGATGACGCAAACCGGCCGGTTCACCCGAAATAGAGAAAGTTTGTACTGGGACATCTGGGACGAAGGGACGCGCGGGACACGGATCGCCGAAGGAGATGAAAGCCAATCAAACAATGCCACATGTCATCGGCCAAATGAGGGATGAGGAAGCCCATTTCGGGCGAATCGGAAGTTTTTGGCCCAAGCAGTTTGGGACATCCGGGACATAAAGACACGAAGGGCGCGAAGGTGCCGAAAGGGTCGAGAACCAACCAGATCACGACACGTGTCACAGGGGAAAGAGTCCAAAGGTCAAATGGTGAATTTTGAGGGGTCAGCCCGAGCCAATCAAAAGAGGACACGTGTCCTATGGAATAGGGAATGCGGAGCTCGGGAAGGAGTTAGAGAATTTGGCATGAGTTTTGGCCAAAAAGCTAAAATCCAAGGTCTGCCCCGCGCCCCTGTCAGCCAATCAATGCATGCCACGTGTCCAAGTTTAAGGGGCCCACAAGGAAATTTCAAAAGAAAGCCCGCAAAAGGAGGAGAGAGAATTATTCAGTGAATCAGAGCCTACCACGTGTCGTCTAGGTGGTGAAGCGCGAGAAAGATTTCAAAACACGTTTTCACCTGTTTTGTGCCCTAAAACTTCAGACCTCCATAACTTTCGATCCAGAGCTCGGATTTACACGTTCTTTATATCAACAGAAATCTTATGAAATTCTCTGCATGATTCTGGGATCAATCTCAAATTTTGGTGCAGTCTAGAGAGAGAAAATTGAGAAACAGCTCTGACATGTGGTAATGCCAGAAGCGACGTTTCAACAACCAGTTTTAATGCACATGGGTCACATTCTTCTTCAGCATGGCCAGAAGTGATGTCTCAACCACTGATTTTAATGAAGAATGCGTTTTGGTCAATGGTTGGGCTGCTTACACGTTTTCCTATGTTTTCTGTCTCTTGGGTTCGACCCATGTATTGTATAAAGCCAGATTTGGCTCATTTTTAAAGATACATAACAAGTTATTCGTATTTTCTTCTCTGCCCTCCCTACTTTTCTTCTCTAGGGTTGAAAATGGAGTTCAAACCTCCTCCCTTGCTCTGTAATGGAATTTTTTGCCTTTTACTATTGAAATGATGTTCTGTGCAAACTTCTGGAGCAACGAAACGTGTTTTGTGATGCATCTGTCCATCCTTGCTCGTTTTTTCTTGTTCTCTTCTTGCCTCTCTTCATTGCAGGTATTTGTGCATGTTTGAATGTTCATTGCAGGTTTGGAGCTATGTTCATGGATTTTTGGGACATTTTCTGTGTGAAATCTATCTTTGGGCCTTTGATGCATCTATCCATCCTTCCCATTGCTCACCTCTCTTTGTCCCATGGCAGTTTTGATAGATGTCCAACATTCTCCTTCTCTGGTGTATCACCGTTTTAGTGTAGGCTTTTGTTCTTTTCCTTTCTCTCTCTCTCTCTCTTTCTCCTTGGCATTGTTAGATTAGGATTAGATTAGCTTGCCTGCACTGGAATAGCTTGTGGCAGGTAGTTTAGGAGCAGGAACCAGCCTTCTCTGGAGATTCCTCCCTCAGTTTCACAAGTCCCACGCTTGGAGAGAGGTTTCCATGTTGTGCAATCACACTGGATGCCTGAGTGATCAACCTAGAAGTCTGATCTACATCCAGGGGTGCTGTGATTTTGCACTAATAGTTTTGGCACGCCCAGTGGGACTCTAGAGGTCTTCCACTTCATCTTTTGTAGGTTGATGTGTTCCTGTGAAGATTTCAGCCTTTAGAGGCACTTGCAAACACATCTGGCGACTCCATCTGGTCAAAAACCCATCTCTGAAGTTGCAGACCTTCCTTTCCATTCATTTTCATTCTTTTCTATCCATTCTTCCTTCCATCTCTTCCATCATTCTTTCATTCTATGAAGTTGTGCAATCATGACTTCATTTCCATCATGGAATTCACATCAACAACAGCAGTATATCACACCTCCAACATGTTTTACAAATCCTCCAAATCAGCATTTTGAGCAGATTCAAGATTAGTATGCATACCCATATGAGCGGCTGTGCCAAAGTCAATTTGGCTATGGAGATTTCCAAGAGCAAGGGTGTGCATACAATGAAGACCATCAGATCCAAGATGCTGGTCTGTTAGAGAAGATCCAAAAGATGGAGGTAAAGATGGTGCAGTCCAGAGCAACAGCTCAAATGAGAGCTTTCGGAATCAGTTACAGGACTCCTTGTCCATGGGGAGGCCCTTTTCCAAGACACTTCAGCCCTCAAGAGAAGCTGGACTTCATGATAAAGATGTTGCCCCAACTTGCACAATGGACAGTAGAAATAGAGGCCTATACCTTCAGTGTTGAACAACCTTGTCAATGGGTAAGTTCTACACCATCATCCGGTTTTTCTCTTCCCATTACTCAAGCAGCATCATCTCATTTGGACTTGCAAATTTTAAACTCTCCATCTGCTGTCCCAAATGTTGATCCCATGTCTCCACCTCTCAGTTTTCCAACACACCTCAATTCTTCTTTCCTTTTTCCTTCTAAACAGTCATCCCCTCCACAAGAGCTAAATGAAATACCTCCCACTCCAAAGAAACAAGAGGTTTCACCTCCTCCATCACCACAAAAAATTGTCAAATCAGTTGAGTTACAACCCATCCCTCCTCTTGCATTCCTAATTCCATGTGGGGAAGAAGAAATTGCAAAATTCAGTCATCAAGGACAGCAAGAGGAAGAGCCAAGAAAAGAAGAAATGATTAAGAGCTTAGTAAGTTTGGCTGCCAAAATTGGGATGACAAAGATCCCCTTGATGGTTAAACCTATAGAAGAGGCTAGGGTTGGAGAACAGGTGGTGGTTAGGACTGATTTTGTTGCAGTAGAAGAAGAAGATCTTGCATTCACAACTTGTCCTCTAGAGCAGCAGATTGAAGAGTTTTGACTTGACAAACTTCATGCTGGAGGAAGAGTTCAATCAAGAGCAAGATTGTCTTCAAACATTAGAGGAAGGAGAAGCTGCTCCAAATCTAAAAGAAGAGGAGCACATTCCAGCTGTGGGGGAGAAAAGTGCAGATCCAAGAGCTCTGAGCACAAAGTAGGCTACAGGAGAACCTTCAGTTCTTCTTTCTACTTCACCTCTCTCAAGTTCCAGTGCTGAAGAGGAGTTTGACCTCTCAAACTCAATGTTGAAGGGAGGAAAGAAACCATGGTGGTCAAGTTACAGATCAAGAAGACACCATGGAGGAAGTTGAGCATTTGTAGCAGGATAGTCATGAGGCAGTTTTATCTGTCAGATTTGGAAGACTGTTTTTGATGGAGAAGAGCTGGTTGAGTTTCCACCATTCTCTCTTTCATCATCCACATTCCAAACACAAGAGTCTGTTGTCATGAAGGAGAACATTCATTTGCAGGAGCCTGCATATTATAACAACTCTTCGAAATCAAGATTGGAAGATTTTAATCTTTCATGTTCTTCATTGGAGGAAGAGAAAGGACAAAGGAACTTCACCACTTCTTCCACACCATCCATTCAAGAAGGTCTACAGGAAGACTCCATTCTTGGAGTTGAAAATCACAACAACGGGCATACTCAATAGATCAGGTCTTTCCTAATCAGGTATTTGGCTTCATTGGAGCCAAAGGAGAAGTCATAACTAGTCATGCTTGCTTCTGAGCATGAGGGTGAGCTACAAAGTACCAAGGATCAGCTATCATACCTCTTCAATCCAAATGCAGAGCAACTAAAAGAGGTATTGAATTTACCTTCAGCTGATACCTTGATGATTTGGGTGGAAGACCAGCTTCTTGTTGATTTTCCACTCATCCTAACAGCCATGATCAGCTCCAAATCAATTGCATGGCTGCCACTTTTGAGAAAGGGAAGCTATTTCTCACAACCAATTACAGGGTTTGTTTAGCTTGCCTTTGCTCCAGTTAGAATAGAGTAGGTAGGTTTGCTTTCAGCAGAAGAAGTGCTTGCGCACACTCTGCATGTTTCATTTTGGAGCATGTATGATTTTCAGTTCTGTACATAGTTTTTGTTGTGCTGGTTTTGCTCTTGCACAGTTCATTTCAGTGGCATTTTGGTGAGAACAACTCCATGTCCGGTGGGATTCAAGTGGCTCAGAGGGAAGTTTTCAAAGTTCAGATCATTTTTCAGGCTTTCTTATGACTCCATGCCCAATGGATTGCTTCAGGCTACTGATCATTCATCTAGCAGGTAGATGACCCCACTGATTCACCAAACTGTTGTCAAAATTTCACCCCCCCAGGGTAAATTTCTATAACATGCATCAGATTTTTGCAGTTCCAAGCATGTAGATTGAGCCAGGAAAAATCATAAAAAATGACTAAGTCCTAGTCCTAGGGGTAGTTGGGACATTTGGGACATCTAGGCGCGGATCGGCCGAGAAGCCTCCAGGCGGCCTGTGAAGCAAAGGGACATCTGGGACAAAAGTACGTGGCGGGCGAGAGAAGCTGATCCAGCCGAAAGAGGAAATAAAATGACTAACTACTGAGCGGGATAGTTCAGGACAAGAGTACACGAAGTATGTGAATTGTCCAGATCGGCCGAAATGAGAACAAACAGTCCAGAAGCAATTGGGACATTTGGGCCGTGATGACGCGAACCGGCCGGTTCGCCCGAAACAGAGAAAGTTCGTACTGGGACATCCGGGACGAAGGGACGCGCAGGACGTGGATCGCTGAAGGAGCCGAAATCCAATCAAACAATGCCACGTGTCATCGGCCAAATGAGGGACGAGGAAGTCCATTTCGGGTGGATCAGAAGTTTTTGGCCCAAGCAGTTTGGGACATTTGGGACATAAAGACGCGAAGGGCGTGAAGGTGCCGAAAGGGCCGAGAACCAACCAGATCACGACACGTGTTGCAGGGGAAAGATTCCAAAGGTCAAAGGGTGAATTTTGAGGGGTCAGCCTGAGCCAATCAAAAGAGGACATGTGTCCTATGGAACAGGGAATGCGGAGCTTGGGAAGGAGTTAGAGAATTTGGCATGAGTTTTGGCCGAAAAGCTAAAAGCCAAGGTCTACCCCGAAACCCAATGTCGACCAATCAATGCATGCCACATGTCCAAGTTATAAGGGGCTCCACAAGGAAATTTCAAAAGAAAGCCCACGAAAGGAGGAGAGAGAATTATTCAGTGAATCAGAGCCTGCCACGTGTCGTCCAGGTGGCGAAGCGTGGGGAAAGATTTCAAAACACGTTTTCACCTGTTTTGTGCCCTAAAACTTCAGACCTCCATAACTTTCGATCTAGAGCTCGGATTTGCACGTTCTTTATATCAACGGAAAGCTTATGAAATTCTCTACATGATTCTAGGATCAATCTTGAATTTTGGTGCATTCTGGAGAGAGAAAATTGAGAAATGTCTCTGACGCATGGTAATGCCAGAAGCGACGTTTCAACAACCAGTTTTAATGCACATGGGTCACATTCTTCTTCAGCATGGCCAGAAGTGATGTCTCAACCACCGATTTTAATGAAGAATGTGTTTTGGTCAATGGTTGGGCTACTTACACATTTTCCTATGTTTTCTGTCTCCTGGGCTCGACCCATGTATTGTATAAAGCCAGATTTGGCTCATTTTTAAAGATACATAACAAGTTGTTCATATTTTCTGCTCTGCCCTCCTTTCTTTTCTTCTCTAGGGTTAAAAATGGAGTTTAAACCTCCTCCCTTGCTCTGTAATGGCATTTTTTGCCTTTTACTATTGAATTGATGTTCTGTGCAAACTTCTGGAGCAACAAAACGTGTTTTGTGATGCATCTGTCCATCCTTGCTTGTTTTTGCTTGTTCTCTTCTTGCCTCTCTTCATTGCAGGTATTTGTGCATGTTTGAATGTTCATTGCAGGTTTGGAGCTGTGTTCATGGAGTTTTGGGACATTTTCTATGTGAAATCTATCCTTGGGCCTGTGATGCATCTGTCCATCCTTCCCATTGCTCACCTCTCTTTGTCCCATGGCAGTTTTGATAGATGTCCAACATTCTCCTTCTCTGGTGTATCACCGTTTTAGTGTAGGCTTTTGTTCTTTTCTTTTCTCTTTCTCTCTCTCTCTCTCTCTGTCTCCTTGGCATTGTTAGATTAGGATTAGATTAGCTTGCCTGCACTGGAATAGCTTGTGGCAGGTAGTTTAGGAGCAGGAACCAGCCTTCTCTGGAGATTCCTCCCTCAGTTTCACAAGTCCCACGCTTGGAGAGAGGTTTCCATGTTGTGCAATCACACTGGATGCCTGAGTGATCAACCTAGAAGCCTGATCTGCATCCAGGGGTGCTGTGATTTTGCACTAACATTTTCCTAAACCAATTCCAAAACCTTTATATCTATCAAATACCACCTCTATATAATTATGATATTTTTAACTTTATCAGAGGATGCACACCTACTTGGAAATTTTTAGAATTGACCTTTCAAATCCTATCAGAGATTTAGTCTTCATTTGTACTTTGTTAGATGAAATAATTGACCTTTCCACATCATTAAAAACACCTACACATGTTTTTTCAACACATTAGGAGGACCTGCAAGGTTGGGAAGATCATGACATGGAATACTAAGTAACAAAGAGAGGGGTTTAGGATGATTTTGAAGAAAATATTACATTATGCACTTAGTTTTCATGCTTCAAAGTTTGAATGTTTGGGCTATTAAAAATACATAACTACAACTGGTTCTAACTTGGGGGAATTTGACTATAAAGAGAAATAGAGAACCTCAAAAATATTAGGTGAGAATACCATTTCCTTGTTAATGTTGGGAAATATTGTCACTTCTTCAATATTACACAAGAAATGATCACGCACGAGGAAAAACCAAACAACACACAAATGGAAGGGAATCACACTAAAAGCATGAAGACAAAACAAAAACAAAGAAAAATTAAGTTACAAGGGCGGGAAATTCGTTGATGTGGGAGAAGAATACACATTCCTAGCAACGGGTTGAGAGAAGTATGTACCATCATGGAACAATGGGATGAATTAAAACCTCTAAAGCTTGAATATAGTTATTTGATCATGTCATGCTCTCTTTATGGCCTTGCATGGTTTGAAAAGAAGGAGAGAAAATAATATTTATTCTTCATACTTATATTGCATGGAAAACACTCTTACATCCAATGACGATTTCATAACTTTCAATAGACATCTACTTGATGATTTGTGAATGTAAGAAGCCATTCCTCTATGTTCTTAAAAGTATAATTTATAGTTTTTTCATGAAGGTTGCAACATGGAGACTTGTTCAAAATTACCAAGGGCTTTAGAAATGGTGAGATAAATTTGGCCTTCTTCCCATTCAAAACCTTCTTATAGCTTTTAACTTTATTCTTTTGAATAATTACTTTCTATAAAAACTAGATCAACATTGACCTTGACATCATTATCAATGATGGAGGTTTTATCTTCATGAAAAAATACATTTATATGAGATTCAAATTCTCCCCTTTCTTTCCATTCCTCATGATTATAACTTTATTCATATAATGGAAAAGAGAGAGATTCATTTTCACATTCATTCTCATATATCAAATATTTTAAGAGAATATTGAGCTCATCTATTTCTTCCATGTCATTGTTGAGTGATGGTAAATAAAAAGAAGGATCGTGACTGAAATCATTCTTATCTTTCATTTTCATGGCATATTTCAAGATTTTGATAATGATTTGAGGGTCTTCAATCTCTTCCATAATCTTACATTGATTCCTTCTTCAAATTTGCAACGTACTCACTCTCACCTTCATTAGAATATACTTCATATTGGGCCTCAAGGAGATGTAAGGAAATTTTATCTACACATGGCTAGAACTCATTTGAAAAATCCTCCTGCTCATGATCCATATTTCATGTCATCTAGGGGTCACCTTCTTACAAGATCAAAAACACCTAGTTTTCATAATTTTTTTAAAAAAAGAGAAGAGATCCATGTTGTTTGGGAAAGGTACACCTTTTAATTAAAGTTTTTTCAAGTGATCTTCATGACATGGAGAAGGATACAATGTTGCAACATGAGGAAAATATTCTTCTCCACCTTGAACACCTCCTATAAATTTTTCTTCTTCACGAGGAAAAAGAAACATTCCATACTTGCTATGGTGATCAATGTTATACTCTTTTGGAGAGGATGGTGAAATCATATCCTCAAAGAGGCCATGCTCTATTTTACTATCCACCATTACCTAAGAAAGGAAATGGGATTCTTTAATTATATCCATTTCATCATTTAACATTATTAGTGTAGGTTATTATTTATTCTTTTATTTATTTATTAGGATAATTTTTACACTTGTGTTATCCCTATACTTGTTGGGTTAGCTTGCTTAGGTGTGTGGAGTTAGCTTACTAGTTGTGTTGAGTTAACTACTCAGTTATGTGGAGTTAGCTTACTAATCTTTTGGAGTTAACTACACTACTAGTATCAGTTAGTGAGAGTTCTTCACCACTAATTTAGGTAGTAGTTGCACTTCCCTCCTCCTATATGTATGTCTTTCTTATTGAGTAATTCAAGTCATTCTATTGTAATATATTGAGCATTATGGATTATGATGGATTTCCATATATGGTATTTTAGCTCTTCTATTTTGCAAATCTAATGTGGTGTGCTATTATCATCTGAGATCATGACTTCAAAAAATCTTCTTATCATTCCTTTCATGGTATCATAGCTCTAGATGATGTAGACATCCATCTGTAAGTTTTTCTTTGCAAGCAAGGGTTTATTATTTTCATGTATTTCAAATTTTTTAGAAATTTTATGCAGCATGCATTTTTATGCAAAACGTAGTGTGGCATTGGATTTGGAAGGTACAAAAACTATAGAATCGATTGTAAACTCAACCATGTTTGGAGACAGTCAAATATGGTCATTTTAAAGGGTTGTTTGACACATTTATCCAAAAATCCGTACAATTATGTGCAAACATATTTTTTGACACAAAATTATATCATCTTTCTGGGTTTTATGAGAAACTTTCTGGGTTTCTCTCTATTTTTTGATACAGGTGCCAGAAAAAGAAATATTTGCATTCAAAGTTTGTATTAACAATTGTACTTTTTGGGTGCATTCTTTTATCCATTGGATATAAGGGTGTACCTTCTGGATGCATTCTTTTACCCTCTAGATATTTTGGTTTTAGATGTAGTCTTTTATCCACTGGACACATATTTGTACCCTCTGGGTGCATTCTTTTATCCATTGGATATAAGCGTGTACCTTCCGGATGCATTCTTTTACCCTTTGGATATTTCAGTTTTGGATGCAGTCTTTTATCCACTGAACACAGATTTGTACCCTTTGGGTGCATTCTTTTATCCATTGGATATAAGTTTGTACCTTTTGGATGCATTCTTTTACCCTCTGGATATTTTTGTTTTGGATGAAGTCTTTTATCCACTGGACGTAGATTAGTACCCTGTGGGTGCATTCTTTTATCCATTGGATATTGGTGTGTACCCTCTGGACGCAATGATTTATCCTGTGAACATTTTAGGTTTTGGGAATAGGATTTTATCCTTTGTTTGTAAGCATGTATCATGTGGATGCACTCTTTTACCCTTTGGACATTTGGGTGTCATGTGTACCTTTTAAAAAAAGATCAGCATTAAAATATTATTTTAATAGCAAAACCTTGTAGAGCTCATAACTTTTGATCCGTAGCTCGGATTAAGGTGATATTTTTTTTGAAATTGTGTATTTTTTTGAGATCTATGCATTTCTGAAATTTTAATACATATATTTCAAATGTAAAAAGTACTTTTACTCGTTGTAATATTTACATGCACTCAATTATAAAGTGCCAAATTTGGGAGGGTGTTGTAATAATTTGTGGATGCAATTTCGGTTGAGCTCGACATCATAAGCTTTTGGGTATTGCATTCTTGTATCTATGGGTGTATAAATTTATATATCTCTTGTTTGTTGAGATATTTTAGATCTGTATTTTTGACACTTTTTTTTGGCATGTTGACAGTCTCTCTTGTGGGGGGGCTATTCTAGTGAAGCCCAGTGTTAGTTTTCTAGTGTTTAAGTAGTTGATTTTGGCAACTCATACATATCTGTGGTGTCACTCTACCCATTTAGCAGTATGGGAGCGTATGATGTTGATACTGACTCTTTGGGTTTTTTGTCTTTACTTTGTTACATGTTGATACTGTTTCTTCATGTTTCGTGTCTTTGTCTTGTTACCTTGGATTTTATTGGATCGTGGCACTCCTATTTATTTGGATCTCGTGTCCTTGCCATGTTGCCTTGGTTGTTCTTGGATCATGGCACACCTATTTAGAGTAGTTGATCAAATTATGTTTGGTTTTTTTTTTGCACTTTCGACATCACTCCATTGACAGTCTCCTTGCATGGAGCTATTCTGGTGAAGCCCAGTGTCAGATGTTTTTGAGTTCTATGATCAATCAGTGGATTCAGACCATAGTGCACACCAAAATTCTTCAACACTGTACTAGTTTTTGGAGCTGAGCTTCTTGGGATATCTTGTAACGGGATTTTTCTCTCTCTACTTTGTTATTACTAGTTTTACGTACCTTACGGTGTCCAATTTTCCCAGTTATTGTATGTGGATACCTCATCAGGCCTTGTTGCTAGGACCCACCTTCTTTTTCTCCCACGTAAGCTATGCTTACGGGAGGGTGTTAGTGTAGGTTATTATTTATTCTTTTATTTATTTATTAGGATAATTGTTACACTTGTGTTAGCCCTATACTTGTTTGGTTAGCTTGCTTAGGTGTACTAGTGTGGAGTTAGATTACTAGTCTTTTGGAGTTAACTTAACTACCAGTATCAGTTAGTGGGAGTTCTTCACCATTGATTTAGGTAGTAGTTGCACTTCCATCCTCCTATATGTATGTCTTTCTTATTGAGTAATTCAATCCATTCTATTGTAATGTATTGAGCATTATGGATTATGATGGATTTCCATATATAATATTTTATCTCTTATGTTTTACAAATATAATGTGGTGTGCTATTATCATCTGAGATCGCGGCTTCGAACAATCTTCTTATCATTCCTTTCAAACATTTTTTACGTCAATTGAAGACTTGAAATTGGAAAGAAAACTATCCATGATTACCTCAAAGTCATCATCTTGAAAAACTTGATTTTGGGGTGGATGATTGATTTCTTGTACATCTTCATGGTTAGTAGAATCTTCAAAAAGCACTGGATCATCTTTCGTGGAGCAAGAATCTTCCTCTCTTGTATTCATTGTTCCTCCAAAGAGTTGTGCCTTGAGACAAAATTAATTTATGAATGAAGGTTCAAATTTCATGTTTTCTTCATCATCCTCCAAGGTGATGATTTGAATTTCATTGGAAGGTTTGACGATAAATAATTCATGAGAAATGCACAAGAGTCTTTCAGGAAAAATAAATTTATAATATGATAAATCATTAGAATATGCTTCCAAAGGATGAATCTCTTCATCCTCTTCATTACGGAGTATTTCAAGATGCTCATACCTTATTATCATAGCTAAGGAATAATTCAAAATATCAAGGTTGGTTTTGGGATCAAAATTTACTTCTTCAACACTCAAGATTCTTCACACAAACTCTCTTTTCAAGGATTCCATTTCTTCATCTCCATATGTAATAAAATCAACCAAAGGAAGAGAGACAAAAGATAGGGATTTGATTTTCTCATTTAGCTGTGTGAATTTTAAAATATTACATTCTGTAGATTCTTCACCATCATGCCCTTCATACAACATTTCATATCTCTTCTATAACTTCCTCATTTAGTTATTGAATGCTTGATCATCAATAGATGTAATTCCCATTTTTTCCCTCTAGTAATAGTCCACTTGAATTGGAGCCACAAGGATTTTATGGTAGGATCTTCACAAGTAGTTTTTTTCTCCATTCTAGACATTCTTTTCATGACTACTATAGAAATTGTATTGAACTTCTATCCCTTAGCTGATTGTAGAATTTTATTTGAAGAAATTTACCTTTTCACTATTCCAGAATTATTAACTTTGAAAGAGATGTTATAGAATGGTGGTTTCTCAAAAATTTACAGATCTCGGTGGTTATCTTTTTCTTCATTATTTTTGTCACTCATTATGGTTGAATACTAATTTTGAGACTTCATCATTGTATGTGGGAAACGAATGTGACATGGATCCGTTCCTTGATAGAGTCACCTTCAACATCTAATTTTTCTTTGAAACCTAATTTTTTTAATATATTTTTTTCTATTTTTCATAGATCTTTATGGGTGCACGAGGCTAGATCTCTCCCTTGCAGATTCACCAAAAAATGTTGGAAAAATAATTTTTTGTGTTGTGAATTATTGATTTTTCACCAACAGTGCACGGATAAGCCCATCCTTCTTTTGTATCCTTCTTTTGTATGGGGATGTTGTACAACAGAAAAGTGATAAGAGAGCATGGGAATCTACAAGTAACTCTTCCTTGCACCAGACCTCCCAAGGTCATGCTGAGACAGTCGGTGGGGATGGAATATATGCGGGGTGTAGAAAAACTAGTTAGGCAATCTTATGTCTTCGATGCGCACTAATGGAATTTGTGAATCTAAGGCAAAGAAGGCCCTCCTAACCTGAATTGGCGCGATAGATCATTCGGCGAGGATGACTACTCGAAGGCTCCAATCAATATCGAGCTCTGGCATGATCCGATCTATAAGTTTTGGAATACATGGAAAATGACCTATGGGTGCTTCGTAGAAATCCCCCGACAGGGTCATGAAAAATGGATGATGGATATATGTGTAATGAACCTTTTGGTGCTCTATGGAGGATTCTCTGGTCTAGTCCAGAAACCTTTAGCTTGATTAGCTGCTATGTTTAAAAATGATAGTTGTGTGATAATGTCTGGTGGGAGTGGAGAAGATCTAAACACTAATGTTCGCAAACCAACATCAACGTTGGATTGATTCGCAGGATCATTGGGTTGTGGGACCTTTGTATCACAACCGTAAGTTCATGGTTGTTGTGGACCTCCTATGGTCATGTGAAGAATCAATCCCTTCTTTTGATCCCGAGTATCCAATAATCATATGCCTTTTCGGCCTCTACATTTAGAACTAGAAGTTGCACAATTTTCTCAGAGTATCTAACAGGTGTTCTGGCATGAGGTCTCCTACGTCTGGATGTGGGACTAGTGGATCACAACTGAATGTTTGCTCTCTTTCAGGTCCTTCTATAGCCATACGGATATCTATCAAGGCAATCTATAATTTTTCTGATTTGACCAGAACGTGTGTGCTTTGTCATCTTCTATGTTTAATCCTATTAACTATGAGCTGATTTCTTGTAGGTTTGTTGTTTTTCAGAAGACCTAAATTCTGAGATTTTGGTCTATGTCAGTTATTGCTGCAACAGTATTTGGTTGAGGCACGATTGGCTCAAAAACGTATTCCCTGGGCTCCCTAGGTCCTGTGATTGTCATACAAGATCAAACAATATAAATATAACTAAAGCAAAGTAAAATAATTATGCAAAGTATATCCACAACATATATAAATTCTCTATTTTTGTATTTTTGATAGAATATTTAATAGAATTAAGATAACAACTATTTAATATATCTAGAAAATGACAACTAACCTAATAACAGAATTAAAAACAAACAAGGTAGCCGAGTATAGCTACTTGTATGTGCAGTTGTGAATATATTCTAAATAACTAAATAACTGATCTAATTTAATTGAAATATTTTCGATCCTACCTCAGAAGTGTGGAATGAATCATAGTTTCTTAGAAACTATCAATCCCCAAGGCTTCCCTGGAAATATCGAAAATGAACGTAACCAAAATGAAGTAATTCACTACACTATTTGGTATATTTTAACTAGAACTTTGAAAGCTTGAACCTGGATTTTGCAGAACAGTGGTGAATCTGATTGTGTGTGGCTTTGTCCCCTTAGTGTGGTCTCCTCATTCCTTCGTGCTCACGTGAATCTAGAAAAGCGTGTAATGCTAGGATCAGAAAAAGTAGGTATTAGAACAATGGCATCTTTGGATATAGACTGAATACAATGCGAGTAGGAGGGATAGTGCAAGAGAACAGAGCTTGGCTTATGCAATTTCTAGTGGGATTTATTGCGAGCCATACAACACAAAACATATAGAACCTAAAACTATCCTTCTTGATGAACAAAAACCTACAACTCTAATGGCTTCAGAATGAAAATGAAACTATCCTACCTCAATTGATTGTATGAAACGGTAATAACACTAGAACAATAAGATCATGTGGCTTCTAAACAGCAAAATAAGACTAACTATGCATGCAATAAATGAAAACTATTGAATTCCTAAGCAATAACTGAAAGACTAAACTATTGAAATGAGAGGATGAGGGGACATTTTGAGGGGCCATTTTCTTGTAATCAAACCAACTATTTATAGAATTCCCATTCACCCAAAGGTAACTCCAACTAGGACTCTTTTACCATTAAACAATGAAGAAACAATATTCCAAGGAACATAAAACATAAATACTAGCCAAAGCGGGTGAGAAAGCTGGTGAAAGTTGAAAAATTACACAAGTCACAATCAAAGGAGCATGCTGGAAAATGCGTGAAGGACCACTGCCCTGAGCAGGGGGTGGTTACAGGACTGCCACCCTGTCTGGGTGGCGGTCATGAGACCATCACCCAGGTAGGGCGGCGGTTCCGTCACTGAAGACAAAAAGGCAAAGGAAAAGAGGGGAAAAGAGAAAAACAAAGCATGCGGAGGCTAAGCAGGGCATGCAGGATGTTAACATACACTTGGAGATATTTTCTAGATCCCGAACACCTTGTGAGGAGACCTGTATCATCATTGGGGCATGTGTAACATCGTTTTGGCAGTGCAGTACCCTTACAATTTTGGGTACGTACATATTGCCCCCTTGGAGAAGTGTTTTAGCCATGAAGAGGCGTAAAATGGTGGGTCTGAGTATGGAGGTATTGAAATGGGGAGCTATAAATATTACCTGACATGTCCGTGTGTTGAAATGACACCATCCAAAATTCCAGCTACCTGCAAAATGAAAAGAGGACTCAAGTGCAGACAGATAAAATAAATCGAAAAATAAATACTAAAATAATATGAAGGACTTACCATTTGCGCGGGGATAAGAACTTACCTCCGTCGGCACTCCAAACCTATGAAAAGGGCATTCAAAACGAGTCAAAATGCTATATATATATATATATATATATATATATATATAAACAGGCCCATTTTCCTATTCATTTGCGCGTGTTGATTTGATTGATTTTGAGCTTTGGGTCCACAGTGATCACTCTTTTCATTTTTGAGTATGATTGAATTGGAATGAGCTTTGGAATGGTATTTTGCGTTAGGCTTAGCTTTTTGCTGTTTTTGAATGATTTTGAGAAGAACTCCTAAGAAATTCGTAACTAGAGTGGTCATAATGGGCCTCAAAAGGGGGGATAGGTAGAGTTCCTTTATTTCCTAGCCTCCATTTTGTGAGGCACGTATGTTGTTTTGGTATTTTGTGCTTATTGCAAGCATTTTGATCATGCCTAGTGCATGATGGCATTGTACATGAAACCTGATTATATATATATATATATATATATATATATATATATATTCATCTCTTTTCGGATCTAGATCTCTTTGTACCTAGAATTTTGTGATTCATTTTCTCATGTATATTAGATGCTTATTAGAACTCTTGTTTTTATGTGCTTTTCAGAATGTATGCAATGGAGAACAAATGACACAATGCTTTCTTTCCTTTTGTATTTCGTGATGCTTATGTATGATGATGCAAATGAACTTGTGATCTTGAACTTTAGCTTTCATAAGCAATTTTCTGGTACTTCATATTGTTTTGACAAAATTTAATAACGAACTCGTATGATGAGAAGATGCACTTGCCCCACTCCTAACTCCACACAAATAGTAAGATGTGAGGGCTCACCACCAAGATCTAGAAATGGCACAAGCTATGAGGTGTGTTGAAATGGTAATGATGGGAGATAGACAAAGAGTTGGTGGAACCAAACTAGGATTCTACAAGCCTACCCTACTCAAGTGACTCCATAGTTTAGAATGCGAATTGCTTTGCAGTTTATCTAGAATTAGATCCGTAGATGGCCATTTGGTTGACAAAATCTGGTTTTCAGGGTTTTGAACTCTCTTGGAATTTTGGACATCTAATTCATTTTTTTTTTACTCAAGATTTCAAAGGTTTATTTGAACTATTTTCTTATGACCTTCAACATTTACTATCAAGAGGACCCCCTACACCTTGCCCCATGCTACTAGTAAGAAGCATGGGCTTATCAGCATGGACAAGGCACAGGCGAGTAAGGGCATTCCCATCCTTTCCCAACCCTACATCACTAGTAAGAGACGCAAGCTCATCACCAAAGGTTGGTAGGGCAAGGAAATGTGTAAAAGTAAATTTTTTTATTTGATCTATATTTGACTTATTTATTTGAGTAAAATGTCAATATGTTCTTATTTCCAAAGAGATCTATATACAAGATAGATGTGACATCATGAAGCTTCTAGAATAGACCATAGGAAAGACACCTATCCTAGGAAGAAACAAAAAGTAAGAACAAGCATGTAGGCCTTGGTATGGCTACCGTTAAGATTTTGTCATATCTAGCTTTAATTGATGAAATGATTTTGAAATAGTTGATGATGTTATGAAAATGAAGAAGTATGATTTGAATGCTTCTACCAATACCATCAGAAGTTTGTAATGAATTGCTTAAGAGAAAATCCCTTGATCACCAAGTTTTATGAAACGAGTGAACAAAATGAACCTATCTAAATGAATATGTAATGTAGATATAATTATACAAATAGTGTCGATGCTTCATGCATAAAACTATTTAAGGTGTAAGGAATTGACAGTTTCACCAAATTCGTCACCTTCTAGTGTGCACAAGAGATACGCACCATTTCCATAGTCCTTCATGACTCGATATGGGCCCAACCACTTGGGTCGGAACTTTCTTCCTTCACCAATTTTCTTATCGATCCAGTTGTCTAGTCTTAGAACTAGATCTTCTTCATATATTTCTCGCTCATAGACCTTTTTGTTATACTGCCGGCACATCTGGTTAGCATAGAATCTATGTCATTGTTCATCGTTTAACCTAGCCTTCTAGTTGGGAGAGGTGTGCCTCTCTATAAGCTTCCTCATCCAGAATCCCTTGTAGTGAGATGCGGAGACTGGGTATTTCAACCTTAAGTGGGAGAACGGCTTCTACTCCGAATACTAATGAGAAAGAAGTTACTCCTGTTGGTGTTCTTATTGAGGTTCGGTGGGCCCATAAGGCTGGATATAACTTTAAATGCCAATCTTTTTTGTTTTCTTTTACCGTTTTGAGGAGAATAGCTTTTAACATCTTGTTTGTTTCTTCAGCCTGCCCGTTGGCTTAAGGATAGTAAAGAGAGGTTGTCTAATGGTTTATTTTGAACTTTCTACATAGATCACGAACCTCATCATTCTTAAAGGATGTGCCATTATCTGAGATAATGACTTGTGGGACACCATACCTGCAAATAATTTGGTTCAAAATGAATTTGGCAATCACTGAACCTGGTACGGTGGTGAGAGGCATGGCCTCCACCCATTCGGTAAAATATTCCGTGGTTGTGATTATAAAATTATGGCTATCTATTAACGAGGGAGAGGATTTCCCTATCAAATATAGGCCCCATGTAGAAATGGGTCATGGAGTTATGATTGGTTGTAGAGCTTGTTTCAGCATGTGAATCTCGTGGGAAAATTCTTGGCATTTATGGCATCTGCGTACAAACTCTAATGCGTCGTGTTCTAGAGTGGGCCAGAAATATCCCATTTGATGTATTTTATGGGTAGTGGCATGACCACCAAAATGGCCTCCACATATTCCACTGTGGGATTTTTAGAGAATCTTCTTGGATTCTTCTATGTCAACACACCTTAGAAGCATTTCATCGAAAGCCTTACGATAGAGCACTTGTTCTATAATAACACATTTAGCTACAATAATGCGTAACCTCCTTCTTTGTTGCAATGTAGCACCTTCTGGATACGTATGGTCTATGATAAAATTGATAATATCAGTATACCAAGGACATTTAGAGATGGGAGGTCTAGTTTCAATGTAATATATGCATTCATCGGGAAAATCTAGATCTACTAGATCACCTCCATCTAACGGGTTGTCAGCTAACCAATCTAAAATGATTTATCCCTTAATGGACTTCTGGTTTACAAAAGTTAATTTTAATTCACCCATTAAGGTTATAAAGCTGTCTAACCTTTTTAGACAAGGACCCTTACGTGAGGAAATTTCGTAAATGGTATGTTCTTACAATTACCCTTGTTTCTTGATTTAGCATGTAATGTCTTAAGTGTTTGGTTGCAAAGACTATGGCAAGGCATTCTCATTTTGCTTGCATATAACACATTTCATAATCAAGTAATGTTTGGCTAATGAAATAGATCGTGTAATCTCGTTTATCATCGTCTTCTTGAGCCAACATGTAAGGTAGCAAGACATCCGTAGTTCGTGGATATAAGATCAAAGGATGATCTGGTCTAGGTGGCATTAACATGGGAGGAGACAGTAAGAAGTGTTTAACTACTTTTAAGGCCTCATGGCATTCCTTTTTTCAAATAATGCAGCAATCCTTTTTCAACAAATTGTTGATTAGATGAACAACAAAATTTAAGTCCAGAATGAATCTCTAGATTGCACCAAGATTTCCAAGAAATGATCTATTGCCAGAGTCGTCTGATGGTGGGATCATCTCAAGAATAGCCCAGATTTTGGCTGGGTCTACATCGATCCCTCGTGATGATATAATGTAACCTAGGATTTTCCCTCCTGTCACACCAAATACGCATTTTTCTGGGTTTAGTGTGACTCCGTATTCAATCAAACGTGAAATAATGATGTGGATCACTTCTGGGTGATCACAACGCTTCCTGGCCTTGGCCAACAAGTCATCTACATGGGATTCCATGATTTTATGAATAAGATCATGAAATATGTATGTCATTTCCGACTGGTATGTAGCACCATCATTCTTGAGACCGAATGGCATAACAACATAGCAATAAGTTCTGCAAGGAGTTATAAACATGGTTTTGGCTTAGTCTTGTTCAAATATTTTTATTTGATTGTATCCCGAGAACCCATTCATTGAGAGACAAAATCTCAAATCCAACTGTTGCATCAATGATGACATCAATGGATGGTAACGGGAAGTCATCCTTGGGGCACGCCTTGTTAATGTCTCAGAAGTCTATGCAGATGCGTATCTTCCCATTCTTTTTGAGAATGGGGACGATATTAGATACCCACTGAGAGTAATCAACTGGTTTGATGAACCCTACATGGAGAAGTTTCATTACTTCTTCCTTCACCATGAGAGCTACCTTGGGTTTCATGGGTATCGATTTTTGTTTAATTGGATTTGCATCTGATTTGGTGACGAGGTTATGTACCACAATGTGTGGTGTAATTCCCATCATTTCTTTATAATTAAATGTAAAATCCTTTCGATTTTCTTTGAGAATTCGAGTGTGTATTTATATCTCTTCTGGAGTTAACGAAGATCCTAGTTTCAAGATCTTTGGTTTTACCTCCATTCTGATGTTAATATCAATCATTCCTTTGATTAAAGAAGCATTACCTTCTTCAAACTCAGGTGGGGCTGGAGGTAGTTCTAGATCTTCTCCATTCTCTACAGTGTATATGTCGAGTTCCTTTTGTGGGGGAAGCTCTACCATGGGATTTCCAAAGTAAGAAGATGAATGTGGGATTAAGGACAAATCTACCATGTGATGGGTGAGATGTAACTCTACATAGGTGCATTTAGGTAATCAAGAGTGGCTCTATCACTATCAACATGACCTAAGATAGTAGATTTATTCTCATCTATGTGTGTTAGAAGTGGGTTTCTTGATTTTTTCTTTACTAACAGTTCAGTACGAAGGGATACCATGAAACGAGTGTCTTCTAACTCACTGTTTGGAGTGAAACGTGAAGCTGAGGTTGCTATCAAATTTGTGAGAAGGTTTGGTTCTCGTGGGATTGCCTCAATGGATATGAAGTTAAATCCTTTGCTCAAATCTAATACTGCTATTTTGTAGAGCTATAAGTGTTCAGCTCTAGTCTCATACACCTCAGAGACTTGGTTTGCTACTAATTGTGAGTCTCCTAACACTATGATGTCATTAACACTGATCCTTTTAGCTATGATGAGACCAAGGAGGAGGGCTTCATACTCAGCACCATTGTTTGTACATTCAAAATTTAAATTAAAGGTGAAATGTAGGATCTTTCCCTTGGGAGAAGTAAATATCACACCTGCCCCAACCCCATAACGACATCTAGCTCCATCAAAATGGAGAGTCCAATGTTTATTTGGGAAGATGGATGTTGGGACATTCATTACATCTACTTCTTCTTCTTCGGTTACTTCTACCATGCAAGAGTTCCTCTACTGGAAGAGAACCAACTCCTAGGGTACATCCCATACCTATGGAATCAAATGGTAGGAAAATTGGCAAATATTGCTCTAGAAACTCAACAATTTTTGTAGTAGTTCCTAATGATATTCTTTCTACAACATTAGCTTCATCCTTGAGGGCTGGGATGCTCTTGATTAGGTTCGTAATTTCTAGTTCTGTTGTAGGTATCAAATTTTCTTTCAGTTTTGAGTTGGTTGGTTTGTTAAGTTGGTTTGTTGGGAGTTTTAACTCAGAGTGAATGTCTGGCCTTTTATTTAGGTCTACTAGGTGTATATCAAATGGTTTTGGATCACCTTTTGCTATGAATATCTTTCCTAAGTGCAATAATCTTATTTCCTAAAATAACGTAGAAGGGATTTCCTTCATGCAGTGTATCCATGGTTGGCCGAGGATCAAATTATAGTTGGTTTCCCGATCTATAATATAAAACTTAGTGAGGATTGTCTTGGGTCCTAAGGTGACCAGTAATATTATAGTCCCAATTGAATTAGCCTTAAGGCTATCATAACCTCTTAGTGTATTCCGAGTCGTGGAACAATTTGTTTCTCCATACCCTAGCTTTTGAAGGAAATAGAAGGGGACTATGTTAACTGCTGCCCCCATCTGTCAACCATTGCACGTTTAACGTAATTGTTATAAAACCACACTTGTAAATGTAAGGTTGGATCACCTCTATGTGCAATCTCAGTGTCTGTTGGCATTTTGTTTACGTCAAATATAAATTCAGCATCCCTATCCGGCTTCCCCGGAGGGTGGATATCAAAGTCTATATGGTTTACCTGTGTTTCGAGGAGGTGGAGTGATGTTAATTAAATGACCTAAACCTAATGCTTCTAAAAGAGCAGCCCTATGGGTAGGAGAGTTCTTCAACAAGTCCAAAAAGGAGATGTGAGAGAAGGTCTTTGTTAGGTCATTAATTAAATCATAGGCACCTACGGGTTTTACTAATGTTTGTTGAATGTTATCTGGCTCTAGCGGGTAACTTGGATTTGGCTGAGAGGAATACTCTCGTGACCTTGTTATGGCTTCCACGTGTAGCTCAATGTCTAATTCCACTAAACCAACTATCTTGGTTTGTGGCTGATTTCCTAATTGTGGTGCGACAGGTGGATTTAGTGAAGTCGAGGCTTCATGATCATTTTTTCCTATCATTACACCCTTGTTTTTCCCATTTGGATTTAATTTGTTGTTATTGTGATTTGGAAGTGGATCATTGAAGATCTTAAGAGGTGTGTTTTGAGGGGAGACTACCCCTGTGAAAGTATTTGGGATAGGTGTCACAGAATCTGTTAAGAACATATCTATGAAGAATTGTCTTTGTTCTTCTGGCAGACGTTGCATGAACTTATTGTAATCATGGCAAGTCCTAGTGTCATGGCCTCAAATTTTGTGGAAACCAAAATACGAGTTAGGATTATAACTCCTAGGTTGTTGGTTTGGCACGTGTTGTGGTCCAAAACTCTGATTAAACCGTTGACTATTAGGATTAAAGTTTTGCATTTGTTGCCTTTGGTTTTGATATCTAGTTGAGTTTTGACTTGGACCCTGTGTCTGGATCTGCCGTTGTTGTTGTTGTTGTTGTGGATGATTAAAATCCACCGTGTTGATTGTTGGGGTAAAATCGTTGTTTCATTGATTGTTAACTAGTGGTGGAGCATTTACAACATTTACTTTTTTTGCTTGGTCAGTTACTCCATCTGTTGTCACTCCCGTGGTTTTTGTTAAGGATTTTAGGTCCTTGATTGGCGTTTGTGGTAGTAGGATAAGTCATAGTATTTTGGTTGGGGATGATTAACCTCCCATTTGTTCCATATGCCTTACGACCACTATCTATTACAGCTTGATCTATTCGGAGAGCGCTCTCAAGAACCTCATCATAAGTTCTTAGAGGGAACTTATGGACTTCTTCCTTTATCTCTATGCTGAGAGAATGAAGGAATAAATCACATAGTTCCATCTGATCAATGTTTGGAGTGCTTGCTGAAGAATAGAGGACTGTACAGCCATCTTTGGATGAAATGAGCAACAGATTCATTATGTTCTTTCTTAATATGCAAGAATTCCCTGATTCCTGTTCTCAACAATTTTTTCATGTCGAATGCACTTTGATGAACTCTAAAACGAGTTGTTTAAATGAATGGATGGAGGCTTTAGGTATTCTGTAATACCAATCAAGGGCAATACCCTCTAAAGTTATTGGGGAATATTTTAGCAACAACTCCATCCCAAGGGAGTAGTTCTTGAATGTCTGTGGCATAGGCCTTAATATGTGCATTCAGGTCTCCCTCTCCTTTGTATTTGGGTAGATCGGGGAGAGGTATTGGAAGCATGATGCTTTGTATAGTGAAGTACAAAGGTTCTTTCAAATATTCTGAATAAGTTCCTATCACATAGGTTTCGACCATTGATGGTGCTTGCTGAGGGGGTGGAGGTGGGATGGTTTGTTGATATGGTGTAGCATATGTATTTGTAGGGGCATAAGGAAATCCTTGTGGTTAAGCGAACATGCCCAGGAGAAGAGAACATATCTCCTTGTGGTGACTTGGAATACATGTTTAATTATGGAGGAGCATTGTTTATAAATGGATTGTTTTGTACTAAATTGGGGAGGTATCATATTTTCCACTAGAGTGGCATTAGAGAACGTGGTTCTAGTTGGCGTTTGTTGTGAATAATGAGGAGGCATGCCCAACATGCCTATTCCTGTGAGGAGGTCTACTTGGCTAGGATGATGTGGAGGATTGGAATTTCCTGCCTACATGAATTGTAAATTTTGACTTGCTTAAGCAAGTTCCAACCCTTTAACTTTCTCAACTAAGGCTGAGATGACCTTGTTTGGTGAATATATAGTATTTTTCCTTAGTGGTGTTTGTTGAGGTTGTATAGGCATATGGTACCCAAGCTATGAATTGATCGGTGCCCTGCCAATTTTCACCAAGGGCATTTCCTATAGGTGGAGGGATGGGGGTGTTTTCTTGGAATGAGACATTGGGTTGTATTTGCAAACCTCCTATGGGTGGGTACATACTTTGAGAGAATTGTTCACTTCTAGCATAATGTGCTAAGTATTCATCATCTAAAAATAGATATGGATCTGATTGTCTACTGATTTGTGGTCTAAACAACACCTGAGGAGATGAACCAGATTCTCTAGTGAGTGTCATGTTGTTCGAGCTTGAAGGCTCTAGTTGTTGTGTTTGAGTGAGTTGATCCAACTCCACTATTTGGAAAGAAAAACTATATCTATCCCTTTGAGGTAGAGTTTGTGTTGAAAACTAATTAATTGAATAGTTGTCACCCCATGCTGAGAGCGAGGGTGATGGTTGTCTACTCAGTTGATCATAGTATGCTTCAAGACCTAGGAGAGGTCTGCCATATGTATCAAATCCTGACATATTTGGGGGGTATATGAATACCTGCAGAATAATAGGAAAGAAGTGAAGGTGGATGAAAGAATAAGAAAGAGTGTGAAAGTGAATAGTTTGTTCCAACAATGTCTAGGTTCACCAATTTTGTTGGTGAAACTGATGTGGAGGCTAAAGAGGTAAAGTAAGATGAAGTAGTTTGTTCGTATTCACGTTGGGTTCACCAATTTTGTTAGTGAAGCTGATGTGAAAGGACAATGAGGTGGAAAAGACAAAAAGTATACTAATTAGAAGAACAAATAGAAATATGACTCCGAACCAGAAAGTAGGAAGTTTCACTGTTGGGTTCACCAATTTTGTTGGTGAAACTGATGTGGAGGCTAAAGAGGTAGAGAAGATGAAGTAGATTATTCATTTCACATTGGGTTCACCAATTTTTTACGACAGAAAAGTGACATGTGAGGATGATAATCAAAAAGTGACTTTCCCCATACCTGACCTCTCAAGGTCGTGCCGAGACAGTTGGTGTGTCTGGAATATACGTGGGATGCAGCTAAGCTAGTTAGGCAATCTTATGTCTTCGACGCGCACTAATGGAATCTATGAATATAAAGCAAAGAAGGCCCTCCTAACCTAAAATGGCATGATAGATTATTTGGTGAGGATGACTGCTCGAAGGCTCCAATCAATATCGAGTTCTGGTGTGATCCAATCTATAGGTTATGAGATACGTGGAAGATAACCTGTGGGTGCTTCGTATATGTCTCCCGAAAAGGTCATGAAAAATGGATGATGGCTAAATGTGTAATGGAACTTTTGGTGCTCTATGCACAATTCTTTGGTCTAGTCTAGAAACCTTTAGCTTGATTAGTTGCTATGTTTAATAATGATAGTTGTGTGATAATGTCTGGCGGGAGTGGAGAAGATCTAAATACTATTGTGTCACAAACCAACATCAACGTCTGGATTGGCTTGTGGGCTCATTGGGTTGTGGGACCTATGGATCATAACCATAAGTTTGTGGTTGTTGTGGACCTCCTATGGTCATGTGAAGAATCAATCCCTTCTTCTGATCCTGATTATCCAATAATCATGTGCCTTTTTCGGCCTCTACATTTAGAACTAGAAGTTGCATGATTTTCTCGGAGTATCTAACAAATGTTCTGTCAACTTGGATATGTAAGCTAGTTTCTATGTCAATGAGGATGTCTCCTGCATCTAGCTGTGAGACCAAAGGATCATAACAGAATGTTTTCTCTATTTCAAACCCTTCTACAGTCATGCAGATATCTATTAAGGCAATTTGTAGTTTGGCTGGTTTGACCATAACATGTGTGCTTTGTCGTCTTCTATGTTTAATCCTATTAACTGTGAGCTGATTTCTTGTAGGTCTGTTGTTGTTCAAAAGACTTGAATTATGAGATTTTGGTCTATGTCAGTTATTACTGGCAACAATATTTGGTTGAGGCATGATTGGCTCAAAAACATATTCCCTGGGCTCCCTAGGTCCTGTGATTGTCATACAAGATCAATATAAGCCTAACTGAAATGAAATAAACTAACTATGTGAGCATATATCTACAACATATATATATGCATAGTATATCCATATATATATATATAATCTCTCTATCTTTGTACTTTTGATAGAATATTTTACAGAATTAGGATAACAACTATTTAATATATCTAGACAATGACAACTAACCTAATAACAAAATTAGAAACAAACAAGGTAGCCAAGTATAGTTACTTGTTTGTGTAGTTGTGAGTCTATTCTAAATAAATAAATAACTGATCTAATTTAATTCAAATATTTTTGATCCTACCTCAGAAGTGAGGAATGAATCATAGTTTCTTATAAACTATCGATCCCCACGGATTCCCCGGTAATATCGAAAATGAACGTAATCGAAATGAAGTAATTCACTAATCTATTTGGTATATTTTAACTAGAACTTTGAAATCTTGAACCTGGATTTTGCAGAACAGTGGCGAATCTAATTGCATGTGGCTTTGTCCCCTCAGTGTGGTCTCCCCATTCCGTCGTGTTCATGTGAATCCAGAAAAGCGTGTAATGATAGCATCAACAGAAGTAGGTATTGGAACAATGGTAGCTTTAGATGTAGACTAAATTATAATGCGAGGAGGAGAGGGATAGTGTAAGAGAACAGAGCTTGGCTTATGCAATTCCTAGCGAGGATTTATTGCGAGTCATACAACACAAAACATCCAGAACCTGAAACTATCCTTCTTGATGAACAAAAACCTGTAACTCTAATGGCTTCAGACTAAAAATGAAACTATCCTACCTCAATTGATTGTATGAAACAATAATAACACTAGAACAAGAAGATCATGTGGCTTCTAAACAACAAAATAATACTAACTATGCATGTAACAAATGAAAACTATTGAATTCCTAAGCAAGAACTAAAAGACTAAACTATTTAAATGAGAGGATGAGGGGAAATTTTGAGGGGCCATTTGCTTGTAATCAAACCAAATATTTATAGAATTCCCATTCACCCAAAGGTAACTCCAACTAGGACTCTTTTACCATTAAACAATGGAGAAACACTATTCCATGGGACATAAAAAATTAATACAAGCCAAGGCGGTGTGAAAAAAATATGGTGAAAGGTTGAAAATTTACGCGAGTCGTGATCAGAAGGAACATGCTGGAAAATGACGTGAAGGGACCGTCGCCTTACACAGGGGGTCCGTCACGAGACCGCCGCCTTGCCTGGGTGGCATTTTCTTCATTAAAGACAAAAATGCAAAGGAAAATAGGAGAAAAGAGTAAAACAAAGCACGCGGAGGTTAAACGGGGCCTGTGGGATGTTAACGTACACTTGGAGAGATTTTCTGGATCCCAAACACCTTGTGAGGAGACCTGTATCATCATTGTGGCATGTGTAACATTGTTCTGGTAGTGCAGTACCCTTATAATTTTGGGTACGTACAGATGCTTCCATTATTGATTGTACACTAGTCTAATTATGTGGGGTGGCCAATAGGCTAGGGATCACACAGGACCACTCCACTAAACCTCTGTCAAAGTCCTATACAATGTACAAGGGAGGAATTTTCAACAAATAGAGGTAAAGGGGGTTAGGGAAATAAGGAGAGAGAGTTACTGTTGTGAGTAGGAACTAGTAAAGTTCACATACAATAACCAGAGTAAGTCCACATACAATTATAATAAATAACAATGCAAACCATGATAAGATAACAAATCATAGACACATTCTTCCATTTATTTGTTTATCAAAGGTGCAGATACCTTTCTTGGTTTTACAATATTATCATATATGTAAAGTTGGAGAGAAAGAGTAGAGGAACATAAGACGAGAAATAGAATAATTGTAGCTTTATTACTTGATGTAGAAGCAGTAATCTCAACAACATAAATTCAATCAACAATTTCTAACCCTTTGGAATGGACAAGCCATTCCAATTTATAGAATTACAAATTGTCCTTTCATCTACCTCTAACATGACTCTTCACCTATCCTCGTCACTTGTGACCTTTTATATTCCTAGGAAGTGATTTTTTTTCTTATTATTAGAAAAAGAACTATTACAATGTTTAGCTAAGGGTTACTTAATTAAATAATATGAAATATAAAAAAAGTACATTCTTAACGAGAATAGAACATGGAAGAAGAAGGAAGGGTTAACTGATCTAATGAATACAATATTTATATGATGGAGAACTTACTGGTTCATTATCACTGAGTGAGAGTTTCCAAAATGAGATCCTGTTGATGAGATGTATTAATTTCCTTCATAAGCACTCATCTTTTATATTTTTATAAGACCATTATATCCATGTCTGTGTACTTCCTAAGTACACTGTTGAACATTGTTATTACAACCACTAAATTTTGTTATAATGATTAACTGATATAGTTATATATAATTGTCTTTATTTTTTGATATTATGTGTGTATTTATTATTTTTATTCCAATATTTTTTTTGAATGATTATATTTGTTGATGCCACTCTTGGTTGTAATAAATTTTACATACGCAGTGAAGGAACTTGTCCACAGCTCAATAACTTGTCCACAACAACTCATCCACAACATAAGGAAATCATTCACAATAGGCTATAATGCATTTATGAATATATTTTTAAACATGAAGTGATGTCACTCAAGTCTTGTTGAGCCCAGAAATTAATAAGTCTCAGAGCATAGGATGAGTGCATGTAGAAGGTAATAAAGGAAAAAAGTTTTTGATGAAGAGTGTGTAGGGAGAACTAAGTGTGTACAAACAATTTGAACAGTTGAGAAGTTTTGGAGTGAAGGGCTTGAGTAAACATGGGGTACACAGAGGTTGGCGTGTGGAAGCAAAAGAGGGTTCTGAGACTTAGTCACGTTATGGAATATGGTGTTGCATGGAAAACATGTGAGGATGCAGGTAGGATTGATAAGTGGATAAGGTTAGTGCATGAATAATTATAGCCCAAGGAGAGAATATTCTAGGGAATAATCAAGGGTTAATCATTTTTCTTAAGGATTTGTAAAGTTGAAATTAATCATGGATTTATCAAGATGGAATAGGCATTCAAGTATGATGGAGGATGATCCCTCTTGGCATGTGATCTGATCATGAGTAATCTTGAGGTGGTGGGGGAGAGATTCCACTTTATTTAAAAATGTGCTTGGGTCTAAAACAAGTAGTGCATGTATGTATGGGGATGTGAAGGGTTGCGAGGAAATGAGAGATGATGTAGGAGGAAGAAGATGTGTGATGCAAGGCACAAGATATTCTGGGTGCATAGGAGAGATCATGGATAGGACCCTTTGAGAAAATCCATTTTGTAGATCTAGGATGTTATTTCATGATGTATTTGGTCTTGTATGACCCTTTTGATGTAATTTGGCTACTATAAACAGTTGTGAATCAAAAAATATAATTTGTTATGAATATATCTATTTATGGGTCCAAACCCTAGTGTTCTTCTGAAATCTGTAAACCAGATTAATTTACAAAAACAAGGCGGAGCTTGCTGTGATTTTATTAATATAAAATTTACAACCAAAAGAGAGAGAGATGAAATATTTATAGATATTGGATAGCTTGTATCTCTTCGACAATACATGGAGCAAATCTCCTAAACAAAGAAAATACACAGAAATAGCATATTGCCCCTAAAAAACTTCTACAGGAAATCATCTGAGAACAATATTCTAACTAAGGAACATCCTCCACAATCTAAGGGATGATAACAACACACTAATAAGAAATCTAACTAAAGTAATTAAATAATTACTTTATTACTATTACACATTAATCCACATATGGTGAATTAAGTGTTAGATTATTTCTAACATTCCCCCCCTTAATTCATCATACTCTGAAGTGAACAGGAGAGAAATACTCTGAATGCCTCAAATTTAGGACGTGTAAGATATTTTGTGAAGATATCTGCATGCTTGATGTTCTGTCGGGCAATGCTAAAGCTGAATGTTGTTGATTCTGAACATGTTCACGAATGAAATGTACCTGCACCTCAATGTATTTGGTGCGTTCATGAAAAACTGGATTCCGAACAAGTTTTATTACTCCTTCACTGTCTACATGTAGGATTTTTTGATGATCCTGTGGAATTCCCAATCCTTCAAGTATCCGTCTGAGCCAAATCACTTCACAGATCGCTCCTCCTACTGTGTGATATTATACTTCTGTGGAAGACCTTGAAACACAATTTTATTTCTTGTTCCCCCATGAAATAGGTCCAGATCCCAAAAAGAACACAAATCCTTAAGTGGACTTCCTATCATCAACATTCCCTGCATGATATGAATCTATATATCTTGTCTAGAAAAAGTTATCATTCTTCTTGTATTCTAGGCCAAAGTCCAAGGTTCCTCTGATGTATCTCAGTACCCTCTCTGCTGATTTCTAGTGACAAACCCTTGGTTCTTACATAAATCAAGAAAGATAACTGACTGCATAGTTGATATCTGGCCTAGAATAAGTTAAGTACATGATACTCCCAATCAACTGTCGATAAAGAGTAACATTTACTTGTTCTG
This sequence comes from Taxus chinensis, assembly GCA_019776745.2. Classification (NCBI taxonomy): domain Eukaryota; kingdom Viridiplantae; phylum Streptophyta; class Pinopsida; order Cupressales; family Taxaceae; genus Taxus; species Taxus chinensis. The sequence continues at coordinate 179,452,669 of CM034156.1, forward strand.
ATGGATCTGTGCGAGACAATTGAAGCCTTGTCTCCATAGGTGTAGCCATTGGTATACTATCCATCATTCTAAATTTCTCAAGCATTGTCTTGGCATATTTTAGTTGAGTAACAAAGATGTGATTTTCCTTTTGCCATACTTCAAGTCCAAGACAATAATGAAGAAACCTGAGATTTTTCATGTCGAATGATCAATTTAGATCTTCCTTAGTTGTTTCAATCATATTCACCAAACTTCTAGTGATGACTAGATCATTGACATATACTACTATGATCAAAATCTCCCCCCCCTTGATTTTTGAGATAGATATTAGGATCATATGGACTTCTTTTCAATCCATGTTTGATGAGATTCTCACCAATATTTATGTACCATGCCCTAGGAGCCTGTTTGAGACCGTACAGTGACTTTATGAGTCTACATACCTTTCCTTCTTTACCTGGTATGACAAAACCTTCTGGTTGAGTCATGTAGACTTCTTCCTATAAATCCCCCATTGAGAAATGCACTTTTTACATCCATTTGATGAACTTTCCAACCAAATTGTGCAGCTAGAGAAAATATCATCCTGATTGTTTTGATCTTAGTTGTTGGTGCGAATGTTTCTTCATAATCAATGCCTTCTTTTTGTGCATAACCTTTAGCTACCAATCTTGCCTTGTATTTATCAATGCTTCCATTTGATTTGTACTTTGTTTTAAATATCCATTTGCAACCTATTGCCTTATTCCCTGGTGGAAGATTTGTAAGTTGCCATGTATTATTCTTAATCAAAGAGTTGAATTCTAAATTCATAACATTTGACAAAGGTTTTGAATGCTGGGCATCTTGAACTGTAGTGGGCTCACTTGATTCAGTTACTATACTCATTAAGGCTAATTTTACCTCATTTTGAGTCATACTACGAGTTCTAGGTCCTGAAGTGGATGTGTTAGGATCACTATCCAACTTATCATCTCGAATTAGATTAGTATACCACTTAGGCATATGTTTAGTTGTTCTTGTAGATGGAGGAGTTGAATTATCCTCATCATCATTATCTTTATCAAGAAAATCTTCTATTTTCTTAGTAGGATTGTTTTGTGAGTTTATGGAAGTAGCATCTACTTCTTTATTCTCAAAAAACTCAACATCTCTACTTGTGAAAATTTTCCTTGATTTTGGATCCATTAACCTGTATCCCAAGGCTTCATCACTATATCCCAAGAATATAAGTTGTTCTGATTTCATATCAAGTTTAGTTCTCTTTTTCTTAGGAATGTGCATACTTGCCTTGCATCCAAAAACTCTAAGGTGTTTCATAGATGTTTTGTTCCCTGACCAAGCTTCATGTGGTGTTATTCCATCAAGTGCGGAAGTGGGAACTCTATTCAGCAGATAAACTGTTGTTTTTACTGCTTCTGCCCAATATGTTTTACTCAAGCCTAAGTCATCAATCATACACCTTACCATTTCCATTATAGTTCTATTCCTTCTTTCAACAACACCATTTTTTTGTGGTGTATATGGAGGTGCCATTTTCCAACGAATTCCATGTGTTTCCAAAAAAGCTTTGAACTCATTACTAGTGAATTCACCCCCTCGATCTGAGTGGAGTGTTTTTATTTTCTTACTAGTTGCATTTTCACAAGCTACTTTGAATTTCTTGAAAGTTTCAAAGGCTTGGTCTTTCATGCGAATGCAATATACCCACATTTTTCGTGAGTAATCATCAACAAAAAGCATAAAATATTAAAACCCTAAATGACTAGGTCTCATAGGTCCGCACAGATCGGTATGCACCAGATCAAGTTTACCACGGGCCCTGAATGTACTACTTTTCTGAAAAGAAGCTCTATGTTGTTTTCCTGCCAAACAATTTGTGCACTTTTTTGTATTTTTCTTGAAATTTGGTAGTCCTCTTACCATGTTATTTTTCGAAGTGTTTCAAGATAGCCAAAACTTACATGGCCAAATCTTTGATGCCAAAAATGTGTCGATGATGTATCCTTAGCTACAAGGGCCTGATTTTTGGTTTGAAAAAAATCCAACTAAAACATATGACCCACACTAGAAGCTTGTGCAACAATGTTGGAGTTTTTAGACTTATCTTTGATTAAACACATCTTCTTTCCATCTGTACAATCAAAATCCACTTTTAAGTTATGCTCCAAAAGCTGACTTACTGAAAGTAGATTCTTTGTCAATCTAGGAACATATAGAACATCTCTTATTGTGCACTTTCTTGATCCAAGAGGTAAGGAGATGTTTCCAATTCCTTGTACTTTGTATGATGAATCATCGCCTAACAAAATAGAGTCTTTGTTAGGTGTATTCTTTAACTCTAAGAACCAATCATTTCTCCTGGTCATATGCCTTGTTGCTCCTGAGTCAACATACCAAATTGCCTGTGGTGAATTGATTTCTTGAGTTGATTGTGTAGAAAATAGGAAGTCCTCATCTAGTGAGTTATCTTCTTCTTCAGCAATGTTGCCATGCTGCGGTGTTTTCTTTTTCCAGTTGCTTTTTCTTTGTCCTTGTTTTTTTTGGTAATCTTGACTAGATTGTTGAAAATTTGGCTTCTTGCCACTAGATGCACCCTTCTAAAATGTGTTATACCAAAAATATTTTAAGTTATGTCCTTTTCTGCCACAAATCTGACACTGCTTTAGCTGAGTGTTCCCTTGAGTATTCTATGGAGTATGTTGCTTGTGTTTCTTACCAGTTATATGAATCTGTTTCTTTCCCTTATGGAATGAAGAGAGGGCATGTTCCTCATCTTCTACAGGTTTGTTCATGGACTCTTCCTGTTGTAACATGTTCACTAACTCTTAAAAACTAGTAGTTGGACCCATAATGTTGAGAGTTGTGACAAATATTTTGTATGAGGCTGGTAAAGCTCTCAATACAATAGGGACAAGAGATTCATCAGTGACCTCTTCTTCCAAATCTTGGAGAGATGATCTCAATATAGCAACACACTTTAGAAAACCTTCAATAGACTCATTAGAATTCATTTTGAGATAATGGAGTTGTGTTTGTAATTGTAAAATAGCATTTTTGTTCTTAGCTTCATATACAGTTGCTAGTTTATCCCATGCTTCTTTTGTAGTTGTCACTTGATGAATATGAGGTTGTACATCATCAGTTACACCAAATAGAATTATAAGTTTTGCCTTTTGATTAGCACGATCAAACATACGTTGTTAAGCAATATCATTTTCTGGTCTCGTTATCGAGCCATCAACTACACCAATTATGTCCTCAAATTCAAGTTGACTTTTAATTTTCATTTTCCATGCAGTATAATTATCTCCTCGCTGGAGTTGTGAATTGGGAAAAAAGAATTTAGGTGCATTATTGGCCATTTTTGCACAAAATAAAAAAGAGATAGAGAATCAAACACGAAACAAATCCCCCCTCAAATCAGTACACACCCCCCCCCCCCAAAATTGATTTTTATTGAGTGTGGGATCCTTTTTGGCCTTTTACAATGATTTTTTTGGCACTATCGGCCATTTTTTCAAATATCTTGTAAATAGAAAAAGAAAATTGCACCCCCCTTCTTGTTTACGAAGCATTAATATTTTCACAATTTTTTAAATTTTTGGGCACTTTGGCCTCTTTTCCCTTACAAATTTATTTTTGGGTTCTTTGGCCTCTTTGACTAGACCAAAGCATAGAGCTCGAAAAAAACATATACTTTAAAAAAAAATGGCACCTCAATCCGAGGTACCGATAGAAAGAAATGACAAATACAAGTTTTGATTTTATGATCTTTCTAGACCCCTTTCCTAAAATGGAAAATAAATTTCTATAGCTTCTAAAAAATTCTACAAAATCCAAAAAAGGAAAGTTTTGTTTTTCTCTTTTTTTAATATATGCATCCCACTTAGGGCTTACCTGGCACATGCCACCTTGGTTTCTCTGTCGCATTCAACTATATCTTGCCTCTTATTCTATTCTCCTCCTCCCATTTTTCGTTGCCTTTGCAACATTTTTATTTGCTTCCATTTGTGCTTGCAGGGTATGAAGATCTTCAGCGTAAAGCTTCGAAATAATGATGGGTCGACCAGATCTGTGTGTTTTACATGTCACGGTGGAGTGTTTTAACGCCTCTGGTTTGGATTCAAAGGTAAAAACTTTCCTACAACTTGAAACGAGGGTCAATCTACTCTCCTTTGGCTCGATTGGTTGAGGCGAGGACACCAATGCACCAACACTTCCAACAATAACTTTCCAATACTCCCAAATTGGCTGTCAATGCATTTCTACAACCCCAACTTGATGCTTGTAGCTTGATGTAGAGTAAAGCACACTCTTGCAACAGTCAATTTTATTTTTTTTTAACTACAGATTTTATGCTGCTAAAAATGAATCTGTAGAGTCTGCAACACTATGTGTAGAACTCTAAGGATGAGGAAGTAGGGAAGGTGCTTCCAAGAGGCTTGGGACAACTATGGTTCCTCCAAGCTCAAAATTGCAGCAATAAAACCTTAACCTTCTGCAACACTCTCCTTAGAGGATGAGGGATCCTCACATGGATCAACCAGCTCTGATGCCAGATGAAATTTGTAAACCAGATTAATTTGCAAAAACAAGGCAGAGCTTGCTGTGATTTTATTAATATAAAATGAAGCATTATAACCAAAAGAGAGAGCTGTAATATTTATAGATATTGGATAGCTTCTATCTCTTCCACAATACATGGAACAAATATCCTAAACAAATCAAATATGTAGAAATAACATATTGCCCCTAAAAAACTTCTACAGGAAATCATCCGAGAACAATATTCTAACTAAAGAACATCCTCCATAATCTAAGGGATGATAACAACACACTAATAATAAAGCTAACTAAAGTAATTAAATAATTACTTTATTACTATTACACAGTAATCCACATATGGTGAATTAAATGTTAGATTATTTCTAACATCTTCACATTGCTCATGGTTCAGATCTGATTTCTTTGTGATGTTGTAGTATTTACTTTTACATTATGGTGCATCTTGTGCTTAGATCTAGTTTATTTACTTTTGTGCTATAATGAATACATGCCTTTTTGTTTCTGCAACCATTCCTCCATTAATGGTGAAGCATTCTTACAAGGCTCACATAAAGGATGGGGCTTAGCACCCTTGCATGCCTTGGGTGAGAGCTCAGTCAAGGCTGGGTGATGTGTCAGTGTGCTTGGGGTTTAAAGGGAGTAGGGAAAGGTGACTACATTTTGGTTCCATTTCTGGTACCTCTTTTGATTTTTTTGGAAGAATGGTGTGTGATGAAATAACGCTTCACCTTCTATAGCGTCAAGCCTTGTCTTAAGAACACGAAGGATGAGTTTGCACATAGTGATTCAACATTGGTCCTGAGTTTGATGCATGTAAATGGGTAGAGGAGCAATCTATATCATGAGCTCTATGAGACGTTCTTTTGTTGTTTTTCCAGTAGAATTATATGAATGGTTGTCCAGCATATTCATCAAGTAGAGAGTTGGTATTATCAACCTCATGTTTGGACCCAAGAAGATTATCAGTGGCTTCATGATGTTGATCTGATACCTGGACTCATGTTTCGTTCATCGTTGGTGGAGTGGTGTGGTTGACTAGTTATACATTGGAGTACGTAATTTCTACGTACTCTTTCTTAGAAGGTTGTCTGAGTTTGAGTTCTTGTGAGAACCAAGAGGATATTTCTTGTGCATTATACCGTTAGCCATCAAGATCCTGATCATCACTTTGAGTTTGGAAGACATTTCCTATGGCTAGCTAAATTTCCACTAAGCACGGGGCACAGAAGCTGGTGTGGTGCGAGATGGTGGATCCTATGAACAAAAGTGGAGAGAGAGAGGAAAGGCAACTCAAGTATAATGAAGCGCAAGAGAGGGAATTAGTAAGATAGCACAAAGTTGCAAGATCAATGGAATTATAGAGGTATTCATTACGGGAATGATTTGAGGTTCACGCGGAGGACGTGGAACCTGAGCATTCTATCCTACCCCATCTTGGAAAGCATGGGAGAAGAACCCCCTCGGCTTATGATGAGAGCTCATCGTATGAAGAAAAGAGAAAAATCATATGCACACATCTAAACCCATCATGTGACCAAACCCTTGCGCTTAGTTTCCCAATTTCTAAGACAAGTATTTCTAATTTAGTTGGCATTGGTAAGCAAGAAACATCAGGTAGATATAATTTTACATTACATCCATCTATGGCCATGCATAGACATTTCCGGTGTTTGGTGGAATCCTGTCAGGCACGCCATTTTGACAAGGTGTGGGTACATAGAGTTTAGGTATCACGTCTGGAAGTGGTTCAACGTCACAGACTGTTAGTGCAGAGTTCAACACAATGGTGGGGATGCATATTGGAACTACTTCGGCCCTTTTCCTGCTCCAGGAGGAGGATTCGGTAGATCCGAAGGAGTAGGATCTAGTGGATCAAGTGCAATCAGTGGTGGAGGAAACACATGAGGGAACCAAGGTTCTAGACCTAGTGTACAAGGACCTCAACCACCTCAACCACCTCAACAGGTGATTTATGAGATGTTTTTGCATTTACTTGATTACAAAGGTGTTGAGGATGCTGCAAAACATATACACAAGTGTGATTTTCTATATCGCGTTAAGGGTACCATTGCCCTAAAGTGGGAGGTAAGTCATTTTGTAACCATGCTCCAAGGGCATGCGTATAACCTATACCAGAAGTATGACCCACATAATACGATGGTGGATTATACCACGCTATATGATGCTTTTTTGGAAAAATTCCACATTCTTGAATTTGAGTAGAAGAGCATCAATGCTCAAGGAGATTGAACAGGGTATGGCAAAGAGTGTTTGAAGGAGTATGATGCACACTTTAAGACTCTCTTGTCAAAGCTATATTATGATATCCATCCCTCACAACATGCTCAATGGTTTATTAGAGGATTGATAATGCCTTTCAGATGAACGCTCTCCCATAGTATTTTCACGGAGCCACACGAGGCCTTGGAAGATACTTTGATTGTTGAGGCTATTAGAAGTGTTAACACTAGGGTAATCCCATTTTTAGAAGCATAGATTTCTGCCATGACAAAGCAGCTTGAAAAATTGTCTGTGAATTCATCTCATGAAACACGTAGTGGATTTTGGTGCACCGATTGTGAAGTGGAAGGACACATAAAGGACAGTTTCTCTTGAATTTTAGTACATGCCATGTCATTTTATTATGAAATTTTTCATGGGGATCATGATCCAAGTAGATTCCCTTTGTTACAATGCACACTCTCTGTAATAATGTCTTTTCTTATTGTAAGATTTGCACATCCACTACTCACGATACGAACGATTGTCGATTAATGGACCAAATTCATGATGTTATTGATGTTGGTTTGCATTAGACTGGCATTGGGAGTAGTTATAAGGGAAAAAGTATTCATTATGAAGGGAAAACATATGGCGGTGGTCGAGGAATAGGATTTCATAGAGGATTCATATGCCATAGCAGTCGCGGAGGAAGGGGTGACTTACTGCGTGGAAAATTTTACAATTATGGATCTACTGAACACTACAAGCACAAATATATGGATTTTCTACCATGCTCATGGTGTAAAAAGAAGCACAAGTATGAGGAGTTCCCTGATTTATATGACCACATGAGCCATAACTAGAATAATGAAAAAGGCGTGAGGATGGTTAGTGTGAAGAGAACTAACTGACTATGAATGCCTATGGTAGCGCTTAACTCTGAGTTAGAAATTGTATTAGTAACAATGTGAGCTAAGGCTACATGGGTCAAGGATATACCAAAGTAAAGGCCACTCATTACAATAAAATAAGTATTACATAAGAAATATCTTAATCTGACCCATCAGAAAGAGGTTTACCAAGAGACCATGGAAGTGATTAGGATCCTGGAAGGAGAGATTTGATGTTTGTAGGAACAATCATGGAAGTTATTATAGGTGAATAATTTTGAGGTCCCCTCAGAAAAACATGGATGAGGTCAAAGAAGTGTATAGCATGTTACACCAAGAGAACATTATTCCTCTTTTAGGAGAGTGGTTAAGAGAAAAAGTATCACACACGGGAGATGAGCACAAGAGGCAGGTCTTACATGTTAATTTCCCCCTCATAGTCTAGATTATGACAAGGAAATTACATTGAATGCGGTTGTTCATAGATGGATCCTGAGAAACATAAGAATTGACATGGGTGCAGAGGTCAATGTCCTTACTTTAGATGCATGGAATCAGATTAGGAGGCCCACATTGCATCCCTCTTCAAATGTGTTGTATATGGAAAATAGGAAAAAGGCTATGCCCATCAGAGTCTTGAAGGATGCTTCCATAACCATTCAAGGGGCTAAGTTTACTGGGGATTTTGAAGTCTTAGCACTTTCCAAGGTAGATAAATTCCCAGCATTACTTGGATGCCCCTGGTGTTATGCGAATAATGCTGACTTGCACTTTAACAAGGGATACATCAGTTTTGAGAAAAAAGAGGAGCGCGTCATTATTCCACTAACAGATGGGAGGTCTTTGCCTTATGTAGAGACTTTAGGAGAAGAGGACCTAGATATAATCTATGTGCTCACCATTAGAGACCCCGAGGCTATTCATCCATCAAGAGAAGGAGTCATTCAGTGGGAAGATGCTCGGTCTATAAGTGATACAACTAGCATTGTGTGCGACAATTGGGTGCATGGGACCTATGAGTTGGTTGGAAAATAATTGAAGGGCACTGTAACTTGAGTGGCTAGAGCACACTTAGTTAGGTGCTTGAGAGGAAGATAATTACCAAGTTATACTAGGGAAGGTAACCCTAATGTCTTTCTACACGCGATGGAGATCCAGTGGACATGTCAAGTAGAAAGGAGGAATATGTTAACTTATACCTTACATGCAACAATAGCACGGTGGGTGACTCATCGAAACAATCTTCTAGAATGGCACGAAGTGAGAATTGTGTTCTCTATTAGGTTTCTCTAGAGCTATGCACCCTCTAAAATATGTGACTATGATGGGAAGTAATCCACCTCATTTCATGTCTAGGAATGTGAGAGATCCTGGATGGTAGGCCTGGAAGCCTTACCTCCCTCACTATGGGTGCATAAGTTCTATTCCACCTTGCAGGGTTGTGTGCATGCATGGTATATCCATTCAAAGTTACATCATCAGATGTGAAATTAGAAATATTTGACGGTGGATATTATTCAAAATTTTGAGTATCTAAGTCCTAAGCCATTGGTGAATGAGGTGTTGTAGGTAGTCAAGTGCCTTACTCTAGGAGATTGTGATATGGCTGAAGACTGAATCCTAGATTTTCTAGGGGAACCTAGCTTGGAGGTGTGCTTTGAGGAAGGACAAATGGAGGAGATATAGTTTGAGCACACCTTCCTGAAGAAAGAAAAGGGAAAGTTGGTGTACCTGATAGATGATGAGGAAGTAGAAAACTTGGATGTTAATCATATGGAAGGTATGCATAAAGTCTTGGAAAGTGCATATGAGAAAGTGTTCTCTTACCATGAGCCCTTGAAAATGAAGAAGGTCAACATTGGTACAGAAGCAGAGCCAAAATAAGTTATCATTGGAGATTACTAGATGGACCAGGAGGTTTCAAAGATAATTGAGCTACTAAGCGATTTCTAGGATTTGTTCCCATGCATATACCATGAGTTAAAAGGAGTTCATCACTCATTGGGAGAAATGTGGATTAAGTTGAAGGAAGGTGCACTCCCGATTAGGAAGAGACCTTATAGGATGAATCTGAATTTGTGCATAAAAGTTAAAGAGGAGATTGATAAGATGATAGAATCTGAGAATCATTGAAGCAATTGAATAATCTGAATGGGTGAGCCCAATGGTAATTAGTATCAAGAAGGATGGGAGGATAAGGGATTTTTTAGACTACAAATATTTGAATGTTACATGTGTCATAGATCCTTTTCCAACCCTATTTACTGAAGATATCTTGGAAGGTGTAGCAGAGAAATATATCTATTCTTATATAGATGGATTCTTAGGTTATCACTAGGTAAGGATTGGGAAGGAATACCAGGAGAAGACTACTTTCACTAATGAATGGGGAATTTTTTCTTACATGGTTATGCCCTTTGGAATTACGAATGCACCTGTTGTATTTTCACGCATTGTGGTACAAGAATTCCAATACTTTATTCGTAAATTTATGTAAGTTTACATAGATGATTGGATGATATATGGGTTAGTAAGAGATCATTATGACAATTTGTGATTGATATTTGAGAGGTACAGGAAGTTAAGTATATCTCTAGACATTAAGAAATGTGTCTTTATAACTCCTTTTGAGACATTTCTAGGTCATATTATTTGCAAGGAAGGATTATTAGTAGATCCTATCAAATTTTTCGTTATCTTGGGATTGGAGGATCCTACCAATCAAAGCGTGGTGCATGGGTTATTAGGGCATATGGGTTACTACATAAAATTCATCAAAGGCTATGTCAAGACATCCACACCATTAGAAAAAAAATTCAAACATAAGAGTAAATTCTATTGGGGTGAGGCACAACAAGTGGCTTTTGACAAATTTAAGGAGAAACTTAGTACTACGCCCATTTTTCACTTTCCCTCATGGGATAAGCCCTTTCATGTGCATGTTGATGCATTAGGGATGGAAATAAGAGTAGTATTAGTACAACCTGGAGAAGGGATTGTTGATCACCCTTTGTGTTTTTCAAGCAGAAATTTAACCCTAACTGAGCATAATTACACCACAATAGAACATGAAGAATTGTCTATGATTTATGCACTGCATAATTTTAGGTAGCACTTGTTGGCTACTCCATTAATATTTTACATAGATAACATGACACTTAAGTACTTGGTAAACAATCTTGTTTTTCAAGGGTGCATATGTCGTTGGATCTTGTTATTTCAGAAGTTTGACTTTTCGATCATAGTAAAACCAGGAAAGAGCAATTTAGGACCTAACTATCTATCATGGATTAATTTAATCAAAGAAACACACAGCATTGAGGACAAAATTCTTGATTCACAGTTATTTAGATTACAACACACGCCCTCTAATTTGGAATATATTATTGTTTTCAGAATGGGTGTGGCACCTGAAGGAATGAAGGCTCTAGAGAAGAAGTGGTTGGATATACACGTCACACCTATATTTTGGTCAATGGATACCTATACAAACTAGGCTAAGATGAGGTTTTATGCTGGTGTGTTCTAGAACATGAACATATTGCAATCATGGAAGAAGCTCATGGTGGCATTGCAGGTGATCAATATGTAGGAAATGTGACTGTGTGTAAGATCCTATTGGCAGGTCTTTTGTGGGAGGTAGTTTATAAGGATTGTATAGAATATTACAAGGCTTATCACCATTACTAGCACCTTGGAAATATGGGGCAAAGAGATGAAATGTCATTAAGACATATTACTTGTGCAGATCCATTTGAAAAATGGGAAATTGACTTTGGAGGCCCTATTTCCCCATCCATGCAGAGGAAAAGGTCATGCTATATTATCACTTGTACAAACTATCTTATGAAGTGCACAAAAGCGATACCTACGAAGGATTGCATGACAGCTATAGTAGCTAGGTTCTTATGGGAGAATATAATCAACAAGTATGGATGCTCGTTGAGTTTAACAAGTGATAGGGGTAGTTATTTATTGAATGAGATTGTTATAATCTTATTGGTAGAATTTATGGCAGCCCATTCACAAAACTACGCCCTATCACTCTCAAGCTAGTGGGACTATTGAGGCCTTTAACAAGATATTAAGCCACACATTGACTAAGGTTTGTGATGTCGGAAGGAAAAACTGGGATGATAAAGTCTCTACAATATTATGGGCATATCAAACGACTTATAAAATATTAAACAAGGCTACACCTTTTCAATTGGTGTTCAGCGTGGAAGTTGTTATTCCCATTGAATTAATGTTACCATCCTTGTGTATTGTGCACACAAGAGGATTAGATGATGAGAAATCACTTAAAGAGTGCATAGAAAAACTTATGAAGTTGGATGAAAGGTGAGCCATTGCTGGGTGGAGTAAGAAAATGTAGAAATATAGGAATAAGGCATGACATGATCGGGATATTAAAAAAAGAATTTTGAGGTTAGGCAGATGGTTCTTCTGTATGATTCAAATATTTTGCGCCATCCTGGGAAACTCAAAGTGCATTGGTTGGGATCGTATGTTATAACACATATACTTGATTCAAGTGCTTGTCAGTTACAAGCAACGGATAGAACACAGTTTCCTAACTACTTCAATAGGAGTAGGATGAAGCCCTACTATAAATAAGCATTCTTGGTTTTGTAAATAAGTAAGATTTTCTATTTAGCTTAGGTTTCCCTTAAGTTCATTTTCCTTTATATGTGTTTCATTTCATCGTTGCTAGTGTTTTGTCTTTTAGTTTGGTGTGTTGTGTAATAAGTGCGATTGTGCGCTTAAATCCAGTTATTATCTAAAGGTGTTTTCATGTGTAGAGTACCACACATAATTTGAGTGTGGGGTAGGAGAGTGTAGAGAATGTAGAAGTGGCACACGGTTGGAGAAATGATTGATTGATGGCCTACAAGAGAAAAACATAAGCATGGGTTATCTAAGAAGGAATGCATGTAATAAGGGTGATAAGGGTTAGAGATGAAATGGTGTCAAGAAATCTTTATAAAAACCACGTATAGTGATGAACGCGTAGAAAAACTTGAGGCAGGTAGAAGTAGGGAAGACTAGGTTTAAGACGCAAAGGAATATGGACTTTGGCACTAAGAGTGTGCGTAATGGTCTATAGTTGATATATTTTGGTGAGCTAGAAGGTTAAGGAGGTTACGCATGAGTGTGCATGAGGAAAAAAAAACACTAGACAAAACACGTGGGATGAAAGAACAGGAAAATGTGAATTTAATGCAAAAGTATAGTGGTAGGTGGCTTGGAAATTAGTGCAGAAAAAAGCATTAAAAAATAAATAGGGAGCTAGATGTATATTATTTTTCACCTTGTGTTTATTTATTGAAGAGATCTTACGAACTAGGTCATCCTTGCGAGAAATCTGTGAAATTTTTGTGTGAAGTGAAGAATTTGATGGATTTGCAAACATGATTAGAATAGAGTACACAAGCATGTGTGGAATTGGTTATTTGAAGGATTCCTATGAGTTTTTACATTGTCTTGTGGAATAAGGGGTTTCCAGGTTAGGTTTTTTGAAACGAGGGCATGGGTTCGAAGAAGTTGTGCAAATGAATTGGAATCAAAGCATCGAGTAGTAAGAAATCAAAACACAAGGAATAATTGACAAGGACCCAAAAGTAAAAATGGCACCAAGGAAGGGATCAAACGTTTCACCCACGAAGGACAAGGGTAAGGGAAAACTAGTCACATCAACAAGTTTTAATGAAGAGTGGTATGCAGAGATGTAATACCCATATGGTGTTTCATTGGGGACGGATTGGGTATCTCACATGTGTAAAATGGTTATAAGTGAATATAACCATAGGATAGATACAACCAAGAAATAGATGGCATTGGAGCTTGTTCACCCTACAGGAGAATGAACAAAAGATGAAAAACCAGTGTATGATGACTCCATGAACAAGACATTGGAGAAGGCTAGGATTTTGTAACTCTATGAGTTGCCATTTTTTGGAAAGCCTGAGAGATTATACCAGTGGCTTATGTCACATGCGAATGAATATTAATTTTACTTTATAGGAAGGAGAATGCACATAACTCCACATTTGATCTCCAAGTACACTAAATTGTTCTACACAAGAGAGTCACTGGATGATGACTTGGGTGATAATGAGGTTATCAAAGAAATAACTAACTCATTTGAGTACAAGAATGGTAGGTGACTACTTTGAAATTGACAAGATTAAGAACCTAGTCATGAAGATGACCACACGTTATTTCACCAAGTTGAATGAACAAGAATGATGGACACAAGTGAACAAGATACGGTTGATCATTTACATGAAAATTTAAGAGGGGACCATCTACAACATATCGACCCTCATTTTAGAGGATATCATTGATGCCACACGAGATGGAGATACAATTCCGTATGGTAATATTCTTGGCATTGTATTTTCAGAGATTGGAGTTCCTAATGGGCCAAATAACCTCTCCTCAGATAAGAGGTTTGAGGCATAGACTTTTGAAACAATGACATCTACTTATAATACACGTTTTGATAAGTAGTACAAGTGGATGCACGATGCATTTGGAGCAGAGTGGAGAATTCCATAACAACTGCCAGCCTTGGTGAAGGATGAGGTTGAGTTTGTAGTGTACCAATAATTCTACATTGGAAGGTTCACATTGACAGATGGCACCGAGATTCCATGGTTAAAACTACCTTTTTCCTTCACAACATAATATTTTCATAGCATATTCAACAAGTTTAACGAGGTAAAGAAACTTATATTTTCTCTAAGTGAAGTAGATCAGGAGCACCGCATGCTGTGAAATACATCGGTGTATCCTAAAAAATGGGCATATTTGGATAAGTATGTCTCCCATGACATACATATGCAAAATCTCGTAACATTACCACTTGTAGGAAAAATGGAGATGAGGTTTTACATACACCTAAGGACTAAGTTTGAAAAGGGATCATACATTGAGGATGATGTCTCCATCCATGAAGACCCTGTCAGAAAGAATAAAGGAACGAAGAGAGATAGGGAGGAAACTCTAGCAATTAGGGCACCGAGCACATGTGTGGTTCAAACCATAGGAGCACAAGAGTCAGGCATGGGAACAAGAAATAATAATCAGAGGAAGAAGTGTCCCATGAAGGATAAGTCCCAAGTGATAGAGGAATTTCTTGTGAAAAAGAAACAAAAGGTAGCACAAAGTTCAGACTCTGAGAGGACGGAGAGCATAAAGGGTAAGGAGACCGAGGAAAATGATTATAAGGAAGAAATGAACCCACATGTATATAATATGCACGAATATGATAAGGAGAGGAATGAATCCTCAGAGGGCACTCATGAGGGATAAATAAGTGAAGAAGAAGTGGGGACCAAGGCACATGAGACCCCACACCTGTCCGATGAACAATTAGAGGAAAAATTGGAGAAGGAGGTGGGAGGCATCATCAAGGACTTAGTAGAGCATGAGGTGGAGCACAATGCAGGAGAAGTATAAAAGCATGGGAAGAGAAACAATTTTATCATTTGGTTTCATGATAGAATCCCGCATAGGTGGCAAGGGCACAACAAAATCATCTAAAGGACCCTTAATGACTTACAATGATGGTCCAAACAAGGTCCTACATGCACATTTTCTAGAACATGATGCCTTCAGAACAACTCTTTTATTGGTTATTATTTGACAAAGATAGTGCATGTCTACACACCAAGAAGATGTTGTCATGGAATTTTGAGTCCCATGTTGATGAACTAGAATTTGAACTCAATGCAAGTGCATTGCTAGATACATTGAACTCCAAGGAGGTAAATCCTATTTTGGATTCACAACAGCTAATTTATGAGTAAGCGTGAAAAGCACTGAACAAGGTGATGGTGGAAATTGAAACACGGTTGTTTAGGAGGAATAACAGAATCAAAGCATTAGAGAAGGAGTTGGAGGAGAAGAACAAGGAAATCATATAGAGAAACAAAGAGATAAAGGGGAAGTAGTCAATAATTGCACAGCTGAGGGCTGAGTTGAGAGAAGAAAATGGGAAGGTGCAAAAAGCCTACAAGAAAGTGGAGAATATCTTAGACTCCATTATTTTGAAGTGCCCAGATTTATCCCCCCTGAACAGAAGTATGATTCTCCCTTCCACTGCATGGAGTATATGACAAGATTAATCATGATGGAGAAGCAACCACTTACATTGGAGTTAGAGGAGGAAGTTATGGCATGATATAAAGAACATGAGATATCAAAGATTGAGGAAACCATAACTCATTACTCTGAACTCCTTGCTTCAGTAAAAATGGTAGCATACATGGCTGAGGTTTTCTACGACAACTGTGAAAACAGAGATAGAGTGGAAAGTGTGTTGGTTAATATGCACGAGATAGATCTGAAGGAGTTCTAGAGCAATAATTAAGACAATAGGGAAGAATGTGAAAAAATATTAGCGGAGGTTGAGAAGAAATATGAGGCAATTGAGATTTTAAGGGCCTCTGTTAAAATAAGGTAAAGGAAGTGTATCTCCAGGTTAAACATAAGATAGACACATTGAATGACATTAACAAGCAGATGGAGAATAGCGTTGATACACTGAAGGCTAAGGGTGAAGAGTTGACATTTGATGAAGTCAACGTGATGATAGGGGATTTTTTTACATAGGCATAGAAGGAGTTGGATGCTTGGAATGATATTGAAGCATTCTAGAATAATAATTTCCCAATCCTTGTATAATAGTAATAAAATTCTTTTGTTCTTTGGTGTAAGCCGGATACAGGTTATTCTTTCCTTCCATTATTTATTCTTTGTTGGAGATCATATTGCTTCCAAAGAAGGACAACACATTTAATGTGGGTAATGTTGAGCCTAGAAATGACTAAGTACATTAGCAGAGGATGAGAACATGTAGAAGGAAATATAGGAATAAGGCACATGAAAAAGATCACGTAGGGAGAACTAAGTGCGTGTAAATAGTTTGAATAGTTGAGAAGTTCTAGAGTGAAGGGATTGAGTAAAAATAGAGTGCACGGAGGTTGGTGCATGGAATCAAAAGAGGGTTTTGAGACTTAGCCACATTATGGAATATGGTGTTGCATGGAAAACACGTGAGGATGCAGATATCTATGATAAGTGGATAAGGTTAGTGCATGAAGAATTACGATGCAAGGAAATAATATTACAGGGAATAATCAAGGGTTAATCATTGTGCTTAAGGAGCTGTAAAGTTGAAAGAAATCATGGCTTTAGCAAGCTGGTATAGGCATTCAATTATGATGGAGCATGATCCCTCTTGGCATGAAATCTGCTCATGAGTAATCTTGAGGCGGTGGGGGAGAGATCCCATTCTATTTAAGAATGTTCTTGTGTCCAAAAAAGGAGGTGTAGGTGTGTATGGGGATGTGAAGGGCTGCGAGGAAATGAGATATGATACAAGATGAAGAAGATCTATGATGCAAGGCACAAGGTATTTTGGGTGCATAGGAGAGAGCATGGATAGGACCCTTTGAGGAGATCCATTTTGTAAAGCTGGGATGTTATTTCATGTTGTATTCAATCTGTTATGACCCTTTTGATGTAATTTGGATACTGTAAATAGTTGTGAATCAATTAATATGATGGATTGTTATGAATATCTTTGTTTATGGGTCCAAACCATAGTGTTCTTCATATTGCTCATGGTTCAAATCTGATTTCTTTGTGATGTTGTAGTATTTCCTTTTAAATTATGGTGCATCTGTGTTTAGATCTAGTTTCTTCACTTTTGTGCTAGAATGAATACATGTGTTTTTGTTTCTGCAAACATTCCTCCATTAATGGTGAAACATTCTTACAATGCTCACGTAAACGAGGGGCTCAGTGGCCTCGCACGCCTCATGTGAATGCCCAGTCAAGGCTTGGTGATGTTCCAATGCGTTTGGGGTTTAAAGGGAGTAGGGAAAGGTGACTAAATATCCTTACACACCATTGGAGAAGTAGTTGCAATAGGAACAAGGAAAACTAGAAAAAAAATCAATCTTTGATTTGGTCATTGATTAAGAAATAGTGTAGAACTGATTGATTAGCTTAACACTTGTTATGTGTTTCATGAATAACTAATTTTTAGTTGAACATGTGTCGAATCTATCACTTATTCTGTTCAAGAATCCTTGTTATATTATTCTTCCTCTCATGTATCGTAAATTATAGGATATAAAGGAAAGGGTTGGTGCCTTGTAGGAAGTAGTAAAAAGTAGTAAAAATTAATAAAGTTAGTAAGTTAGATTGGGAATTAGAGAAAAGAAATCAATGTGATCTTTTGTTCTTAGATGTAATGGTTTTTGCAATTTAATAAAGAAATATGAGTTCTATTATTTAGTTTTTAGTTATAGAGTCAGGAAGGTATTAACACCCAAGTCAGGGGCCACTAGAGGTATGCTAAATCCCCTCTATTTTTTTATTTTATGTATATTTACTTAGGAAAAATTTACTTTCTGAATCTGCAACATTTTTAGTAATAACATCTAGCAATAGTCCATATTTCAAGTGTGAGCTTTATTTTACTTTCAGTCTTGTTATGTGATAGTTATTTCCTTTCTAACCTCCTAGATCAACTATAACCATGCATATAGCACTAGAAGTATCACTCCCTGGTTTGATAATTAAATGAATGTAACCTAAAGTACAACATATTAATTGTTGCAAGTTGGTGCCATTGTCGGGGATATTACCAAGTTATAAGAGTTTGTGAGGTTTTGCATTTCTGACTTTCTTAGAACATAATAGGTTGTAGAGATTCCATCTTCTAACCCCCCTCACTAATGAATGTTGATTGAGTTGAGTCATTTGATGTATGCATCGTCATATAGATGCCCATGGTAGATTCCTACCCAATCCTCAAATAATATAAATTAATTTTGATTCTGAAGAAGAAACATCCTCTTTTGTACAACATTTTTTGATAGAACTCTTCCTCCCCAATGAGATTTCTGAGGTTGTTCTAGAATAGCCAAATATGGTAGAGGAGGTGAATCAAAATATGTAAGAAGGAGAGATAAAAAAATTTGAGTTTCCTATCTCTAATAACAATCATCCTTCTCAAATTAAGAACATATCTCCATTAACTCTTCCTAATTTTCATGGATCTATGATTGAATACCCAAAAAAAATATTATTTGAGTTTGGTGTCTTATGTAGGAGTTATGACTACAAAAATGATGCACACAAGCTGAAGTTGTTCCCTGCTACGCTCAACGATTCAACCTTGAGATGGTTTATGGGCCGAGGAAGAGATGTTGTTACTTCCTAGAAGTAGATGAAAGACAAGTTTCTAACCAAGTACCAAGACTACTGCATGCCAAGTAGAAGAGGAGGAGATAAAATCTTGAAGATGGCACAGAAGGAAGATAAACCAATAGAAGATTAATTGGAGAGATTCCTATTTGGTGTTCAAAAGTTAATACACACAAGGTTACCTCCTGAGTATCTCAAGTTATTTTTCTTAAAAGGACTCAGTGAGGAAGATATGGATGTTTCAGACTTAATGAAAGATGGAGACATATCCAAATCCACTTTTTAAGAAATTTTTGAATCCTACAGGAACTATTCTAGAGACGCCGTGAAGAGCATAAGAAGTGATATAACAAATGGTGGAGTAATTGCCAAAGGAATTAGGATAATATCTAAATCAGAAATTATAAACATGTTTAAGAACATGAAACATGAAATACTTAACGACATGGCCACCCAACTGGATACTCTACATGAAAAAAATAAGATAGGATGTATGGGAAACACTTACAGAGTTATAACATTCTTTTAGAAGAAGGAAATATGATTGCACATGTAGGTGACTGGCCAATATTACAGAAGGAAAGGAGGTTGTACCAGAGTTAAAATGATAGAAATGAAGGATGGGTAAGTTTTCTGTGTTTCCCAAAGGAAGCCATGGATTTCAAGACGAGGTATGTTATAAAATCCCATTCCATATTTTAAAAATTGGGCTAGTAGTTTATATAAAAAAATGCAACCCCCACCTTTGGCTAATACTCAGCAAGAATGGGATCCTTATCCTAGAAAATACCAATAGCCATAATAGCCTCATTTCTTAGCCCCACATTGAAAAAAACCCCCTTATTCATGAAAAAAACCTTGGAGAGGAGGGAATCGATGGAGCAATAAAAATCCTAATTATCAACAAACCTACCAGTATCCTCCCTACCCACAGTAACAAGATTTTATGCAAAACCCCCAATCTAACTCTCAACCAAAAACTAATTAATTACCAGCTCAACTAACAACTAACCCCAATAATAAAGCTAATCATCCAGCCTATAATGTTGAATCAATCTAATACTTTTCTTATTCAGTTAATGTCAATAATATCCATCTTTGTTCTGGAAGAGCACTTGAGCCACCAATGAAATCTACAATCACGGAGATACCAAATGAACCACATTTTTTGCAAGTCGATATGCAGCAAAGCCAGAAGACATTGCAAGATGATCTGCACCAAAATGAACATAATTCTAGAAAAACTAAGATTGAAGTCAATGGACCCACATTTCTAGAAAAAATACAAGAGAGAAATTATGACCCTAAACAAGATTGTGATTCTGATTTTTTCAATCAGTTGAAAGATATTTGTGTAAAATTTCCACTCATTCAATCCATCAAGGATGTGCTTATTTACAACAATATGATGAAAGGATATATGTATAAATAATCTAGGAAGAAGAAGAAAATATCCATCAACTGTACAAGTCATTGGACAGTTGGTTGGCATCATGCTTGAAAAATTTGTGCTACCTAAGTACATAGATTCAGGAAGTCCTTTGGTGAATTTTTTTTATTATGGGTAAATAGTTTTTTGAAAAATGGACTATACCCTTGTACAGAAAGGCTCAATAGATAGGATAGAACGTGAAATCCCAACAAAATAAAACATTCTGCTAAGAAAAGCACCAACATCCAGCAACAATCCCGCTGAACAACAGCTGATGAACAACAACCAGTCTGCAACAACACCAAAGCATCATTGCAGGGCCAAAAACTGCTGCCTGGCAAGGACAAGGAACAATGTAGAACACCCAACAGCAGAAGAGAACCAAATCATCAAGGTGGAGAAGTGGCATTCTTTAAAATACACTTTTTATTTTTATGGACCGTTACCCAACGTGATGATGCCTCCACCAATGGAGGGAAAGAAAAAGGATAATTTTCCTTAGTTGCAATAATTCCGACTGAAATTTCCTTGTTGTCAACAACTAAATGAGATAAATCTGTTGCATTTGCATTGCTGTCAGCAATAGGATTTTCTGATAAAGGGGTTTCAGGGACAAATTCAGATTCAACCTCAGCATTTGAATTTGATTCAAGGTACTCTTTTGCATCAAAAACCAAATGCTCCAGGAGGTCATCTTTCCACCGAATGTGTTTCTCATGCTGGCGCTTTGCCATCCCACAATCAATAGAGGTATGACCTAAATAGAAACACCTTCTGCATCGAAATGGAAGACCTTCATAATCTAAAGGTTGTGACCAAGTTCTTCTTTGCACTCTCAGATCAATGGTTACAGGGAGGTTTTTAGCCGTGTCAAGTTCCACCAAGATCCGAGCATAAGTAGTGTGGGTGTAATCAGAAGTTTGAGAATCTATAAAAAGTGTAGTTCCCAAGGTGTTTCCAATAGATTTCAAACATTCACCACTCCAGAATTGGAGGGGTAAATGGGGTAGTCAGATCTAAACAGGTTTGCATGAAAAAGACTCAGTGAGTGGGTTAAAAGAGGGGAACCAGGTTTTAATGACCAGGTACTTAGATTGGAAAACCCAAAGCTTGGAAGCAATGGAGTTTTTATCAGCTATTGAAGAAAAATTCACAATGAAGATACCTTTAGCACATGGATATAAGTCTAACCTCCCAGCGAGAAATGGAGTCCAGTGCTTGGAAATCCATGCATGTAGGTCAGGAAGGTTGGGCCAAAGTCCTCTGAATCTGCATATTAGAGCATGTTCCTGATAGTATTTTTCAGTTGTAATGACCTCCTCCCCAAATTTTATGCATGGGGTATTTTCTGCAGGCTTTATAGGAGAATCATTTCCCCTTAATGCATTCTTGAATGAGGTTACAGTGGGGTTGTGAATAGATGCACCTTGGCCAGTCCCGTCAAGAGCATGGTGAACTCCCAGTACAGGTGCCCCATCTGCACCAGATGGAGCCTGACTGGTGATTGTGCCGCCGTCCTCAGAGGATGTAAAAGTGAGATTAATCCAATATAGGGCCAAGTCCTCGTGATTAGCCTCCAAAGCCTTGCTTCCTCCAACTGCAGGTTGAAAGGGTCTCGCTACAACCTTACGTGCAGGAGACGAATTACGATTCTATCCATTGCAAGGGGAGGAAGGATATCCACTACCCACCCTAGCCCTGGTGTATCCCGTGAAACCCTTACCCACTTTAGATGTTGTAGCATCCGCATTGTTTTCCCGTCCATGAGCAGAGCCACTGCCATGGACGTGATTAGGGGTAGAGATGCGTCCTTTGGTGAATATTACTATTAATGGAAATATAATTAAAAATACTCTGATTGAATTAGGGGTAGTAATGAATGTCATGAGTAAGAAAGTCATGGATGACCTGAAGTTGGAAGGACTGGGGCCAACAACTACAATACTGCAGCTAGCAGATACATCAACAGTAAGGCTTGAAGGATTTCTTGAGGAAATTTTTGTGGTGGTAAAATCTTAATAATGCCCTATTGATTTTATTATCCTACAACCAATGGAATATCTAGGAGGTTACCCTCTTATAATAGGAAGGCCATGGCTGGCCACTGTTGACGAATTTATAGGTTGTATGTGTGTCATCATGATCATCACAAATGGAAATGGTACTAAGAAACTTATACTTTATCCTCCTACCCAGCCATAGAATGATGAGGATCAAATAGTTTAGGTTGAAGAACCTGAAGTTGATCAACACTCTCTCCAACAGCTAATGATGTTGGAATATTCTTACACTATTAGAGATTAGGAGGAATATGTTTTTCTCTATAATATTTTGTAGAACAAATATGGAATAAATGAATAAGTTTATGATAGATTGAGGTGGTTGAGTTTTCCTTTGAACCAAGTCTTACCATAGCTTGAAGAACCATGAGTACTCCAAGTAAGAATTTTATTTTTCACCAAATTCTTCATCATGATTTCATATTAAATTTTGTTAGTGCAACATGTCTTCAATGTTGTACCTCTCCAAGCAAGTATAAATAACAACATTAAGGTCACTAAATGTATGCAAGACGTTGAATATACAACAAGAGCAATTGTTGATTGCTCTTCTTCAAGAACATAAAAAAACATTTCTTTTGGATTATAATGATATGTGTGGGATTCATCTTAGGCTTTGTACTCATATAATTTATAATAAAGAAGAATTTAAACCAATCAAACAGCCACATAGGAAGATGGACCCAACAGTAAGAGAAATTGTGAAGGATGAACTATATAAGTGGTTAGATGTTGGATTCATATACCCCATATTAGATAGTCAATGGGTATCACCTCTAGTAATTTTACCAAATAAGAATGGGAAATGGAGAATCTGTGTAGATTAAATATAATTGA
Organism: Taxus chinensis; assembly: GCA_019776745.2. Lineage (NCBI taxonomy): Eukaryota > Viridiplantae > Streptophyta > Pinopsida > Cupressales > Taxaceae > Taxus > Taxus chinensis. Next base: position 179,475,888 of record CM034156.1, read on the forward strand.
ATTCAGCCACAAATAAATACCACTTCCCATTTCCCTTCAGTGATCAAGTGTTTGATACCCTAGTTGGTAAAATGTACTTCTTCTTTCTTGATGGATACAATGGTTACAATTAAATCCAAATTACACTAGAGGACCAAGATGATACTACATTCACATGTCCATGGGGGACATTTGCATATTCATTTATCTTATTTGGCATTTCTAATGCACCTACCACACTCTAGAGGGAAGTTCTAAGTATCTTCTCTGATTTGACAAATGACTGCATAGTTTTCTATATGGATGACTTCACCATTTATGGTAGTACTTTTGAGGAGGCTATGCAAAATCTGGATAAGGTATTAAGAAGATGTAAGGATCACAATTTTTCCTTGAGAAATGAGAAGTTTCATATGATGATGCCAGAGGGTATAGTGCTCGGGATCTACATTTCCTCAATAGGAATTCAAGTAGATCCAGCAAAATTGTCTATCATAGTCAACCTACCCACACTAAGGAAATAAAAATATGTTAGAATATTTTAGGTCATGCTAGATATTACAAAAGGTTTATACAATACTTTAGAAAAATTGTGGTGCCAATTTTTTCATTTTTAGGAAAGGATTCTAAATTTGTATGGACTGAATGTTGTGAAATTAATTTTCAAACTTTAAAGGAGATGCTAACTATTGTTCATGTTTTGAGAGGACATCACTGGAACCTACCTTTTCACATCCACACATATTCATTAGATCATGTTATTGGAGTTTTCCTAGGTCAAAAATATGGTATTTTGAATTATGCAATATACTATCTCGGTATGAATTTGCAGCATGCATAATTGAACTATACAATGATAGAAAAAGAGTTCATGTGAATAGTATATTCCATAAATAAATTCATACATGATATCACATGATATCCATTGTTTATTCACATTGATCATGTTGTAATCAAGTATATGATAAACAAAACAATAGTAAGCAACAAAATCATAAGGTGTTTGCTCCTCTTGTAAGGATTTGACGTCACCTACTGGACAAGTCTAGAAAAGATAATGTGATGAAATATTTCCTCTAAAATATGGATACTAAAAGTGAAGAGAAAATAGTTGATTATTCATTTATGGATGAAAACCTCTTTGTTATTTCTATAAAAACACCTTGGTACTTAGACATAGCCAACTACTTGGTCTCAGGTAAAAAACCTCCACATTTTTCATCTTCTGAGAAAAGGAATTTAGTTGAAAAGAGTTTACCCTTTTCTTAGATAAATGGATTTCTCTTTTATACAGGTCAAGACCGAGTAATGAGAAGGTTTATAGATGATGATGAGATATTTTATTTCCTCAGAGCCTACCACAATGAACCTTGTGAAGGGCATTTTTTTGTAAAGAGAACAACACAAAAGGTGTTGACTACTAGATACTATTGGCCAACTTTACACAAGGATGCAACACTATACACTAAGAGATGTGACAAATGCCAAATAATGGGAAAGCCCACTAAATCTGATGAGATGTCATTACAACCTCAATTGGTTCTGCAACCTTTTGATAAGTGGGGATTAAATTTTTTTGTCCCTATCGACCTCCATCTCAGTAGGAAGAGTATATCCTATTTTGTAAATATTACCTAATGAAGTGGACAGAGGTAAAATAATTTTCAAACTACACCAGTGAGAAGGTGGCTAAACTCTTGTATGAGAACATATTTATCAATTATGGAGTCCCAAGGGAGATTATGAAAGACCAGGGTACACATTTTACTACTAATGTTATTTCTAATTTGGTTAGTGAATATGAAATCAGGAATAGAAATTCTACACCATACCATCCCTAATCTAATGTTCAAGAAACAGTTACAAATAGAGAGATAGAGGCTATATTGAAAAATACTATAGCACTCCATAGAAGAGACTGGGAAGATAGGATTCCAAAATAATTTTGGGAATTCAATACAACATGGAAGACCACAATTGGTTTCATACCATTTGAACTATAATATGGCAAGACTATTGTTTTTCCAATAGAATTTGAGCATAAAATGTTGAGAACTGTAATTGAGTTAGAAATAGATTTATTAGAAGCTCAGAGATAGAGAACTCTCCCTCTCAATGAATTGGATAAATTGAGGAAGCAAGCAGTTCATAATACAAACCTAGTGAAAAAATAAAGAATCAAATGACATGACCAGTATATTAACACAAGATAGTTCCAGGAAGGTGAATGGGCACTTTTGTTTGACTCAAAATATAAGGATAACATAAGGAAGTTAAGAACAAGGTGGATATTCTCCTATGAAATTGAAAAGATATTCCCTAATGGAGATGTGAAGTTTACTACTATTTATCCTATGAGATCCAAGTTTTTTTTGAATGGCCACAGGTTAAGATTGTATAAAAAACTAGTTGATAAAGGTTCATTTATGGAATTGTTTAGAGGAGAACATAGGAGAATGGATAAAGAAACATCAAAATTAACCTCAGAGTTTGATCTTGTTGTCTAACTTTCTGGGATTACAGAGAATTGATGATATTTTAGTAGCCTTGGATCATTCATCTTGCTGAAATTTAAAGGCCAAATAAAAGTTTTGAGATCTACCTTTCTAGGTTATCATCAAAACTCTACTAACCCATATTTTTATAAGTTTTTGTTTTGCAGGTCTTATTGACAAGTGATTTCAGGAGAGTGTGATCTCCATCACAAGGAGAGAGTGTAATGACCAAGGGTTTAACTTGTAGCCAAAAGAAACAAGATATAATTTGTTTGCAGCATCTGGCAGAACTCATGATTACATAACAAACATCAAGGAAGCATGCACAAAGTGGATGATGTACAAATAATGATTTATACCTTAACCAATTATATTTCCCTCTCTGGGATGCATCTATTTGTAGTAAAGAGTAGTCAACGCAAGTTAATTCCATGTTTGTAGCATCGCAAGGAACTTACATGCAGTCAAGACTCCAGTTTAATAAAACATGCACATCAACATTACAAGCCACAACGAGATAAGTGCATACATTTATTACTTTAATAAAGCATGATAAAATTAATTGTATTTAATTATGAGTTATACCAAGTCATGAAGCATGTGTCACATTAAAATATTGTCACCTTTCAGTTATGATGTGTCCACTTAAGCCCTCCACATAAACCAACACATCACATCATTTTTCTTCATGACCTCAATGTTGTCACATCCACCTAATTTTTAATAACCCCTACACGTATTACTTATCCCCTTGGTAATAAAAATTCAAAGTAATGAAAATCCATCAACACAATTGGTTTTTTTCAAATTTATTTCAAGGGAAAATTATGTTATTGTGTATTGCACTTGGGTGAAGATGTGTATCCTCCATGAGAGGTGATCTGATCAGACATGAACCTTCTATGCATTTACAACTTTTGAATCATCCTAACATTATGCAGTACTTTGAGAACCATTGTTGGATGTAATACATCAACAAGTTTTAAGGTTTTGATGAGGTGATTCTGAAATAATTTTCAAAAACCCTAAACGATGGAGAGGAAAAGGTAAAAGGGTTAACAATCAAGGTAAGTGATGAGATTTTATTAAATCTCATTGGTTACTAGCTCAGGGAGATCCATTTCCAAACAAAGTCAACCCATAAGAAGAAAGAAGATAATTTATAGAAAATGATCATGAGTTCATCTCTGACTACCAAGGTACCTTTAGAACATCTCTCAAACCCTATGGGCATAAGCTGTCAAATTTTTTATTCAATAATTTACTTGTGAAGGGAGATATTCAATGTTAAACATAGTGCATTTTAAATTGTTAAATCATTTAAAGAAAAATCATCAAGTAAATGTTCCAAAAACATTTCATGAGATGCTTAAAAAAATGAGAAAAGAGGTTTGAAGGGGTAGGGAAGCACTGTCACACCACTGTCTAGTAACCCTATTGGTCATACACACTTTATAGAGAGAGCACCCTCGGATATCATGGGATGAATTTGTGAAAGTAAAAAATATAGAAACATTATAGGGAAAGAAGATAAAAAGAAGACACAACACTGAAAGTTCTTCTAGACATGTGCTAGAGGATACACCATCCTCTTACCAACCTGAAGAACCCACAAATTTTGAAATTCTTCCTTCCATTGAAGAAACCTCTATACCTATTTCACCAGAGAATCTTTATTGCTGAAATTTTGTTGGAATTTTCCTCCCCTAAAACCTCCACTTCCAAATCCAATAGGAAATATACTCATTCTAATACACGAAAAAATAGATTCTCCACTTCCAAATCCAAAAGGAAACCTACTCATTCTGATCCAAAACAAACTAGGTACTCCCATAAGCTTAGGAAAAAGAGGAAAAAAACCTCTAGTTCAATACAATCTCAACCAATCTCAGTGGAGAGTGATTTGAAATCCATAGAATAAAATTATGAGCCTAAACCATTAGAAATAGAGAATAGAGTTATTTCTCCCACAGTAACTCAAGATCTACAATACTATGAATAACCCATGGCAAGGAAAGAATAATTAAATCAGAATGAGGAAACATTTCATGAAGTGGAGAGTCATGAAGTGAGACAAGTGGAAGAAGCATTGGAAGAAGGAAGTGAACAAGAGGAATCGACTACAAATGATGTCAATGAACAAGTCATTGAGAGGGTTGTTCAAAATTCACAAAATGCTAGTTTGCAAGAAGAAAATGTAGAACCAATGCAGCCCCAAATTATTATTCATAAAATCATAAGGGAACCATATTGACAACTATGAGGCCCAATATTGACAATCTAATGATGCAAATAGATGCCTACATTAACAGGATTAAGAAGAAATGGGACTAGGAGAAGGAATACATCATCTCTAAACATAATAAGGAAATGGAAGAAAAAGACAAAGAGATTAGGATGATGCAACAAAAACAAGAGGAAACAATGCAAGTAGCATTTGAAATGTTGAGTTGCAGACCCCCATCAAGTGTCTATGCCATATACCTAAAATAAAAGATGTTATACTACAGGTTTACTTGCATAAATTATGATATGATATATGACATTAGATCAGCTAGGAAATTATTTACTCGGTATCAATATAGTACACATAAACTCCATAATTTGTTATGTGATCTATATTTTCATAATTATGCCCTTCCATAGGATATAGATTGGATCCTAATTTTTTATATTGGGGATGTACAGGTTAAGGTATTAAGTTATTATTTTTAAAATGAATTAGAAATAGATAAGAAAATGGAGGAATATAGACATTTGGATAAGTTTAGACCATTGTATATCATATTTGAGGTAAAAACAATAGAATAAATTTTAGAACGATGAGACAACAAGTGGATGAAATTAGAGACAAAGTGTTGCAAACGAGGATAGAAGCCCACACAGAAGTTAGGAACATGACCAGGGAACCTGGATTTTAGATTGTGACGACATGCATATTTAGATGGAAAGATTTATCCCATGCTCTCTAAAGGAAAGAAATACACTTCTATCCAAATATCCTTCCAATTTTCCACAGGGTGAATAGATATATTGAAAGAGAAACTAAATGTGAGGATAGTGGTTTCCTATAGCTTATTATTATCCATTATTTCATTTTCCAATTGCACCTTGCACAAGAAAACTACCAATTAATCAGAGGGTACAAGAAATATTCTGGGACAGATTCATGATTAATGGTGGATATTTGTTATCAGAAGAAGAAGGAACATACACACCCATAGATTTCAGGTGAGAATGCAGTTTCCAGAAGAAAAAATATGAAGTTCTTGAATGAGGACATTCAAGCATTTAATCATGGGGGTGTGATGAGTTGTATTAATTTCCTTCATAGAAAATTATCTTTTGTATTTTGATAATACCATTGTATCCATGTCCATGTATTTCCTAAGTATTTGTTGAACATCATTATTATAACCATGAACTTTTGGCATAATGACTAATTGATATAGTTATATCTAATTGTATTTATGTTGTGATATTATGTGTGCATTTATTATTTTTATTCTAATAAATTGTTTGGATTATTATATGTGTTGATTCCACTCTTGGTTGTAAGAAATTTTTCATATGCAGCGAAGGAACTTTTCTGCAGTAACTCATCCCCAGCCAAATAACTTGTCCACAGCAACTCATCCACAGCATAAGGAAATCATTCAAAGGAAGTTACAATGCATTTATGAAGATATTTTTAAACATGAAGTGATGGCACTCAATTCGTTATGCACCATTAGAGAAGTAATTACAACAGGAATGTAGAAAATTGGGAAACAAATCAATATTTGATTTGGTCGTTGATTAAGAACTAGTGTATAATTGATTGATTAGATGAACACTTGTGTTTTTCATGAAGAATTGATTTTTATTTGAACATGTCTAAAATATATCACTTTTTTTGTTGAATATATCTCACTTGTTTTGTTGAATACTCCTTGTATTATTCTTTCTCGCACATGCTCTAATTGATAGGAATTAGAGAAAAGATACCACTTTGATATTTTGTTCCTAGATGTAATTTTTTCTGCAAATCAATAAAAAAATATGAGTTATGTTATTTAATTTTTAGTTACAAAGTTAAGAAGGTATTGGCACCCAATTTAGGGCCCACTTGAGGTTTGTTAAATCCCCTCCAATGTTTTATTTCATGCATATTTATGTAGGAACAATCTACTTTCTGAATTTGCAACTTTGTTTCAGTAATAACATTTAGCAATAGTCCATATTTCAAGTCTGAGATTTATTTTACTTTCACTATTGTTATAAGGCAGTTGTTTCCTTTCCAACCTCCTAGATCAACTATAACTATGCATACAACACCAAAATTATTTCAATTCTATGTTCCTTGGTTTGATAATTAAATGAATGTAACTCAATGTACAACATATTAATTACTGCAATTTGATTTGCACCACCACTTGTCCTTTGAATTCCTTATTGGACCAAGATACCATGGGTGTCACCTTATCTACTTCATGAATGAAAATTCAGCTCAACACCTTGATCGATGTCTTTAGAACATCACTGATATCCTTACATTGATTAGACCATTCTTCATGATCTCTTATAATGTTAGAAATAGATTCTCTAATATTGGTAAGGGACTCTAAAGTATCTTTATTAAAGGAAATATAATCACCTACTTATTTCTTGACCAACTCATGGAATGAAACAATGAGATCTTATAATGATGAATTCTCAGTGAGTGGATGAGATTAAAGTATTTGAACTCAGTTGGAGACCTCATTCAACTTCTAAAAAGTATTTTTTCCATTGGATTCAAGTTCAGAGATACAATCTTCTATCATACCATATCCAACATCCATGATCCAGACCTAAACTAGAGACAAATTGTCATCAATTGATGCAAACACATTTTTTCTCACAAGGGTGTGAGAGTCGAGGGATCTCATCTTGAACAAAATTGAGAGAACCTGATCTAAGTGGGTCTTCTCTTTTTTAATCTCCTCCCTTTCTTTTTTCACTTCCGAAAAAATGGTGAGAATATACCTGAGTAGAGAGAGAACCTATAAAAACAATTTCTTTCCTTTCTCGACGATCTTATTGATCCATCTCTTATTAGACTTCCCTTGCATCATATAAATTTGTGTTTTCTTGATCACCTCAGGGTCAGAGATATGATTGGAGGAATGTATTCCACATTAAAAAGGGGTGCTAAATTGGGCTCCAAGAAAGGTTGAATGTAAGCACTGCGATTTTTCACGTGTTCCTCCAATTTCTCAATTAGTCGTTTGTATTATTCATTTTGAGAAAAAAGGCAGAAAGAGGATTCCTTGAAAAAATAAGAGTCACTCTCGTGCAAAGATTGACCGAATGAGATGCAGGTCAACTCATAGTTCGATGGAGTCATCTCCTCAACAAGATTTTCATTCTTCAGTTGAGTAACTTCTACATAGTGGTTTCCTGAGGCACCACTTAAGAAGAGAGAATTTTTATAGGCATTCTTCCTCCACTTGGATCTAAATAATTTTGTGATATCTCTAAGGTCGGGCATTACAGCTTGATGAGTTGTTTTTGGTTTGCTTTCGAGAAATTATTGAATCCATGGGAAAGGATCTTCAGGAGTAGACATGATATTTCTCACTAGAGAAATTTCAGGAGATTGATGCAGGATCATATATTTTTCATTGTGGGAAATATCCACTATCGAGTAAGACATACTTGGATGCTCTCGAAGAGGAGGCTACGATGGATCACTTTTTCTTAGCTCACAAGGCTCACTTGGATTTGCTTATTGGAGAGATGATGATGGATTCAAGGAAAAATGTTTCACAACTTGCATGAAGAGTTTATCGTTTCATATATCACTATGATGACATCCTTTGATAAATATTATATTCCAAAGGGGTTCTTAACTCTCTTAAAATACTTTTCCTACTGCATAATGTCCCTGCCTTTCACCTGTTGCACCTTGATATGCTCTACCTTGCTCCTTGACACAGTAGTGATCAAAATGATGCCTTAGAATATTTTGGATCATGTGTTTTATCTTTTGAGTTGCAAGACAACACTACAACCATGCGAGGATGGAAAAAATTAGTGAGATGAGTGAAAACAGAGCACACAATAACAATCTACACTAAAAACTAAAAATTTCTATTTTTGCTAGGTTGGATCACGAGCTGCTATTCTGGGAATTTTTTCCTTTATTGACAATGCTTTACCTTTTTTAGGAAGTTTTTTATTTTTAACAGGTTACTTTTTAAAAAATTGTTATTTTGGGAAAATTGTTTGTTTTGCCTTACTACTTGTTTTGCACTGTTTCTAGATGTTATGAGTAATTGGAATTTGATGTTTTGAGAGACTTAGTATTTTTGTAATTAATTATACATATCATGTGCTATTTTTAGAAACGATTCATATTGGTTTTGGTTTTCAATGAAATCGCCATTGTTGGATTCATCTCTGCACTGTGATCTCGTGCTCTAATTTTTGCAGTGATCTGTCTATTAGAACTCTTGCAAATAAAAAGGTAACATTTGGATTTATTTTTTAGGTTTTATGTTGTATAAAACTAGGAAATAATCTATTATGAATCTTTATTTATCACAAAATAACATGTGATTAGAGCAATCGGTTAAAATCTTAGTGTAATCAAATTTTTGGATGAAGAGTTATGAGAAAATCTCCCTTCCCATGGTCATGGTTCTATTAGAACATCTTGGGAAGCATGGATGTTGTGTTCATATGTTTTTTTTTCATGTTTTTAACATTAAAAATGGTGGATATGTCTAACTATGTAGATAAGATAGCTCAAAACACTATATTTTTCACTTTATGCTTCCCTGTTAACTACAATTTGACCATGGTTGAGTGACAACTGAGTGTAGTTAAGAACTATGGTTTAATGGCTTATGGAGGAGGTTATTGTTATTTTACCCTATATCCTATTAGTGAAAATGGAAAATAGGGACACAAATGGTTTCTTGGATTAGTATTGTGCTAAGTGTCACAATCTAGTGTGTTATGGGGATGATGGAGAGGACTAGGCAAGCACCCGGGGGCTGGAAATGATCACATGGAGAACCATAAAAGGGGGATTGATGGGGAGATATAATTATTGCCATTATATGCGCTTGGTAAAAAGTTATAAGAGGGACACAAATTTTCACTTGGATCAAGATGTTGTCAATTGGCACAATCCTGTGTAGAGTGAGGAAGATCAGTTTAGCTAGTTAAGCCCTCACGGAGCTGGAGAGGTTCATATGAGGGACCAGAGAGGGGAATAGTGGGGGGTAAATAATTTTTTCAAATTTTTTACCTTGTAAAATATGAAAGAGGAAAAAAAGGAGTGCCATGATTGAAATCATGACATGTGGCAGTGAGAAAATTGGCTATGGGATCAACACACCCTGCACTAGTGAAGACTTGAAAATTTGATTCCCGAAGCTTGGAGAGGTATTTTCAGGTAAATTATTTTATAATTATGGCTCCAAGAAACTTTACAAGATCAACAGATATTTTTTTTGAACCTAAGTATGCTTGAAATGCCAAAAAGGTCCTTGTTTTGATCAACACAGTGAGGTGTGTTTGCAAAGTTGAGATGCCTTGAGATATTATTAGTTATTGTGTAAAATAGGATTCTTCCCCCATGAATAGGACTATATATGGTTTCCAATGCCTAATTTTTTAATTCTAAATCCTTACAGAGCTATCAGAATCATCTAAAAAAGCTCATATTCATATTTTGACCATTCATTCCTTGCACCTGAAAAAACTTGCTTTTACACAATTTGTCCCTAAACCAGATTATATTCCCTAAACCAATTCCAAAAAAATTTATCTCTCCAATACCACCTATGTATGATTATGATATTTTATTATCTTCTCGGAGGATGTACATCTACTTGGAAATAGCCAGAATTGTCCTTTCAAATCCTACTAGAGAACACATCTTCGGTTGTACTTTGTTTGATAAAAGAATTAACCTTTTCACATCATTCCAAAAACATGAACATTATTTTTCAACATATTATGAGGACTTTCAAGGTTGGGAATATCATTACATGAAAGACCAAGTGACTAGGAGAGGGGTTTACGAGGATTTTGAAGCAAATTTTACATTATGGGCTTAGTTGTCATGCTTGAAAGTTTGAATTTTTGGGCTAGCAAAAATTCATGACAAAAAAATTTACACATGTTTTAAAATGTAATGCCTAGATCCATTTACATTTGTTTAGTTTCATGGGTTGAAGAATTTTGGTGAATCTATATGCTTAATGACACCCTTCCTCTCACTATCTTTTGAAGATTTTTGGGGTGGTTAGATGCATTATGACACCCTTCTTATTCTTAATATTTTGAAGGAATTTGGGTTGTTTGAGATGAATAACCTTATTCCGATGCATTGGGACACCTAATTCCCTTAATGGTATTGACTATTCCTATAGCTTAAATACTCATCATTCCCAATCCTCCTATGGAACGGCTCTAATACCTCTCTCCAAGTGCTTCAAATAGGAACATCCGTTTTCAACAAGGAATAAAAGTGTACTCCAATGATTTTCTATTTCAATTTTCAAATTGTAAATCCAATTTCAATGTAGATTCAAATTTTAATTCTTTCTATATTTGCATTGAATACACTCCATATTGTAGGTTTTCACTTTGGGATCTTGTAACCACCCGAGCATCTCAAGAAAGATATAAAATCAATAAAATACAAAGTGTGGTTGCACACTCAATTAAATTTTCCATTAAGAAAGTAAATTGCATTCCCTAGTTTGAGGTGGGGGTGTATTTACACTTAAATTTGGTATTTTGTCACTTGATAATGTCAATATTATCATAATCCCTATATCATTACTTGTGAACCTATTCCAAGCTTAATTTTTATATCTGTAATTCTACCACAAGAATTTTTCTTCTATTTGCATTACTTAGTCACCCATAATAGTGTTTCTAATAGTCACAAGTAGTAAAGTATTCATAATTATATTGTATAGAAATTTACAAGGCTACACTTGTCTCCTTGACTAAACTGACCAAATGGGACCAAATTATCTAACAATCTTGTCTAAAAATAATGGTTTCCTCCATATCCACCCAACGGTCATTTTCTCAATTTTATATGTTTTATGGGTTGTCACTTTCCCTAGGGGTAAAACTTAATGTGAAATTATGCATATGGAACCCTATCTAATAATATTCACATGCACTCATTTATGCCCCTGACATTCACTTAATACTCTCAAGTATAAATCCCTCAAAAGGCATATAACTTTCTCATAAATTTCCTAATACTAGCAGAATACATTAGGAGAATCCCACACACATATTTACAACACTCCAAACTAGATTTAAGATTAAAGATTCCCAACCCAAGATCCCTCAAAGCTAGGTCAAGTACAAATAAGGAAAGCCACTTAAAAGCATTATCAATTGATTGGGTTATCAAATTTAGTTTTATACACACACACAGACACAATATTATATTCTTTGGGTTGAGAACTATGTGCATTTTGAGGCCTCCTAATATTAGTTCCAATCTATGAGTCTTGCAGATTGAAATTTTAACCCAAAAACTAACCTATTTGTAGTGGTTTTACCCGTGGTTAGGGTTTTGTGTCATATCAATTTATTACAAAGGATTTCCCACATCTCTCATACCTAACATCTTATAGAAAAGCATATTATAGCCATTTACATAGGAAGAAAAAAATTCAAATATCCATTAACATCCCAAACAAAACCCCTAGATAAATATTGAACCATCAAATGGCATAGTTCATAAATAATGGTTTCGTCCCAACAGACTGTGCACTTCCATAAAAAAGTGAAAAAACATTTTCTTGAAATTTCCAACTAGTTTATTTATGATTCACACACATATCATTCAAATAGCTAAGTGCACTCATCTTCTCATGATTTACTATATTTATCACATATTCTAATTGATCCATATTAAAATTGATATGTGTATATTCTAATCTAAATATTAAAGCTAAATTAATAATTTATTTATATACATCTTATTTCTAACCTTATCTCAAATTAGTTAAGTAAAGGAATTTCTTCCCTTCTGAATATTTACTTATTTTTTCAGGTTCAATTTTTTTATACTCCTTGTTAAGGTGAAAAAATGAATAAAATCCATCCTAATTAGATTTATATGAGGAGGAATATATGAAAAATAAAATCCACCATTACTAAAATAGGATAAGATTGGCATGCCTAAAGCTTGGGGAGGGATTGGAATCTAAATTAATAAAAACATGAATATTTCTTTAGGTGTTAAATTATTATGGAGACTTTACACTAAAAATCATTCTATTAGTAAAATGATCTTTAGAATAAATTATATGGATAGTATGACTACAGAAAAAATCTTTACGGTAAATGAGCATCTAAAAGGATCGCATATTTGGAATATCATGATCATATCTATAAGAATTTTGAATCCTTCTCTTTGATGGAATTTTTATAATATAAATAGAGCCAAGTTTTGGACAATCACTTAGATATACCCTTTACCCTCTAATAATATGAACTTTAAACTTGGTATGAAGAAATATATCACAGAAATGTAAGGGATTATTTAAGCATAAGTAGAGATGGTTGGAAATATTTTTCAACACCAATTCATTCTCAAGAAGAGAACAAATTCAACATGATAATACTCAATAATTTCCACTTTTCTAATAAAATAGATAGGTTTATTTGGATGGCCATGAAGTATAGAGGCTATAATGTGAAATATAGATATAAAACCATCATGGCAATATATATTATGAATCTTGATTCTTTCCCCATAAGTCAGATCTTGTATAAGTATGGTATTCCTAAGGTAAATTATTTTCTTTAGGAAAATATTCTCACACAATTAAATTTGAGAAAAAAAGGTTATCAAGGACCACCTTGGTGTGTTTCATACTTAAAAATGAAGAAGATACAAGCCACTTGTTGCAATTTTAAAATTGATTTTGATACTCTTTCATTTCTAAGTTTAACTTTGTCATAATTTTTCCTCATAACTTTAAATATTGAATGGTGTTATAATGTGGGAAAAAATCAAGCACTGATAGAATAGGAATGCACAAAGAGGTTAATGTTTTGAGAGAGAGACAAACCAAACATGAGATAAAAGATACCATGTATTTCAGAATACATGAAATATAGCTTTACAAGAGGTGTATAATAGGAAGTGAGGAAGTGTAACCACCACCTAAATCAGTGGAGAAGTATAACTCCCATCTATCCCAATAAAACCTAAGAAATTTAAAGACATGTGTAAGAAAAAACCATGTGATGGAATAAAAAACATGCAAAGGAATAGAAAACTACACTAACACCCCCTTAAAAGTAACTTAGGTGGGTAGAAGAGTTATGTCCCAACAACAAGACATAATGAGGTACCCAAGAGCATAGAAAAACCTTCATTAAGTGGAGAAAATAAGAAATCATATAGCGAAATATCCTCCTAAAAAGAGAAAAAAGAGAATTACATAGAAAATATCTCAATAGATAATCTTTCTCAGAAGAACATAAATATTCCCACCATAAATAGAGAGATAAAGAAGAAAATAACAGAGGACTAGCTAGTGCCCTAGAAGATGAAGCCTCTTGAACTACCAAGAAATCACACATATGAAGAAACTTGTTGTCAATAAAGAAATCAATGAAGACTACATCCTAATTAGGAATTCCCAATTTTGTACGTAAATAATATGGATTGAAGAAAAAAAATGAATAATATCTCCATGTGCTACAAAAAAATCCAATGCTAAATTATGACAAGTGTTGATGAATCGAATTAAATACCACATAATACTTAGAATGGTTCCCAACATGGATATGATAAATAAATCAAGAATCAATTACTCTTGCAGAAGGTGTCAACATGAATGATGACAAAGGTGAATCATAGTATTCATGAAGTCTAGGTTGTGTCACCATGTATGTATGTAATGGTGGAGAAAATACATCCATAGAAGTAGAAAAAGAAATTATATCAGAGTTGGCATTAAATAGTGTCTAAATATCCTCAATAGTTTTATCAAGGTCTGAAAGGTGAGAGTCCACAAATCTATATATATAATACTTGATATGTATAACTCCCAATGAAGTATATCCTATACACATGAAGACCCCTGCTTTAGAGAATCAATAGAAGCCAATGAAAAATTGACTCTGAACTCTAAAAAAAACAAATTATGGAGGAATGTCTTTAGATATGAAAGCAATTTCATGAATTATGTTGCTTAGATTTGAAATGTGGGACTCTAAAAATAAAGAAGAAATGTATGGTAGGTATGAGTCATAATGAGGTGAATGTATAAGACATATATGCTCATGTTACAAATAATCACTAGAATCCATCAAATAAGTGAATCTAAACACTAAATTCAAAATACGTATAGGAGGAATATCATGATCCTATAATAGGGACAAAGGAATGTCATGATATTGTTACAAGGAAGCACTGATTTGGGTAGAAGACCAGCTTCTTATTGATTTTCCACTCATCCAAGCAGCCATACTCAGCACCAAATCATTTGCATGGCTGCCATTTTTGAAGAAAGGAAGCTATTTTGCACAACCAGTTGCAGGGTTTGTTTAGCTTACATTTGCTTCCGGTTAGAGTAGAGTAGGTAGGTTTTATTTTAGCAGAAGAAGTGCTTGTGCACACTCTGCATATCCCACTTGGGGTATGTAAGATTTCCATTTTTTTACATAGTTTTTTGTGTTGCTGGTTTTTCTCTTGCACAGTGCATTTCAGTGGCATCTTGGTGGAGACAACTCTAGTTTAGTGGGTTTCCAAGTGGCTCAGAGAGTAAGTTTTCAAAGTTCAGATCAATTTGCAGGCTACAACTCATGACTCCATGCCCAATGGATGCTTCAAAGGCTACTGATCATTCATCTAGCAGGTAGATGACCCCTCTGATTCACCAAATTATTATCCAAAATAAGCCCCGTGCTTAATTTTGGCTAACTCCTCCTTCTTCTCCTTTACTGGCACTTAATTGAATTTTTGATATGCTTCAAGGGCTCAAAAAAATTCTGGAAATGGCTCTATAAGATAGGATTTTTTCTCACCTTTCCTAAAAAGGTAAAATTTTCCTCCTAACTCCTTGTATTTCTCAATTTATGGCTCAGCGGAGTTTTTGAGGGAAATTTTCCTTGGGAAGGCCCGCGACCAATAGGAGTGTGCCACATGGCAGGGAAGAATGGCGGGTCAGCGGGGATGAGTTGGGAAATTTTCCAAAGTGGGAAAAGAGTGCAAAGGGGAAATTTTGGCCCATAAGCCCCCAAAGTAATAAGGTGGTGAAACATGTCATGTCGGTAGCAGGGGTCGGAGGAGCGGAGGCAAGTTAGAAGATTTGCCAAAGGGTTGGTGGGGGGCGAAAGGAAAAATGTTAGCCTAAAAGGCCATGACCAATAGGACGCCATGTGTCCTATTTTCAGCAGAGGTCAGGGACACGGGGAGAATTTGGTAATTTTGCAAAAGTGGTTAGCGGCGTCAAAAGAAAAATTCAAGGTGCATGCCCGCACCCAATCAGAGGATGACACATTTCATCGGGGGATCGGAGCACGAGGAAAAGTTGGGAAATTTTTCCCAATGGAAAATCAAAGGGGGCGAAAGGAAAGTTTGGGCCCGTGATCCCATTGACCATTGAGGAGGTGCCATGTGGCAACGGAGTGGTGGAGCATAGGGATTTTTGGGAAAATTTTCCCAAATTGAAAAACAGGAAAATTTTGAAGTTTCGGCCCGCCAATCCATTTTTGCCCTATTTTTGTCCTAAATCTTCAAAGGGGCATAACTTTTGATCTAGAGCTCATATTTTTGTGTTCTTGGTGTCATTGGAAATATGGTGAAACTCTCTACATGATGAAGGGTTCAATTTTATATTTTCATGGATATTTATAAGAGAAAAATAGAGAAATGTCCCTGATATGTAAAAACGCAGAAATGGTTACCAACCACCAAATTTAATGAAGTATGGGTTGTTTTATGATCTGCAGAGTAATTTACTTTGAAGTATGGGATTTTTCATGGGAACCCATCATTTTGTAGGCTAATTAGAATTATTTTTCAATGGTTGGATTTGAAAATCAAATTTTCCCACGTTTTTTGCACTTTTCTTCATTCTGCTTCGTGATAAAAGCTAGTTTTGGCTCATTTGTAAAGGGTTGGATGTGCTTGATCCTGCAAGCTCTTCATTTCTCCTTAGCAGGTGGATTTGAAGGAGTTTCAAACCTCCCATGGAGATTATAACATGTTTTTTCCTTCTTTTTTATCTGCAATGTATTGTATCAATTCTAGAACTGACAATACATGCTCTGTGATTGATTTTCCGATCCTCTCTTTCATTAGTTTGTTTCTTTATGATCTTTCTTTGTATTTTGGAAAATTTGTGCATGTTTTGTTATTGTATCTTCATGATCTATGTCTATTTTTGTAAAGCAAGGAGTTCAACACTCCTTTGGTGCATCACCTTTCCATTTTTTGCTTAGTTTTGTTTCCATTTTCTTGTTTCTCTCAACCATGTCTCCTTGGTAGTTTTAGAGTAGGAATTTTGAATCAGAACCTCTACAGATATTATATGCATACACCTAAACAGAGGAGTAAGATCCAGCTTCAATCTAGAGATTTTTCTCACCTTTCAAGGTCCCACACCTTGGAGAAAACTCAATGTTATGCATTCACACCAGATGAGTTTACCTTAGAAAGGAAAATCCATAACTCATTTGGGGGTGTTGTGAATTTGCACTAACAGTTTTGGCATGCCCGATGGGACCTTAGAGGTTTTCCACTTTATTTTTGACAAGTTGGTGTGTTCCTATTAAGGATTCAGCCTTTGGAGACATATTCAAAAGCACATCTGGTGACTTCATCTGGTAAATAACTCATTCTCTGAGTTGCAGACCTATTTTCCATTCATTCTTCTTTCCATCCCTTTCACTCTTTTCCATTCCATGAAGTTGTGCAATCATGATTTCATTTCTATCATGGAATCCACATTTATAATAGCATTATATTCCACCTCCAACATGTTTTACAAATCCTCCAAATCAGTATTTTGATCAAATTCTAAATCAACATAAATACCCATATGAGAAGCATTGCCAAAATTAGTTTGGCTATGGAGCTTTCCAAGAGCAGGAGTATGCAAACAATGAAGAAAATCAAATGCAAGATGTTTTTCTGTTGGAGAAAATCCAAAAGATGGAGGTAAGCATGATGCAATCCAGGGCTCAAGCACAAATGAAAGCATTTGAAATCGGTTGTGGAGCACCTTGTCCATGGGTGGGACCTTTTCCAAGGCATTACAGCCCTCAAGAGAAGTTTGAATTCATGATTGCAACACTGCCATTGCTTGCAAAGTGGACTGAAGGAATAGAGGTGTATGAGAGGAGTATTCAGCAACCTTGTCAACAGGTAAGCACACCATCACATGCCTTTCCTTTTCCTCTTTCCCAATTTTTTTATCTCATCAGTGTCAAGTTTTAAACTCTCCATCTATTGTCCCAAATGTTGAATTCATTTCTCCATTCCCTAGTCTTCCACCCCATCTCAATTCTTATTTCCTCTTCCCTTCCAAACAATCATCCCCTCTACAAGAGCCAATATAAATAGCTCCTCCACCACCACAAACAAATGCAAAATTGGTTAAACTCCAATCTGTCTCTCCTCTTGCATTCTCAGTTCCATGTGGGGAAGAAGAAATTGCAAAATTCAGTCATGAAGGACAACAAGAGAAAGAGCCAAGCAAAGAAGGAATGATTAAGAGCTTAGTAATTTTGGCTCTTAAATATGGAATTGAGAAGATCCCTTTGTTGGTAAAGCCTACAGAAGAGGCCAAGGCTGAACAAATGGTGGTCTGGACTGATTTTGTTACAGCAGAAGAAGAGCAAAAGGAAGAAGCATATCAGCAATCAGTTTGGTCATAATGTAGTGTCCATGTTGGCACTCTATTTGAAGGAAATGCTGATCCAATTCAAGTTGCACAATCAGCCATAGAAGAAGAAGATCTTGCAGCCCCAACTTGTCCTCTAGAGCAGTAGATTGAAGAGTTTGATTTGAAAAACTTCATGCTAGAGGAAGAGTTTAATCAAGAGCAAGATGGTCTTCAAGCAGAGGAGAAAGAAAAACCAGCTCCAAATCCCATTGAAGAGGAGCAAATGGATGAGATCAAGTCAGTTTTTACAACAGCAGAAGAAGGAAGCATTATTGATACATTTTTACTTTCATTTGAAGGGGCTGATTTGATTGATGAATCCATTATGGAGGTGAACAAAACAGGTCCAAATTGTGAGCAAGAGGCACAATAAATTTCATGTTTCTCTCCCACTTCATCTCTCCAAAAATATGATTTTTGGGATGAGTTTGAATTGAAAAGTTTCGTGTTTGAAAATGAAACTACACATGGTGAAGAAAATGTAGATTTGGAGACCACCATACAAGAAGGAGAGACCTTGCAGCAGTAAGACATTGAAGAGTTTGATTTGCCATCAGACTTAGAAGAATGTTTGGATGAATAGCCAGCTGAAACTACAATATTCTCTTCTTCACCATTCATTTTCCAACATCAAGAGCCTGCTGCCACAAAGGAGAATATTGAAAAACAACAGCCTATGTTTTGTGACAACTCTTTGGAACCAATGTTGGAAGATATTAATCTTCCATGTTCTTCACTAGAAAAGGAAGGAAAACAAGAAGAACTCCATCACTTCTTTCACACCATCCATTCAAGAAGGTCTACAAGAAGACTCCATTTTTGGAGTTGAAAATCATAGCTATGGGCATATCAAATGGATCAGACCTTTCCCAATAAGGCACTTGGCTTCATTGGAGCCAAAGGAGAAGTCACAACCAGTCATGCTTGCTTCCAAGCATGAGGATGAACTACAAAGTACCAAGGATCAGCTATCATACCTCTTCAATCCAAATGCAAAGCAACTAAAAGAGGTATTCAATTTTCTTTCAGCTGACACCTTACTAATTTGGGTAGAAGACCAATTTCTTGTTGATTTTCCACTCATCCATGTAGCCATACTCAGCTCCAAATCATTTGCATGGCTGCCAATTTTGAAGAAAGGAAGATATTTTGCACAGCCAGATGTAGGGTTTATTTAGCTCACCTTTGCTTCCAATTAGAGTAGAGTAGGTAGGTTTTCTTTCAGCAGAAGAAGTGCTTGTGCACACTCTGCATATCTCACTTGGGGTATGTATGATTTCCATTTTTTACATAGTTTTTGGTGTTGCTGGTTTTTCTCTTGCACAATCCATTTCAGTGGCATCTTGGTGGAGACAAATCTTGTTCAGTGGGTTTCCAAGTGGCTCAGAGAGGAAGTTTTCAAAGTTCAAATCAGTTTGCAGGCTACAACTCATGACTCCATGCCCAATGGATGCTTCAAAGGCTACTGATCATTCATCTAGCAGGTAGATGACCCCTCTGAGTCACCAAATTGTTATCCAAAATAAGCCCCATGCTTACTTTTGGCTAACTCCTCCTTCTTCTCCTTTGTTGGAACTTAATTGAATTTTTGACATGCTTTAAGCGCTCAAAAAATTTCTGGAAATCACTCTATAAGATAGGATTTTTTCTCACCTTTCCAAAAAGGTAAAATTTTCCTCCTAACTCCTTGTATTTCTCAAGTTATGGCTCGGTGGAGTTTTTGAAGGAAATTTTCCCTGGAAAGGCCCGCGACCAATAGGAATGTGCCACATGGTAGGGTGGAATGGTGGGTCAGCGGGGGCGAGTTGGGAAATTTTCCAAAGTGGGCAAACAGCGCAAAGGGGAAATTTTTTCCCACAGGCCCACTGAGAAATAAGGTGGTGACACATGTCCTATCAATAGCGGGGATCGAAGGAGCAGAGGCAAGTTAGAAATTTTTCCAAAGGGTTAGCAGGGGGTGAAACAAAAAATGTTAGCCCGAAAGCCTGCGACCAATAGGAGGACGCCATGTGTCCTATTTTTGATGGAGGTCGGGAGCACGGGGAGAATTTGGTAATTTTTCCAAAGTGGTCAACAACGTCAAAAGCAAAATTCAAGGTGCATGCCCATGGCCAATCAGAGGATGACACGTGTTATCGGGGGAGTGCAGTGTGGGGAAAAGTTGGGAAAATTTTCCCAATGGAAAATCAAAGGGGGCGAAAGGCAGGTTTGGGCCCATGATCCCATTGACCATTGAGGAGGTGCCACATGGTAGCGAAGTGGTGGGGCATGGGGATTTTTGGGAAAATTTCCCCAAATTTAAAAACGGGAAAATTTTAAAGTTTCCACCCGCCAATCCATTTTTGCCCTATTTTTGTCCTAAATCTTCAGAGGGGCATAACTTTTGATCAAGAGCTCAAATTTTTGCATTCTTGGTGTCATTGGAAAGCTAGTGAAATTATCTACATGATGAAGGGTTCAATTTTATATTTTGATAGAGATTTGCTGAAGAAAAATGGAGAAACGTCCCTGGCATGTAAAAAACACAAAAATGGTTACCAACCACCAAATTAAATGAAATATGGGTCATTTTTTGATCTGCTGAGAAATTTTCTTTGAAGTATGGGATTTTTCATGGGAACCCATCATTTTACAGGCTAATTAGAAGGATTTTTTGGTGGTTGGAGTTGCAAATCAAATTTTCACACGTTTTTTGCACTTTTCTTCATTTTGCTTCGTGATAAAAGCCAGTTTTGGCTCATTTGTAAAGGGTTGGATGTTCTTGCTCCTACAAGTTCTTCATTTCTCCTTAGTAGGTGGATTTGAAGGATTTTCAGACCTCCCATGGATATTGTAACACGTTTTTTCCTTCTTTGTTATCTGCAATGTATTGTATCAATTATGGAACTGACAATACATGCTCTGTGATTGATTTTCCAATCCTCTCTTGCATTGGTTTGTTTCCTTCTAATCTTTCTTTGTATTTTGGAAAATTTATACATCTTTTGTTGTTATATCTTCATGATCTCTATCTATTTTTGCAAAGTAAGGAGTTCAGCACTCCTTTGGTGTATCACCTTTCCATTTTTTGCTTAGTTTTGTTTCCATTTCCTTGTTTCTCTTAACCCTGTCTCCATGGTAGTATTAGAGTAGGAATTTTGAATCAGAACCTCTGTAGAGATTGTATGCATACACCTAAATAGAGGAGCAAGAACCAAATTCAGTCTAGAGAGTTTTCTCACCTCGCAAGGTCCCACACCTTGGAGAAAATTCAATGTTATGCATTCACACCATATGAGTTTTCCTTAGAAAAGTAGATCCATAACTCATTTGGGGGTGTTGTGAATTTACGCTAACACTTACCCACAACCAAAACTTTGTGTTGAAATCAACATGGTCAATGACCTTATGAACTCATTGATTTAAAGATTGGTGACTCTCATTTCTCATAATGTGTCTTACATATCAATCTCCCGAGCACTTATTTTCATTGTCAAGGATGCACTTTCATGGATTCTTCTTTGTAGGATCCACATGATAAGGGTTTGAAAAAAATAAATCTCTCGTTAGTTTTAATGATAGTTGGATTATAGTTACCAACAAAAATATTGTTCATCTTCTTGTCATGCTTCTCATCCACCAATTTCCACTAACCTCCCTGTATGGGCTCCTAGAGCCAATTCCTCTACTACCATTACCAAACAAGTTGTGTCATTGACTGTTAAATATCAATAATTTCTCTCTTTCACCTTGAAAGATATGTCATTGACTATTAAATATCGACATTCACTCGCCTACACCCCACAAGTTACAGCTTCCCTTATGCCTCCTTATTTCATTATTCCTAATATACCAATGTCAACCCCTTTTAGGCATGACTACTATAGAGGATAATTTTTTCACTCTTGACCATATAATTGTGCTCTTAGGTTGTTTCTTAAGTTCATCTCCTTCAGAATACGGGGAATACATCTAAGAGAAATGACAACCCTTTTAAATGAGTAATTTTTTGTGAGGCAACCAAAGGAAGCTTGCATTTCCTAATAAGTTTTCTTCCCTCTAAGATCTTGATGATGAGGATCCATGAACCTATATGTTTCCCGATGATAATATATTCTTGGAATGTTCACAGATTTACTGAATTGATCCAACATTACATGGCTAGGGAGAGTAGTATCAATATTTTCAATATAAAAATTTTATGATTGCAAGATGTTAAGATTGCATGGTTCCACCTCTAGTATGTCGCCCACACTATTTGGTCAATTGTTATTTACTAGATGTCCCTTCATGATCTAGGTTGTGGAGTGGTCATCATAATATTAGTTTCATATTTATCACAAAATGTCATTTCTTATGGCTCTAATGCTACCCATCAAGTGGTGCGGACCATATTCAATTATGAAAAGGCATATTATCAATTTAGCCGACTAGTATGCTTCTAAATACATCGTAAAAGTGTCCCTCTTATGACATTGGCTTACAGATTCTCTTCCTAAATTCTTACTGATTTTATATTGTAATTTCAACATGGTGGAATCTAGTGAAGGTAAATAATTTTTCCTTCCCATATGGTGGTGTGTGTGAGATAGGAAGCATGGTTTACATGTGGCACAATCTTAGCCTTTATGATCCAAACCATCATCTAAAAACAGATTCTATAATTACATGGTTTACTTGGTCATGATAAAAATTTAAAATATTGGATCACGCTTTGTTCACCAAAAAAAATCTTTTTCCTTTTCCTTAACCTCTATTAAACCAATTGTGATTGAGGATTCCATTTTGTCATACCATCAACCTATACACTTCTACATTAAATGGATCACCCCTCACCTCAAATGAAATAAAACCCAAATTTATCTCAACATTGTTCATCTTAAGCATGAGAGGACTCTGAGATATATCATGTGAATTTAGAATCTATTTTCCAAGGCCATATGGGATACTAGTTGGATTCTTGGTTATTTTATTCCATTTTAAGGACTTTGAATATAGGAAAAGTAAACCATTATTTGTAGATAATGAACTCATGAGGCTACATACCATGAATTCCAACATATTTCTTAAGATCTTGAAAACTCCCTACTTAATGTTTCTGTGCAAAATCAAGCTACTCACTATAGACACAAACTCAAATTTGAGGAATATTATCAAGCTATAGGTGCATAGATTAGAGAAATATTGCATTGGTTATGGGTTTTTTTAGAGATTTTAACAATTTATTTTCTCTCCTCCATTATAAATATGTTGATAGGATGAAGTCTGTTACGTGTGACAATTAAAAATATACCAAGCTACCTAACATCCTTTATAAATTTTTACATAACTACATGGCATTGTTTCAACTCATCCTTCTTCCCCTGAGAGATAAAATTCTTCCTTAAGTACCTACAAGCTATCCCTTGCAACATATCTCAAGCTTGGATAGTCATTTGTGACATACCATTTAATATTAATGATCTCTACATAATGGCCATAAAAATGATCTCTAATAAATCCCTCACATTGATGGATTTCCCTACGATTTCTATGAATTCAAATGGGATACTATGGGACCTAATCTACACAATATATTGTAATATTTTTTGTCCAACTATTTGGGAGACCTCATCAATCAAGACAATACTAAGTTCTTCCCCAAATTTTTATACCCTAATTAAATTTCCAATTGGGGACCTATTATTCTTCTAAATGTCTCTTATAAAACCATTTCCAAATCCTAAACTCTTAATCTCAGGCAACTTCTTTCCCTAACTTTTAGATGTGATAAAAATGGTTTCAATCAACATATATATATTCTTGATAATTTTATTGTTTTATAGCAAGGTATGGAATGTGCATAGGTTTTTAATAAAAAATACTATTTGTGAAGATTGATTTTTGAAAAGGTTAATGATAGGGTTGATTTTCCATTTATAACTTCTATTCTCTGAGCCTGAGGGTTTTGATCTCACTTTTTCCATACTATCAAAATGTTAGAGGATTTATTACAATCAATTGTGCTCAATTTATCAATTTTGGGTTATTCGTGTCTATCAATAAAATATTCCCTGTGTCTCCCTCCCTCTATGTTCTTTTTATAGAAGGATTCAATTATCTTCTTGCCAACTAATATTTTTAGGCTTGTTAAAAGGCATCTATCTCCCCTGTTTAAATCAAAAACTCATTATTGGCCATTTTTCATATGAATCTTTTCCAACTCTATCGGAAGAGGAAGAATCTATCAATAATTCCATATAATACTCATACATCTTTTTCCTTTCGTCAAGGTCCTTTATCCAATGGAAAAATACTTAACGTATTTGACAATATATTACCCCTAAAACTCCTTAGATAGAAGGATTCCAATGTAAATGGATACATCTAGGTGTGTAATTCAATTTTCTTAGCATATCATTTGATTTCAAGGCCTATCTATGTGATATTTGGTGTTATTTTGTCCAATGGGTTGAGAAAAAAAATCTAATATGTCATCAAGTTTGTCTCTCTTGAAGGGAAATTCCAAATTTATTCCAAAGTGTAGTTTCCACCTATGTCTACTACTCCTCATGTTGGGTCCCCTCCAAAGTTTCCTATGCTAAACTATAAAATATTCTCATGTAATTTCTTTGGGATAATTTTTAAGGGCATAAGGCTTTCCACTGGGCTGCTTAGGAGATTTGTTATATGTCTAAAAAAGAAGGTTTGGGACTTTTATATATCAAAATCCAAGGGAATACTCTCAGTTTCAAATTGATAATTTTAAACTTGTAAGGCTATGAATCTTGTAAATGTTTTCTTCACCACTGTATCACTCAAGGAACACCTATGGGTAGAAGAGATTGGATCGATTTTGGGTTTCATAGTCTCTTCTTCTCACTTGTGCCTGTGAAGATAAGTAGTACATTTGTTTAAAGCATTTGGAAGGCATGTGATCTTATCAAACCTAACATCATAATCTAGGTTGAGGATGGTTTCAAAATTGATCTCTCTTTTAATTCTCTTTCTCTTTTGTGGTCCTCCATTCTTAACTTCCAAAATGTCCTATTTTCTATGGTCCCTATATTTAATGCCTCTAGATTTTCAAAAATGGGATCAAATGTATTGGTGACATATTTTGTATGGCTTATGGTACTTACATGTCATGGGACATTCTAAAAGTAATATATTGTCTTCAAAATGAATATTTAGAGTCTATTTCTAAAATTCAAACATCCTTTAGACACAAAAATTTGGCAAATTTTCATTGTGCAATACCAAGTTTTAACTTGTATCCTTGCCAAGACTAATGCTTACATTCTGAATCCAATATCCTCATCTCTCTAAACATTATGAAACTTTCTCATCTTTGCACTCTAATTTTTCATTAATTTTGGGAATATTTTCTCATCAAATCAACATAGAACATTTTATATTCATGACAAAAATTTCATTTTTTTATGTTTCTCTCTCTTGTCAAAAATCATACAGAAGGATCATGATGTAGGGTTTGAGTCTTGGGATACATGGATTAGGGTAGAAATTCAAGGTTTGGGGTTTCGTATATATTGGCCTAATAGAGAGAAACACAAACAACAAACCCTAGCTAATTTTTGGAAATCTTTCCAAAAATAAAAGAAACTTTAAAAAATCACAAAATATTAGCCTATGGAGAAAATTTATGAAAATACCTAAAATGGATATATAACTTAAGCAAAGTAAGTTAAACAATTTTTAAATTTGGGCAAGAACTTACTTGACTGATTTCGCCACATTAGTTAAAAATGTTGAAAAATTTGCCACTATTTTGGAGATATATCTTAATCTTCAAAATTAGGGTTTAAACTCAATGCAGGCCAAATCAACACTTTGATACCACTTGTAATGAAATTACTTAGATAGATCTGAATATCAGCAACAATACAACACCAAAGAACACTAAGATAGAGATAAATGATCACAATTTGCAAGTATAATGACTTATCCACTTTGAGTGGCAACCTTCAAACCATACAAAAGACTGAAGTGCTCAATATAATGATCATATACTACTCTCTAACTCTTATATATAACCTACTACATTATGTGAAGCACCAAGGCTGGCCCACTAAACATATGAAATCATAAATAATTATGATATGACATGATAAGTGATTATGTTAGCCACATGTCAGCTATCCATATCCTAATATATGACGTAGGGTTACGGGAATAGCACAACCTACTCAATGTATGATCTCAATCATTTTTTTGAGTGGCTCATATCCATATTTTCTCACCTATGATGGAAGTGGAGACATTGTTTGTAAGGTAGAAAGATCATTTTAAATTTTGAAAAAAAATCAAAATATTAACATGCTTTACTCACAAATTTGGTTATCAAACGTCTTCCTCCTTTCCTTCCTATTTTGTTTATTGTGCTGGAATTTTCTGCCCACTTTTGTACCTTTCATACAAAGTTAATTGTTAAATTAAAAATATTTTGGTGAAATTGTTTAAATTAAATAAAATAGAATTTTAGTATAAAGTAACTATATATATACCAAAAGCATCGCGTTTTTATTGGCTAGAAATCCTATGGTAATGGTAATAGTAATGAAATAGAATTCGGTTTAAAATTACTTATTTCAATGCAAAACCAAAAGCTAAGGTTATAAAAAAATATGTTTTGCATTTTAGAAGTGTACCAGCAATTAGTTACTCTAAAAACTGATCTTTTTAATTCACTCCTTGTGTTGTTGAAGGTTTTAGACCATTATGAGTCTTATTGAGTTCTTTCATTTGATTATCTTGTTTTATTATCGAACTTTCATTTGATTCACCCTGGCCACTTATATAAATCATAACAAAATATTTTTCCATTTTGATTTTACTTGTATAGGTTTGGCTCTCCACTCCCACTTAAAATTAATTCATCTCCCTCATGTTGAGTGTCTCAAAAAATCACTTTTTCTTATGTTGATTTCTGCATTAGATCATTCATTCTTATGTGAGGTTTGCATTTATTCATATCTAATTATAAATTGCTTATTATTGTAAAACATGGACTTATCTTTATTGCCAAAATTAAGTCACTACTTCATTTTGAGCACCTAGATCAATTGTTCATCTTGTTTCTTTGTTTTATAAATGGTTTCATATTCTTCTCCTCCATTTTTACAGATTTGCATTGGATGGTGCCTTCACATTCAGTTTTTGGGACATTTTCGATTGTTTTCGTGGCAATAGCAACCATTCTGAGATGTTTTTACCTTTACATGTTGTACACACTTAACCTGTGATGGATTATAAGCCTCTATGTTTCCTTTGCAGTTGGGAAGAAGCCATGGGAGAACTCTTTTGCAACTTAAAAACTTGAAGGAAAAACCTTCTCCTAAGTCTTCTTCTTGACTACAATGGCAACATTGAGGATTATAATCCATCACAGGTCAATTGTGTACAATGTGTAAAGGTAAAAACGTCTCAGAACAATTGTAATTACCATAGAAAAAATCTAAAATGTCCCAAAAAGTGAATGTGAAGGCAACATCCTGTGTATATCTACAAAAATGGAGGAGAAGAACGTGAAAGCATTTATAAAACAAAGAAACAAGATGAAAAATCAATTCAGGTGCTCAAAATGTAGTGACTTAATTTTAGCAACAAATTTAAGTCCATGTTTTTCAATAATAAGATATTTATAATTAGATATAAATAAATGCAAACCTCACATAAGGATGAATGATCAAATGCAAAAATCAACATAAGAAAAAGAGGTTGTTTGAGATGTTCGACATGAGGGAGATGAATTAATTTTAAGTGTGAGTGGAGAGCCAAACCCATACAAGTAAATCCGAATGGAAAAATATTTTGTAATTATTTATTTAAGTGGTGAGGGTGAATCAAATGAAAGTTTAATAACCAAAAAAGGTAATCAAATGAAAGAACACAATAAGACTCATAATGTCTCAAACCTTCAACAATAAAAGGAGTGAATTAAGAAGTTCACTTTTTAGAGTAACTAATTTCTAGTACACTTCTAAAATGCAAAACATCATTTTTATAACCCTAGCTTTTGGTTTTGCAGTGAAATAAATAATTTGAAACCGAATTCCATTTCATTACTGTTATCCTAAATTCACCCCCCCCTCTGACAAATTTGGGAAAGACAACTCCTGCACATAAGGAAATTATGAAGGAAACGACTCAGACCCACGAGCTCACATTCCAGGACGACAAATTGGTTGCATATGAACTCTACAATGGAATGGCGGGACCTGTGAAAGTTTAAACGACCCTGTGCAAGAAGAAAGAGAAAAAACGGCTCTGTCGCACGAATCTGTGTCTTAAATCTATTTGACAGACTCAGGCAGGCTCTAAAATAAAAAAGGGAAAAAGTCAGCGTTTGATCCCGACTCAAAGGAAAGCAGGCCGTCGGAGCAAAAGGTGAAAAATTTTCTTTTGACAAAAAAGTCCCAGAGACAAAAGGTGAAGCGCATCCCCCAGCCAACCAAACGGTGCCACGTGTCTAAGCAGAGTGGCAGGGCCGCGGGAGTTTTTTGGACTTCGCGATTCTTGCAGGAAAAAGGGGGAAAGATAAATTACGGACCCGCAAACCCGATTTTTCCCTAATCTGGCTGTCACGTGTCCCATATTAAAGGGGACCCAGTATTTCAAACTATTTTCCCGTCCATTTGTACGAACTCGATACAAACTTCAGAGGGGCATATCTTTCGACTTAGGGCTCAAAATATTGCAAATCTGACACCGGGGGAAGCGTCTCGACGTCTTCTATGCCATGGAAAGCTAAAAAATCAATTTTCTCATGCCCTGGTAGGTGAACCATGGAGAAACGTCTTCAGGCCTTTAATATAGAATCTGATTTTCTCAACTACCAGATCTAATTCAATTTGATCCACCATTCTTCTTCAACACACTAGACAGACAAAGGGAGCCAGAATCGACAGATTTGGGGTGGATTTGAAAGGGGACATTGATTGATGGCATTTAAATCTTCAAGACAGGATTCAATGCATATCCCGAGGTGGTTGAAACAGGATTCGACTTTTCCCTCTTCTCTCTCTTTTCTTTCTATATATATTGTAACACTTCTCGTTTGAGAAGGAAAAACATTCTAGGCATAGAGAAACTCTGTCAAATTTGTTTCTTGACGCCATTTTTTAGCAGCGAACCTTCTCCCATTCCTAGCAAATGTATTTGTGCTTCTATTCATGAAATGTAATGGTCTGTGCACATTCTAAAGCAATAAAAATGTGTTTTTTTGGTGTTCTTCAACCCTTTGCATCGTTTTGTTGTTTCTTTATGCCTCTCCCTTCCAGATTTGTTTTTTTGTGCATGTATTTCACATTTGCAGGTGTAGGATGTTGTGTTTCATGGAGTTTAATGGCAAATTTGAAGATTTGGGCCATGTTACTTCTGTCTAACCTCCCTCATCTCCATTTTTTCTGTTTCTTTCTCCCTCAACAGAATATATTGCTTCCTTTGCTGGTGTATCACCGCTTTAGTGTAGGCTATGTTTTTTCCATCTTTCTCTCTCCTTGGTTCCTTGGAATGGTTATATTAGGTTAGATTTAGTTTGCCTACACTGGAGTAGCTTGTGGCAGGTAGTTTAGGAAGAGGAACCAGCCTTCTCTGGAGGATCATTCCCATTTGCAAGTCCCATAGCTTGGGGAATGATCCAATGTTATGCAAATCACACCAAATGACCTTGCCTTAGAAAAGTAGATCCATAACTCATTTGGAGGAGCTGTGATTTCACACTAACAGGAACCTTTTCTCATTACCAAGGATGGCCTTTCATGGATTCTTCTTGGCACGATCCATAGGATAAGGGTTTGACAAAAACCAAATATTTCATTACTTTTAATGATAGTTGGACTATAGTTATGGATGAAAATATGCATCATCTTCTCATCATGCTTCCCATCCACTAATTTCCACTAACCTCCCTATATGGGCTCCTAGAGCCAATTCCTCTACTACCATTACTAAGCAAGTTGTTTCATTGACTATTAAATATCAATAATCACTCTCTTGCACCTTGAAAGATATGTCATTGACTATTAAATATCGATAGTCACTCTCATATATCCAACAAGTTACAGGTTCCGTTATACCTCCTCATTCCATTGTTCCCAATATACCAATGTCAACCCCTTTATGTGTGACTAATCTAGAGGATAATTATGTCACACTTGACCATACAATTGTGCTCTTAGGTTGTTCCTAAATTTCATCTCCTTCAAAAGATGGGGAATACATCTAAGAGAAATGACAACCCTTTTAAATGAGTAATTTTTTGTGAGGTATCGAAAGGAAGCTTGCATCTCCTAATAAATTTTCTTCCCTTAAATATCTTGGTGATGAGGATCTATGAACGTAGATGTTTCCTAGTTATAGTATACTCTTGGAATGTTCATGGAATTACTGAATTGATCCAGCATTACATGGATAGGCAGAGTAGTATCAATTTTTACAATATGAAATTGTTGTGATTGCAAGACATTAAGATTGCATGGTTCCTCATCTAGTATTTTGCCCACACTATTTGGTCAAGAATTATTTGTTAAATTTCCATTCATGATCTAGGTATTGGAGTGGTCATCATACTAGTAGTTTCATATTTATCACAAAATGGCATTTCTTAGGGCTCTAACGCTACCCATCAGGTGGTGTGGACCATATTCAATTGTGAAAGGAATATTCTAAATTTAGCCAACTAGTATGCTTCTAAATACATCGTAAACGTGTCCCTCTTATGACATTGGCTTGCATATTCTCTTCCTAAATTCTTATTGATTTTATATTGTAATTTCAACATGGCGGAATCTAGTAAAAGTAAAGAATATTTCCTTCCCATGTGGTGTTGTGTATGAGATAGGAAGCATGGTTTACATGTGGCACAAACTTGGCATTTGTGATCTAAACCTTCATCATAGAAAAGACTCTACAATTACATGGTTTACTTCATCTAACTTTAAACTTGGTCATGAAAAAAAATTCAAAATATTGGATCACACTCTATTCACCAAACAAGATCTTTTTCCTTTTCCTTAACCTCTATTAGACCAATTGTGATTGAGGATCCATTTTATCATACCATCAACCTATACACTTCTACATTAAATGGACCACCCCTCACCTCAAATTAAATAAAACCCAAATTTATCTCAACATTTCTCATCTTAAGCATGCAAGGACTCTGAGACATATCATGTGAACTTGAAATCTATTTTCCAAGTCCATATGGGATACTAGTTGGATGCTTAGTTATTTGATGCCATTTTAAGGACTTTGAATATAGGAAAAGTAAACCACTATCTGAATATAATGAACTCATGAGGCTACATACCATGAATTCCAACATATTTCTTAAGATCTTGACAACTCCCTACTTAATGTTTCCCTGGAAAATCAAGCTACTCCCTAGAGACACAAACTCAAATTTGAGGTATCTTATAAAGCTATAGGGGAATAGATTAGAGAAACATTTCATTGGTTATGGGTTTTTCATAGGTATTTTAACAATTTATTTTCTCTCCTCCATTATAAAAATATGTTGATAGGATGAAATCTTTTAAATGTGAAAATTACAAATATATCAAACTACCTAACATCCTTTATAGATTTTTGCATAACTACCATGGCATTATTTCAACTCATCCTTCTTCCCTTGAGAGATGCCTCATGAAGTACATACAAGTTATCCCCTATAAAATATCTCAAGCTTGGATACTCACTTGTGACATACCCCTTACTATTAATGATTTCTATTTAATGGCCATACAAATGATCTCTAATAAATCCCTCACATTGATGGATTTCCCTACAATTTATATGAATTCCAATGGGATACTATGGGACCTAATCTACACAATCTATTCTAAATTTTTTTTACCAACTATTTCGGAGACCTCATTAATCAAGAAAATATTAAGTTCTTCCTGAAAGTTGGATACCCTGAGTAAATTTCCAATTGGGGACCTATTATTCTTCTTAATGTCTCTTATAACACAATTTCCAAATCCCTCACTCTCAATCTCAAAAAAAATTCTTTCCCTAACTTTCAAATGTGAGAAAAATGGTTTCAATCAACATAGATATATTCTTGATAAAAAAAATTCTAGGAACGTATGGAATGGGCATAGGTTTTTAGTAAAAAAATACTATTTGTGAAGATTGATTTTTGAAAAATTTATTGATAGGATTGAGTTTCCTTTTATAACTTATATGCTTTGAGCCTGAGGGTTTTGACCTCACTTTTTCCATACTATCAAAATATTAAATCAAAATTTTAGAGTCTTTATTACAATCAATTGTGCTCAATCTATCAAGTTTGGGTTATTCATGTCTATCAAGAAAGGATTCCCTTTATCTTTCGATCCCTCTATGTGCATGTTATAGAAAGATGCAGTTATCTTCTTGCCAACTAATATTTTTAGGATTTTAAAAAGAAATCTATCTCCCCCATTTAAATCAACAACTCATTAATGGTCATTTTTCATATGACTATTTTCTAACTCTATTGGAAGAGGAAGAATCTATCAATAATTCCATATAATAATTATAAATATTTTTCCTTTCCTCAAGGTCCTTTATCCAATGGAAAAAGACTCAATGTTATTGACAATATCTTCCCCCTACACCTCCTTGGATAGAAGGATTCAAACGGAAATGGATACATCTAGGTGGGTAATTCAAGTTTATTGGCATATCATTTTCTTTCAGGGCCTCTTTATGTGAGATTTGTTGTTATTTTGTCCAAAAGGTTGAGAAAAAAATTACCTAATATATCATCAGAATTGTCTCTCTTAAAGGGAAATTCCAAATTTGTTCCAAAGTGCTAGTTTTCACCCATGTCTACTACTACTCGTGTTGGGTTCCCTCCAAATTTTCCAATGCTAAACTATATAATCTTATCATGTAATTTATTTGGGATAATTTTGAATGGCATAAGTGTTTCCACTGGGTATTTGTTGTGTGTCTAAAAAAGGAGGTTTGGGACTTTTATATATCAAAATCCAAGGGCATGCTCTCAGTGTCAAATGGATAATTTTAAACTTTTAAGGCTATTAATCTTATAAATTTTTTCTTCACCACTATATCACTCAAGGAACACCTATGGGTAGAAGAGATTGGAGCGATTTGGGGTTTCAGAGTCTCTTCTTCTCACTTGTGCATGTGAAGATAAGTAGTACGTTTGTTTAAAGAATTTAGAAGGCATGTGATCTTCTCAAACCTAACTTCATAATATAGATTGAGGATGGTTTCGAACTTATCTCTCTTTTAATTCTCTTTCCCTTTTTTGGTCACTCATTCTTAACTTCCAAAATGTCCTATTTTCTATGGCCCTTATATTAAATGCCTCTAGATTTTCAAAAATGGGATCAAATCTATTAGTGAAATATTTTGTATGGTTTATAACTTAGTTACATGTCATGGGATATGATAAAAGTAATATATTGTCTTCAAAATGAAGATGCGGAATATCTTTACAAAATTCAAACCTCCTTTAGACACAAAAATTTGGTAATTTTTAATTGTGCAATACCAAGTTTTACCTTGTATTATTGCCAAGACTAATGCTTACATTATGAATCAAATCTCCTCATCTCTCTAACCATTATGGAGATTTCTCATCTTTACACTCTACTTTTTCATTAATTTTGGGAAAAAAAAATTCATCAAAGGAAGAAAAAACATTTGATATTCATGAAAAAAATTTCAAATGTGTATGTTTCTCTCTCTTGTCCAAAACCATACATAATGGTCAGGATGTAGGGTCCAATATTGGTTGACCTGTATAGTCCTTCCCCTTCACAATCAATGACTCTATTTTTAATTTTCAATCATTATTTGGGTCATTTCATCGTCTTAAGGTCAACCTTATTAGAATATCTCACATATGGAAGGCTATATAAGCAGTTCATTATCACTTTACAACTGAACTGACATTATTACAAATTCACATTGCAAACATAATTTCAAAAGCACTAAAATGGTTTCCGAATTTCCCTAAATTAGATGAAAATAATCTAGGTGAGTCCCTACTACAAGTATGAATCACTCAACTAGGTGAAAGAGTATAGATTTATCCATCAACAAGAATTCAAAGATCATAGATCCATATCTTAACAAGATAAAAGATATTGCAAACATTGCATAAGGGTTTCAATAAATAAGAGGGTTAGGTCACAAAGTTGAGAAACACAACATCCCACTATTATTGTGTTGGGTACATTCCATAGTACACAATTAACCCACTATCTTGGTGTCAAGAGACATGAGGGAATTCCTAGGGGTTGGTTATCTATACACACTTTCAAAAGAACCTAGGAGGAATACATGAGGATTGATTTCAAAAATGAGAACATGTACTGAAACATTAGACTAGTTCAACACCTAAGAGTTTACCGTCAAGGTTAGTCTAGCCTCAAACACACACACACACAATTGTTTTTCTTCTTTTGTTTACTAATTCTCATATGAAGGGTTCTACATGTTTTTATAGTTTTTGCACTTTTTTTCCTACATGTTAACATAGGTCATCCCGAGTTTTGTGAATAAGAATGACATAATGTTGTAAACACTCAAATTTGGTAATTTACCCTTTGAAACCAATAACTTTGATGGTGATTCTTAGCTAAGAAAAACATCCACATCCTATCCTCTCTCATTA
The DNA here is from genome assembly GCA_019776745.2 of Taxus chinensis. Taxonomy (NCBI): domain Eukaryota; kingdom Viridiplantae; phylum Streptophyta; class Pinopsida; order Cupressales; family Taxaceae; genus Taxus; species Taxus chinensis. The sequence goes on from CM034156.1 coordinate 179,510,897, forward strand.
CATGTTGTTATCTCTTTCTTAACTTGTTTATTCCCACACACTGATGTGTCAAAAAATTATGGATATAAATCCATGAAGTTAATATTCTACCTCTTACCATCATAATGAAAAATTCATATTTCATTGACATATTCCTTGTTCAAAATGGTACAAATTTGTCAGGTTGTATAATTTGGTCCTAAATGACCTGTACAATGGTGTATCGACACATTTTCCAACTCTATTTTTAGTGTAATAACATTATTTAGGTCTTTTCATCTTCCTAGGTCATCCTTCTAATGATAATTTAACTTCAAAACCCTATATAATAAAGTTTGAATCACCTCATTTACTCACCTATCACTCTATTGGAACACTCATTTGCACACTTAAAAAAAACTCAAGGCTCCTACTAGTTTGAACATACTTAATATGATTGTTCTCTTGTTAATAATTTTAAGTAGGGAACTTGGTGTTCTTGGGATTGAGGGAAGGTACACTCCTTGACCTAGTTTCAACGTAGGTAGTGCATTCATTACAATTCAACCCAAACACTAAACTTATTGTAGGGTCTTTCACATATGGTTAGGGTTTTGGTGTGATTAGATATATTACATATGGTTTCAAGATTGTGCAAGAACTAGGGTTTGATAGTGAGACATATTTTCATGCCAATTGAAGGACCCAAAAAAATTTAGAGCTCTATTGAAAATGCATTCGAGACTATACCATAGGGGAAGGACTATATCTTACATCCCGACTGAGATGTATTACATTGCACGATGAAACTTGCATATTATAGTATAAAAAAAAAAGCATCTCCATACTTTACACTCCTAGATTCTCTAGTGTGTACACCAAAATTTATTTTATACTATGATGTATAGATAATTTTATCTTCCCCTTGTGTTTTTTATTTCTTTAACATACTGTAATTGTTTATTGCAAAAACCAATACATTGTTTTGATGTTGTAAAATTAATGTTGGAAGTTAATTAATCATAATATCTCCTAGTTTCCTAACCTTACATTATATTTTAGTGTTGTGTATTTCCATAAAATATTAATTTACTAAGGTTAAAAATGGTGTACATATGTTGGTGAACCCAAATCTTGAATCAAATGTTTTAGGATCAAACCCTAGTTGCACTAGGATTAAAGTTTGTATTCTTATACCCCTTGTTGTTATTTACACTATTGTATCTCACTATGATTAATCCTCATATCTTCTACAATATTTTCCTTAAGCGTAGGGGTTCTCAATATTTTTCTACTATGTAATATTAATCCCCTTATGTTTGGAACTATGGTCCCTACTATTGACTCTTACTCTACTATTAATATCTTTGTTAGATATTTTTTTACTATTATCATTGACCATGTATAAGGTGAAGGATCTAATGATAGCTCTAATAATAATTCCTATTCCTTCCTGATGATGAGGTACAATAAATGGAACATTTATTACAAGATAATCCTACCCATGTTGACATAATTTTTATATGTTTCCCAAGAATAAATTAAGCATGCTTCTCAATCTCATATATATGCATCTACAATTCCTACTTCTATTTTTCCTACATCTATAGGAGAGCCTAATTTTTCTATACATAAGGTATCTACGCCCATTCATACATCAACCTTTGTTCCTAATTAAAATCATAGTTCTTCATAGTATTCTTCTTCTAGCACGTAGACCCTTGAAACCTTTGTTCATACTCTACAAGCTAAAATTTTACAATTACAACAAGGAAAATCCACTACTTCTCACACTAGGATTCTAATCAATTTCTTCATAACCTACTTTCCTCAAAAGTGACTTCTTATCTCTTTCCTTTTGGTTTTGTTTCTCCTAAGATTCCTATTTGTAATGGAAAAAGTGACCTTGCATAATACTTTCGATCATTCTCTATGGCTTGTTGTGACTATACATCTCCCAACATATTATTATAAATATTTTCCCTTGAAATCTCAAGGAATTTTCCTTACAATGGCTCAACGATTTACTAACACATTCCGTATGATCTTTCATCTCCTTAGAAAATCATATTCTTGCAAATTTCTCTATAAACATTGGCAATAAAGTTCATTATTCTCAAATGTCTAAAGTATGCTTAGGATATAATGAGAAAATTAGTGACTATGTTTTATGCTACAATACCATGCTTATTAAAATAATATATTAGTTGATAAAAAACACAAAGCCTACTTAATCCTTTGCAAGAATTTTTTCATCTTTAATAAACTCCCCTCATTTGATCATCTATGTCATGTTATCAAAGAACATGATTCCAAGTTATTACATATTAATAATCTTATGTATGTTGTTAGCTCTTTTCTTGCACCTAATGTCAAGTTCCTAAGAAAATATACATTCAAAGGAAAGGTTGCTGATAATAAATCTATTACTAAGTAAATTTTTAATGTCTTCTCCTAACCTACTAAGATAAAATTATAACTAGTATAAACGTAATTTAAGCATCTTCCTTATTCTCCTCATTTTATGTTAAAGAAATTATTGAGTGCAATATTTTGTCTCTCCATCCACCACTTGAGGTTGATGCGAGCAAGCCTCGTAGTAAGAGTTTTGATGCTAATTATTTTTGTGACTATCACTGATGCATTGATCACCTCTTTAATCATTGTATGAATATTCAACATGTTATCCAAAATCTTATAGATAAAATTTAAATTGAATGAGATGATACCATTGAATCCTCTAAGCCTACCAATGTTAATTTAAAGCAGAAAATATTTAATAATTCATTTCTTAATCACGATATTGACAAGTCTACTTCTTAAGTGCATACTAATTATCATGTGTTACCACCTTCTCCTTTTATGATCACTTATTAGATGCAATAATTGGAAATTTTGGCCCTATGCCACCTCTTACAATATTTATTAACTTTTATGATTTTTATACGGACAATAATCATGTCTTCGATAATATGTACATTTGCACATCTCTCCATCAAGATATAGTGTTTTGGTTGATCCACATAATAAGGATAATTTATGTACTCTCAAGCTACTTTTTTTATCATGGTTATTCTACAAGGAATATCACATGTGAATTTAATTTTTCTTATGGAAATATTATTCTACCTATCATTATTGCCTCTATTACTACATGAGTCCCATTTATAGTGGCATCCACTCTTAGCTCAGGTGATATTTGGGCAAGTCTCCCTTGGTTGTGTTCCCTTAAGGATGTCCCATCTATCATACATCAATGTGTTCAACTTATTCACCAGAAACAAGTTGTCATAATTAGAGGTATCCCTCGTGATTCTCATCTTCCCGTGTTATCCCATCATGATTCTATAGTTCCCATGGTCTACTAATAGGTATTTAACTTCACATATAATCTTTGGTGTCTCTATCCCTTCTAGGTCTCCTGATAGGCCTTTTAAAACACATATTGTATCTCGTGGCTCTAGTCCTCATAGTCATTCTCTCACACATGTTCTATATAGTGGCACTCACCCTCCTAGTATTTCTCATAAGTCTTATAGTAAGCATCTTATTTTTCATGGCTCTCGCTCTTACAGCCCCTCCTCATAGATATAATCCATCCCACATTGTCTCTTGTGGATATAATCCACTTTTCTCTCCTCCCAAGGATTCTATTACACATGTTAATAGTTTTTTACCACTTGTATATAAGAATAATTCTTTGACATAATATAGGCTCACGCCTCCCATTTCCTTTATATTAACGTCACCTCCTCATGATGCTCTTATTGAGTATTTATTATTATACCACTCTCCTTGTACATATCTATATCATATATTTGTAAAAATACAAAACCAAGACCTATACACCTTAGCTTTCTTTCTTAGCTCTTTATACTACATATGTTGTTTGTTCATGAGGTATCTTGATCTTGATGCATGATACACATATCATTACATGATGTTGGTATCCACTTTGGTTCCTTACGTTAAACTCTTGGGGGAATCTCTCTACAATATATATATATATATATATATATATATATATATATATAATATATATATATATATATATATATATATATATATATATATATATATATATATATATATATATATATTATAGTTCCCTTATACTTCCTCATTACATTTGATTATGTGTATTGTGCACATGTAATTTTTTGAATTGATAGGAATAACACATGTGTCTTATATAACACTAATATATTTTATTTCATGTGTTTCCTTATTACTTATTATTTTTATCACTATTTTCCATTAATATTTTTACACCATGCTTGTTTTTTTTTTGTGTTACTATTTGAATGCTTCATTATATGTGGTCTGAGCACCTTATTTGTCTTGTCACACCATGTCAATCCCATGTTTTTGGATATATTCATTTATTTTGTGATATTTCTTATCTTGTATGAGGCCTAAGTTCCTTCATTGTCTCGTGATACCATGGGTGTCCCATTTTAGTGGCTTTATGCCTTGATATGACTCTTTTCCACGTGTTATTGCTTATACTCACTCACTTGATTGTTGTTTTATCACTATAATATTTATATTACATATGCATTGTTTCTACTAGTGTTGTTCTTGTTTCTATTATTTCTCTTATTGTTATGGTTTTCTGTCTCTTTTCATGCCATGGTTTTCACCATACACAACACTTTTTGTAGGTGCAGGTTCTCCAGAGTGGCTGTCATTTCCCAATAGGAAGCTAAAACATGCTTGTTATATGGTCCCATAGCTCAAACAATGCCAACAGTAAACCCATGTCCCTGTGGATACACCTATAATGATGCATCCCACCTAATCCAAAACCCTCTAAATGAGCCCAATTATCATATGACAATAAATATCAGACATCATCAAGTATATTCTGGATCCTATCCTATGTGGTCAATCTTCCCTGAGCCTACATCCAATAATAAAATAATGAAAAAATCAATCCAAATCCACCAAAAATCAATCAAAAATAAATAGAATCGCAACATTTTTAGAATCGTCAGCGACCCATAAATCGTAAGCGAGTTCTTTCAAAATTGCTATTAGTTTCTAAACACTTCTAAATTTCCATAAAAAACTAGGAAAAACAACAAACAATAAGAATCTTAAGTATACCACCTACCTCAACATGTTTAAGCCTTCATCACCTTTGTACACCTCCATCTACCTCCATCTCACTCAAATTAATGAAAAATTAGTATTAGGTTACTTTTGTTCTCTTAATATTGTCAAGTCGCAATGACCAAATGAGCCCCCAAATCAACTATTTATATCAATTTTTTATCACCCACCTGATCATCAGCGATTGGGCTAATCACCAACGATTCCCTCATTTTTATCCAAAACATCATTAAATAGCATTTAAGCCTCATCAAATAATAATTTTTATCATTCCTTTCCAAAATTGCACATTTTTCAAGTATATGCTTTCTTTTTGGGCCCCAAGACCCTCTAAAATTCAAAATCAATCAATATATACAATCTTGCCTTTATCAAACCCATTTCAGATTTCATAGCCATTAGGGAAAATCATGCCCTACCTCCGTTGAGTCATATGTCTATAAGCTGATAACCCATTGGTTCCCTTATCACTTGACTTCACGGTCGCATAAGTCCACCTTTGTTGCAATATCATTTATCAAAACTGCATCTCCCAATACATCGTGGATACCATAGACCTTCAGGAACCTTTTCCTACACCTTCTTCCTATGATTCATACATCTATAGGTCGAGCATCCATTGGTTCCCCTTATCACTTGACTCGCTGGGTGTAAAAATTCCACCTTTGTGATAATTTGTTTTCATGCCTAGTCTTGAGGCATCTTAAAATGAAACATAACAACATACAACCATATCTCATCCAATACCCTATTCAAATTGGTGACCATTGCACTTTGTCGTAATGACCCTTAATTAGAGGGGTGACACCTATCCAACACAAATATGACCATTTCACTTATTTTTTTCCAATAGTTTTACTTATCATTAACCTCTTGACAAAAAGGGGCAAATGTAGACACCTATTTTCGGGCTACACCCCTCACACCCTCATTCAAATATCGTAAAACCTATCTCACCATCCTAAAACATGAATCCACCCCCATAAAATCACATTCTACCCCCCATAAAACCAATTTACCTATCCTAAAACCTCCCTAACCACCCATAACCCATATAAACCCATTTTTATCCTAAAACATCAACCTCTTAACTCCCCCATAACCTCATAAACCATTTTCATTCATATGCAATCCAAAAAACCTCATTTGGAAGTGTTTAAAACCAATTCCAAGTGGGTTTCACCACTTTTCCCAAGTTATCAGCGATTCTAACACAATTACCAGTGATTATAAAAGTAACACTAAACCTCCTTAAAATAGATCCCGAGACGTTTGCAGTGAATCTCTGATCCACTCCAAACCAAGATGACATCAACATAAACATTTTGATATCTCCAACAACCCAGTTAGACCCTTGGAGCACTCACAAACTCTTATAAGGATTCTTCATCTCTTTCAGTATGTTTTCCATTACAAAGGTAAGTACTTCCATATAATTACCTTCCAATCTCTTTAAACATCACTTACAAACCTAAACCAACCTTTTAATAAAGTGTTTCACATCCAATTTACATATTATCAAAGAATTAATCTTTTTCTCAGTAATCGCTAGTGATTTATCTTAATCACCGGTGATTTATCTTAATCACCAGTGATTATACCAAAATTGCCAGTGATCTATATTATTTTATCATTTTAATCACATTTACATACTCTCTTTAATTTTATAAGTCTATTATCTACCTAATCTATTTATTTCCAAGATGTGTCTCTTTGTAGATGAAAATTCCAAATGAGTCAAACCTCATTACCAGAATTTACTATCTTACAATCATTCAACACCCCTTCACCTAGGAACAACTCGACATCATTCACGAACTCAACCTTTTTCTCATCACCTTGACACCTAAAATAAAAAACATAAAAGACCTACTTGAAATCATACAAGAAGATTGGGACACTGCTGAACAATTATAGTTTGATTAATTTCTAGACTTTGAGCTTGTCGTAGCGCTTACTTGGGCCACCTATCACATGGAATATGATCTCTCCATCCCTCAAGAATTCTAATAATTCCTAGTGTTATCAATTATTTTAATATCATATCACTTAACTACGAAAATGAGTTGACACCCTTCAAGGAATTCCATTGGTTCACAGGATCGACCTTTACCGAGAAAGTCATCAAATCTCTATCTATTACTTATCTTGTTCAATAATCTTTACAAGCATTGTCTCTCATCTGCTAGAAGGAGTATCTCACATCTTTGAAATCCATTCACCCTGACCTTGCATTTTCAATGCGGGTATCGTTAAGCCCTATTGTCTTCTGAGTTTTTGGTGTTTATCATATAATTCACAATCAAGATTCACCTTAAAAATTCTGAATTCTCTCGCATCTTTGGCATCCATTCACCCCGACATTGTATTTTCAGTGCAGGTATCATTAAACCCTATTATCTTCTAATTTTATGTGTTTATCACATAATCTACAAACGAGATTCACCTTAAACAGTTTCATTCCAATAACTCCCTCATTCAACCCTATACACCATTTATCCCATGCACTCTCCACTTACCCTATATGATTCATCACTCCCCATGGATTCTATTCATCTTGATACTCACTCCCACCCTAATATGATCCACTAACACATATTCAAAAAAAAATCCAAGATTTAGTTCCAACACTTGGCGGGACATGCACCTAGGCCAACTTATCACACAATTTACAACGAACCTATACACCACAAGATTCCATATCACCCATAGCCACCACACTTAAAAATTCCTACATTTAAAAAATTCAATAGTAACACGGACCCCCAACAAAACTTACATCTCTTTCACTATGCATTTCATCTCACCCAACATAACGATGAACTCCTCTTATTCATTTCATATTCAAGTCTTCCACCACATCACATTCACACCTTCACACATATTTTTGATGCATTAGTATCTCACTGAAATCCATCTATATTGTACCCAAAAAACATTGGATGACCTTTACATGCTTCAAAATTTTCGTGAAAATTATCTTATTGATTTTTTTGTGCTTTGGCACATACTCTTTCATATCCCCTCCATTCTGTTGCTGCTATCAAATATCATTAACTAATTGTTTAGTTATGTCCACCTGTATTCACAAAATCACACACTTACTGTGTTCAATGAAAAGTTGTAAAAACCATGGACATGGGGTAAGAATCTCTGAAGAAACCCCCATAGAATTTTAACAAACTAGTAAGTTAACCATCAGATAAGAGATAAACAAGGATTCCTTATTTTACATATATTAATATTGAAGGAAACAAGCAAATATAGCATATTTAGTAATCCTCTACTCTTGAAAGCTTAAAAAATGAACCCAATAAGGATCTAAGCAATCATTTTGTGATTATGAGAATTGGATCTCACCATTAATGGATTCAAGGAAAATGGTTCTTCCCATTTACTCAATTATTGGTGTGTAGTGCAATAGCAAAGTAATAACTCAATGAAATAAGCACTTAATCCTAGTGATAATACTATAGTATATGTTAGGAAGAAGGAAAGTTCTTACAAATGAGAGGGGGGTAGTGGGCTATTTATAGTTTTCCATTTGGGAAATTGGAGGAATTTTAGTGCATGTGGACAAAATAATAAGTCAAAAATTTGATTAAGGAGTCAAAGTAAGATTTGACTAGGTTTAGAAGAGATTAATCAGGGTTCCTTAATCACAAGGCTTACTTTGATTTTCTCCTCAGAGAGATGATGATGGATTCAAGGCACAATGTTTGGCAACTTACATGAAGAGTTTCTCACTTCATATATGACCATGATGAAATTATCTGATAAATATTAAATTCTAATGGGGTTCTTAACTCTCTTCAAACTCTTTTCCTACTACACAATGTCCCTGACTTTCACCTGTTGCACCTTGATATGCTTTGCCTTGCTCCTTGACACAGTAGTGAAAAAAAGATTCCTTAGAATATTTTAGATGGTGTATTTTAATTTTTTAGATGCTACAAAACTTTACAACCATGCAAGGATAGAAAAAATTAGCTAGATGAGTGAAAACAGAGCACACAACAACTTTCTGTACTGAAAAACTGAAACTTTCTATTTTTGGCAGGTTGGATCACAAGCTGCTATTTTGGGAATTTTTTCCTTTTTATTCAAATTTTTTCCTCTGAAGATCCTAGCACAGTTAATTTAATTCTATTGATTATTCTTTACCTTTTTTAGAAAGTTTCTATTTTTAGCAGGTAACTTTTTAAAAAATTAGTATTTTGGGAAAATTGTTTGTTTTGCTTTACTTGTTATTTTGCACCGTTTCTGGATGTTATGAGTGATTGGAGTTTGATTTTTTGATATATTTAATATTTTTAATGATTCATTATACATATCATGTGATATTTTTTGAAATTAGTCATATTGGTGTTGGCTTGTAATGAAAACACCATTGTTGGATTCATCTTTGCACTGTGATCTCGTGCTCTAATTTTTGCAGTGATCCGTCTATTAGAACTCTTGCAAATCAAAAAGGTAATGTTTGGATTTAATTTTATAAGTTTTATGTTGAATAAAACTAGGAAATCATCTGGTATGAAGCTCTAGTGATAAAAAAATAACATGGGAGTAGAGTTATCAGTTAAAATCTTAGTGCAATCAAATTTCTGGATGAAGAGTTATGAGAAAATCTTCGTTCCCATGGTCATTGCTATTTTTGAATGTCTTAGGAAGCATGGATGTTGTGTTTATATTTTTTTCATGTTTTCAACATCAAAAATGGTGCTTAATTCAAACTATGTAGAGGATATATCTCAAAACACTTTATTTTTTACTTTGTGCTTCCTTGTTAACTATAATTTGATCATGGTTGAGTGGCAGTTGAGTGTAGTTAAGAACTATGGTTTAATGGTTGATGGGGGAGGTGATTTTTATTTTTCCCTCTATCCTCTTAGTGAAAAGGGAAAATATGGACACAAATGGATGCTTGGATTAAGAATGTGCTAAGTTTCACAATTTAGTGCATTATGGGGATGAAGGAGAAGACTAGGCAAGCACTCGAGGGCTGAAAATGATCACATGGAGAACCATAAAGGGCGATTGATGGGGAGAAATAATTTTTTCCCTTATATCCCCTTGGTTAAAATGGAAACGAGAGAAAAAAATTTACACTTGGAGTAAGATTCTGTCAAGTGGCACAATCCTATGCAGTGTGAGGAAGATCAGTTTATCTAGTTAATCCCTTGCGGAGCTGGAGAGGTTCATATGAGGGACCAGAGAGGGGAATAGTTGGTGGGAAATAATTTTTTTCACATGTTTTCCCTTGTAAAATGTGAAATAGCACAAAAAGGAGCACCAGGATTGAAATCATGACATTTGGAAGTGAGAAAATTGGCTATGGGATCATCACACTCTACACTAGTGAAGACATGAAAATTTTATTCCCAGGGCTTGGAGAGGTATTTTCAGGTGAAATTTTATATGATTATGACACCAATAAATGTTACAAGATCGATGTATATTTTTTTAGAACCTTAGTATGCCTAAAACACCAAAAAGGGCCTTGTTTTGATTGACACAGTGAGGTGTGTTTGCAGAAGTTGAGATGCCTTCAGATATTCTTAGTTATTGTGTAAAATATTATTCTTCCACCATGAATAGGAATATATCTAGTTTCTAATTCCTAATTTTTTTCATTCAAATTCCTTACGGAGCTCCCTGAATCATCTAGAGAAGCTCAGGTTCATATTTTGACCATTCATTCCTTGCACCTAAAAGAATCACTTTTGCATAGTTTGTCCCTAATCTAGATAATCTTCCCTAAACCAATTCCAACACATTTTTATCTATCAAATACCACCTATGTATGATTATGAGCTTTTGGAATCTTCTCAAAGGATGCACACCTACTTGGAAATAACCAAAATTGGCCTTTCAAAGCCTACCAGAGAACTAGTCTTCAGTTGTACTTTGTTTGATGAAAGAATTAACCTTGTCACATCATTCCAAAAACATGAACATTATTTTTCATAATATTATGAGGAATTGAAAGCTTGGCAATATCGTGACATGGAAGACCAAGTGACTAGGACAAGGGTTTAGGAGGATTTTGAACCAAATTTTGCATTGTGGGCTTAGTTGTCATGCTTGAAAGTTTGAATTTTGGGGCTAGAAAAAATGAATGACAACAAATTTTACACATTTTTTTAAATATAACACCTAGATCCATTTACATTTGTGTGGTTTCATTGGTGGAATAATTTTGTAAAATCTATATACTTAATGACACCCTTCCTCTCACTATCTTTTGAAGGTTTTTGGGGTGGTTAGATGCATTATGACACCCTTCTTATTATTAATATTTTAAAGTAATTTGGGATGGTTGAGATGAAAAACCTTCTTCCATTACATTGGGACACCTAATTCCCTTCATGGTACTGACTATTCCTATAACTTAAATATTGATCATTCCCAATCCTCCAATGACACGACTCTAATACCTCTCTCCAAGTGCTTCAAATAGGAACATCCTTTTTCAACAAGGAATATAAGTGTACTCCTATGATTTTATATTTCAATTTTCAAATTGTAAATCCAATTTCAATGTAGATTCAAAGTTCAATCCTTTCTATATTTGCATTGACTACACTCCATAGTGTAGGTTTTCACTTTGTGATCTTGTAAACACCCAAGCATTTCAAGAAAGCAATAAAATCAATAAAATACAAAGTGTGATTACACACTCAACTAAATTCTCCTGTAATAAGCTAAATTTAATTCCCTCATTGAAGGTGGGGGTGTATTTACTCTTAAATTTGGTAACTTTTCACTTGATAATGTCAATATTATTGTAATCCCTATATCATTACTTGTGCACTTATTCCAAGCCTAATTTTTATATCCATAATTCTACCACAAGATGTTTTCTTCTATTTGCATTAGTTAGTCACCCATAATAGTGTTCCTATTAGTCACAAGTAGTCCATTATTCATAATTATATTATATAGAAATTTATAGGGCCATACTTCCCTCCTTGACCAAACTATCCAAATGCGACCAATTTATCCAACAATCTTGTCTAAAAATAATTGTTTCCTCCATATCCACCCAACAGTCATTTTCTCAATTTTGTATGTTTTATGGGTTATCACTTTCCCTATGGGTTAAAATTAATGTGAAATTATACCTATGGAACCCTATACAATAATATTCACATGCACACATTTGTTCCCCTTGCATTCACTTAACACTATCAAGTATAAATCCCTGAAAAGGCATATAAATTTCTCATAAATTTCCCAATACTAGCAGTAGACATTAGGAGAATCCAACACACATATTTAAAGAACTTCAAACTAGATTTAAGATTCAAGATTCCCAACCCAAGATCCCTCAAATTTAGGTTAAGCAAAAATAAGGAAAGCCACTTAAAAGCATTATCAATTGATTGGGTTATCAAATTTAGTTGTGTGTGTGTGTGTGTGTGTGTGTGTGTGTGTGTGTGTGTATATATATATATATATATATATATATATATATATATAGAGAGAGAGAGAGAGAGAGAGAGAGAGAGAGAGACACACACACACACACACACACACACACACACACAATATATTATATTCTCTGAATTGAGAACTATGTGCATTTTGAGGCCTCATAATAGTAGTTCCAATGTATGAGTCTTGTATATTGAAATTTAAACACTAACCTATTTGTAGTGGTTTTACCCATGGTTAGGGTTTTGTGTCATATCAATTTATTACAAAGGATTTCCCACATCTCCGATACCTAACATCTTATAGAAAATCATATTATAACCATTTTCATAGGAACAAAAAATTTCAAAGATCCATTAACATCTCAAACAAAACCCCTAGATAAAGATTAAACCATCAAATGGTATATTTCATAAATAATGGTTTCATCCCAACAGACTGTGCACTTCCATAAAAAGTGAAAAATCATTTGCTTGAAATTTCCAACTAGTTTATCTGTCATTCACACACATATCATTCAAATAGCTAAGTGCACTCATCAGCATGGCCGTGAAAATCAGCACTAACGGTTGTAATTTGGGCGCTGATGTGCGGATCCTCAAGTACAATATGATGACATCACATAATATATGGATGATTGATGCAATATGTGTGAGATGGATTGTCATCATTTTTAAACATAGAAGGAAAGCCGAGGAGCAGGACAATAATTACATGTATGCTATAATAATTAATTATGCTTTCACAAAAAGGAAAGATTCAAAAACCAACATCAGAGCTCAGCCTGTCCCGCATAGTGAGAGCATTTTTACCGTTGAGAACAGGAAAAAGAGCAGAGGAAACATGGGGGGTCCGCCTTGCAAAACTGAACCGACCCACAATCCGGCGTGGAAAGAGAACACAGTGCTATGGAATTACCTTCAAATGGGGGGCCTGTCTAATTTAATTGAAAGCGTACAAGGATTTTACCAAGACATCTCTATCAGATTCACCCAGGGATGGAAGAATCAGATTTTCAAATACAATAACATGGAGATTGAGGTCACAGAAGAGCTCATCGCCCAGGTCACATGCCTTAGCCTGGAGGGCACCAAATTTTTCAGTAAAAAGGTGGACAGGGAGGTCGAGACCAAGAAGTTCCTGGATGACGGTGAGAATCTTGAATTCATGACTGTTGGCATCAAGGTGGAGTCGATCCCTGAACCTTTTGTTGAGCTGGCCAAGATGGTGGTTAGGTATGTCACTCTTGAAGGTAGATTTGTGACAATACCTCAAAAGCATTTGATATTTCTAAATCACTTTTGTAGAAATATCACCATTAGCTTTCCTCACTATTTGATTAACTCGTTGGAGAAATCAATTAGGGAAGTTCAGAGCCACTCTAGGGTTGTCCCTTTGCATCAAGGACTTATCCTCCTGATCCATCATCATTGTTCTAGTTATCCCCCCTTAAATCCTACCCCACCTTCCTCCTCCATTCCTCCTCCTGCTCGCACTGCTTCCACTCCCCCTACTAAAAAGGAAGCTTGAAACTGTTGCTTCCAACAATAAAAGCAAGAGCATAAAAGATAAAATCCCTCCCTCCCAATGGGTCCTAAGAAGCCATAAAGACCTAGAACTTGCTGAGAACCTTCTGCATATCAGTATTCCAATGGAGGAGCCCAAGGAGGAGGGCTTGATGGACAGAGTGGACAGGTTAGAGAAGGAGATACAAGAGCTCAAAGGGACTATAAAAAATATGGAAAGAGCTAAGGGTAAAGGTATTCTTCAAAGTGATGATGATGAGGGGGTTATTGTTGAGGTCTTCAAGAAGTTACAGTCCCTAGATGGAAGAATGGGCAATGCTAAAAGCCACAATGACTGCATATTATCTGCCCTTAAAAGCATATATAATTTCATTGAGCAGCATGTGCATAGTGTCTGTAGTTTAAGTGGGGTTAGTGAGGACATATGGGGCCCTAAAGAGAAAAGGGATATGGCAATTTCCCAGGCTGATATGATAGACTCCTCTCAGGCCACTTCCATTGCCTTCTTCATGTCGCTACAGGCCATCAAGACCAAGATTGACAGGGCAATAAAGTAATGGGTTGCTGTGTGGCTGATTTTTGGCTGCGATGTTGCTGTTATCTAGCCGTTCAGGAGCTATTTTTTGGCGGAGTTTTTTATGATTCTTCTCTTTTTGTTTCTTTTTGTTCTCTTTGGCTTCTTTTGGGATCATCGTTCGTTTGGATCCTTTCTTCACTTGTATTGTCTTACTTGGCTATTGAGCCCTCTCTGGTTGGACATTTTGCCCTTCTCTGGGATGTATCTCTCATCTTGACTATCTGGCTTTTGAGCCCTTTTGTATACAGGGTATAGTCCCTTCAAAACTATTTGCCCTTAATAAAAAAAAAAGCTAAGTGCACTCATCTTCTCATGATTTACTATATTTATCAAATATTATAATTGATACACATTGATATTGATATGTGTATATACTAATCTAAATATTAACGCTTAATTAATAATTTAAATATACATCTTATTTCTAACCTTATCTAGAATTAGTTATGTACAGGGATTTCTCCCCTTCCGCATAATTTTTTTCAGATGAATTTGTTGAAACTCCTTTTTAAGGTGAAAAAATTAATAAAATCCATCCTAATTAGATTTGTATGAGGACACATATATGAAATAAAAAAGCTGAAATTACTAAAATAGGATAAGATTGGCATGCCTAAAGCTTGGGGAGGGCTTGGAATCTAAATTAATAAGAACATGAATATTTTTTTAGGTGTTTAATTATTATGGAGACTTTACACTAAAAATCATTCTATTAGTAAAATTATATTTAGAATAAAATATATGGATAATATGACTAATAAAAAAATCTTTACGGTAAAGGAGCATCTAAAAGGATTGCATATTTGGAATCTCGTGATCATATCTATAAGAATTTTAAAGCCTTCTCTTTGATGGAATGTTCATAATGTAAATAGAGCAAAGTTTTGGACAAACACTTAGATATACCCTTTCCCCTCTATTAATATGAACTTTAAACTTGGTGTGAAGAAATATATATGGTATAAATGTAAGGGATTATTTCAACATAAGTAGAGATGGTTGGAAATATTTTTCAACACCAATTCATTCTCAAGAAGATAACAAATTGGACATGATAATACTCAATAAATTCCAATTTTCTAATAAAATAGATAGGTTTATTTGGATGGCCATGAAGTATAGAGGCTATAATGTGAAATATAGATATAAAACCATCATGGAAATATATATTCAGAATCTTGATTCTTTCCCCATAAGTCAGATCTTGTATAAGTATGGTATTCCTAAGGTAAATTATTTTCTTTAGGAAAATATTCTCACACAATTAAATTTGAGAAAAAAAGGTTATCAAGGACCACCTTGGTGTGTTTTATACTTAAAAATGAAGAAGATACAAGCCACTTGTTGCAATTTTCAAATTGATTTTGATACTCTTTCATTTCTAAGTTTAACTTTGTCACAATTTTCCTCATAACTTTAAATATTGAATGGTGTTATAATGTGGGAAAAAATCAAGCACTAATAAAATAGGAATGCACAAAGAGGTTAATGTTTTGAGAGAGAGAGAGAGGAACCAAACATGAGATAAAATATACCATGTATTTTAGAATACATGAAATAAAGCTTTACAAGAGGTGTATAATAGGAAGTGAGGAAGTGTAACCACCACCTAAATCATTGGAGAAGTATAACTCCCATCTATCCCAATAAAACCTAAGCAATTTAAAGACATGTGTAAGAAAAAACCATATGATGGAATAAAAAACATGCAAAGGAATAAAAAAAACTACACTAACACCCCCTTAAAAGTAACTTAGGTGGGTAGAAAAATTATTTCCCAACAACAAGACCTAATGAGGTACCCAAGAGCGTAGAAAAACCTTCATTAAGTGGAGAAAATAAGAAATCATATAGCGAAATATCCTCCCAAAAAGAGAAAAAAGAGAATTACATAGAAAATATCTTAGTAGATAATCCTTCTCAGAAGAACATAAATATTCCCACCATAAATAGAGAGATAAAGAAGAAAATAAGAGAGGACTAGCTAGCGCCCTAGTAGATGAAGCCTCCTGAACTCCCAAGAAATCACACATATGAAGAAACTTGTTGTCAGTAAGGAAATAAATCAAAACTAGATCCTAATTAGGAATTCCCAATTTTGTACTTAAATAATATGGATCAAAGAAAAAAATGAATAATATCTCCATGTGCTACTCAAAAAATATGATGCTAAATTATGACAAGTGTTGACGAATCAAATTAGATACCACATAATACTCAGAATGATTCCCAATATGGATATGATAAATAAATCAAGAACCAAGTACTCTTACAGAAGGTGTCAACATGAATGATGACATAGGTGAACCATAGTATTCATGAAGTCTAGGTTGTGTCACCATGTATGTATGTAATGGTGGAGAAAATACATCCATAGAAGTAGAAGAAGAAAGTATATCAGAGTTGGCATTAAATAGTGTATAAATATCCTCAATAGTTTTATCAAGGTCTGAAAGGTGAGAGTCCACAAATCTATATATATAATAATTGATATGTATAACTCCCAATGAAGTATATCCTATACACATGAAGACCCCTGCTTTAGAGAATCAATAGAAGCCAATGAAAAATTGACTCTGAACTCTAAAAAAATAACAAATGATGGAGGAATGTCTTGAGATATGAAAGCAATTTCATGAATTGTGTTGCTTAGATTTGAAATGTGGGACTCTAAAAACAAAGAAGAAATGTATGGTAGGTATGAGTCATAATGAGGTGAATGTATAAGACATATATGCTCATGTTGCAAATAATCACTAGAATCCATCAAAGAAGTTACTCTAAACACTAAATTGGAAATAGGTACATGAGGAATATCGTGATCTTGCTATAAATAATCATCGTAATATCTCAAATAAATGACTCTAAACTCTAAAGTTATAATAGGTACAAAAGGAAAGGCATGATATTGTTACAAAGAAGCACTGAAATCTCTTGAAAAAGTGACTACTCTGGAATCTGAAGTAGCAATATGTTGAATAGAAAATTCCTCAACTGTATATGGGTTGTAAAAAGTAAGAGGATTGGTAGTAGTCTCAGTATCCTTCATATAAGAATGGTTGTCTAAGAAATTATCACTTTTGTATGCAGAATCATGGTCTCCATAAAAACACCAAATGAATTTCCAAACATTGAAAGGGCACTCAGTGTACGCAAATTGATTTTGAATACCCTTAGGAATAGTGAGACATATTAGTCTCTAGACCATGTCATTTTTTTTCAACCGTTTAATCGTGTGTTCATATTCATTAGGCTCAAGAATGAGTCCAAGGATATAGGGATTATCATATAATATGCAGTGATCTGGTATCGCTTATTTCCAAGAAAAATAGTTGTGTTAAAATATCTAGACAACAAAACAATGGAATATAATACCAAAACCCATGATGAAACCCCCCAAAATGGAACTTTATCTTAGTTCATTATTACATTACCCCAAGATATGGAACTTTATAATCTAGTTCGAATATAATTTTATTATAATCTTCTAATGACTAGTACTAATCTTGTTGGGTGCCTTCATGCCTATTTTTGTAGTAAGTACTTAATATTATCAAACTTATTTGGTACTTTAGACAATTTACAATTGAATGTACCTCATAATATCAATATTTTGTTTATTATTTTAAATATTAGGGCAGTAGCCTCTTTATTTGTTGATTAAACAAAAATATGCTACTCAAATTTGTTTGCATCTCATTCAATAATCATTAAATCTTAACCATGAACAATTAATAAAATCACAACGATAGTCAACACTTTTTAAAACTATATGATAACACTTTATATTTTCTAAATATATATATTTAAAGGTATTTCGTTTTTAAAATCATATCTCCTAGTTTCTACTGTGCACCCTTAAGGTAATTACAAGCATGACATCTATTGAATGTTATTCTAATATTTTGTATTAAAAAAAATCCTTCTTACATAAAAAATACTTTACATTCCAGGATTTAGCGATTGATTAGAGATATGGAGCAAGTGATAGGATCTACAAATCAAGGCCAAAAACAAGTTCAAGATTAGTACAGAAAGAACAAAAGAATGAACCTCTTAAGGTATATTTTCAACAGACACAAACTGAATCTCAAGCTCTTGGTTCGAAGAATGACGAGAAGGATGCAATTTCAGAAGAGGAAAAGAAAGATACAAGACCATAAGATAATCATGAGGAATTTGTTCAGATATTCTTTTTGGTTCTTACTAGGAATGAAGATCAAAGATTGAGGGTTCTAGCCTCTTGGGAGGGAGGAAAGTTTAAGGAATATAAAAGTAGAAAGTCGAAGGGTACTAAAGTAAAATTTACCCCAGAGATCTAGAGGAAGATGATGTTGGATTAGAATGTTGGAGTGTTGTGCCACATAATAAAAACAAAGCTAAGATAGGGTCGAGTATGGTTCAACCATGCGTTAGTGTAACGACGAGCGCTAAATTGAAATCATTAGATCCAAAAACTTGCCCAGAGTAAGCTTTTTTCTTCAATGGTTCACTTTTGTTTGTTACTGAATAACATATTCTTGTTTGTATGGTCTCTTTATAAGACACATCTAGTCCTTTGTTGAGCTTTGGTTATCCATTTGTTGTTAGTTAATAGTTGTGTGTTGGATTGAATTGGTGTAGCCCAATTATTTCTTGTGGTTTTTTTTTTTGGAACTTAATATAATATCTTTTGCTTGAGCTTATATAAGAGTTGCGGCCCTTTCAAAATCCATCCAATACCAATAATTAAAAAAATTACTACACATTATTTTTTAAATTATATTTTCTATTACATACTTCACACTTTTACAACAATTACTAGCATAAGTGACCATCAAATTTAAACCACCAGTCCCCACTCCCCACATAGTGTGGATAATTAGTAAGTATTAAATAAACTTATTGTAATGAAAAAATGTTCCCACAATATAAGAGATTTACTAACATTAAATAGATTCGGTTATCATTATTAGAACATATAATAAACTTTACAATTAGTTGTAAAATACTCACAAAAATTTTATATCCCGTTTATTAGATCTTGGGAGAGTAAAATATAACCTCATTTTAATATAGATTTATAACAAATATGTTAAATTAAAGATACATTTATCAATGCCATCTGCACATTACGAAGGGAAACTTGTTTAACCACTATATGTGGCCGTCAAATTTAGCGTGATGCCCAATGCCCACGTGGAAGCAAAGCATCTAAGTTTACAAAGGATATGCACTTCAGAGTTGAGATAATGAAAGAGTTAGTATCTGGGTAAATAAATGGTGTGACATCGAACTAGTTTGGACACTTATTGATTTCACCCTTTTTGTTTTTTTCTGAGTTAGGTATTTGGGCAAAAACAACTCCACACTTGCTCTCATGTTGACTTTGTTTTTATTAGTGTGCATTTATTGGGCACTAGATTACATAGATTGTCAGGCATCTCTGATTATTTGTCTTCTCAATATTTCAAATAATGGACTCACACGTCATTCATATTATTTGACATGACTATCCGAGGGTTTTAATTTCAGGGTGCTTGTCCATAGTTACCGCCTCCGGTGATATTGACAACGTTGTCCAAACTAAAGACAGAGGAACAGAAGTTGTATCTTCTTATCTTACTTGTGTATATCAAGTATGTATTCTCACAAAACACAATATAACAATAATATTTATTAACATCATTGTCAATATATTTATTTATACCTATGCACTTCAGATTGTTTTATTAATATATATAGTTTCGTAGAAAAAAAATAAAAGACTTAACGAAGTCACATAAATATTGTTTGCCTCATAATACCATTTATCAATAAATAAGGTTTAGCTCCTTTTTATTCTACGTGTCAAACATAGTCATACTATCATTTTAAGCAGAAATTTCCACACAGTTAAGTTGGAGCACATTACATTACTAATTTACTATTGTTTGGTCTGTGCACAAAAACTTGAATTATTTTTAACTCTGAACTATAACTAACTTGAAAACTATAACAGTTTTCCGCGGATTTTCTTGTTTATTTAATTTGTATTTTATTCCCATGGCCATGTTAGCGTCTGCAGTAGCTTTCCTTTGCATGCGGGGAATTCCCTCAGACTTCCAAGTCAAAAATATGTTTGGCGTATTTCCCATTTAACAGTTGAGAAGAGACATAAAGCCATAATAAGGCAAAGGAGGATGACTTCAAATATTGCTTTCCGAAGTGACTTCTTGATTTCTTTCCAGTGTGACACCATTCCCTTTCCCGGCGTGAGGAATAAAAGTTATATTAATATAAGTATATATTAAAAAATTATTATAATCAATAAAAATTATCTTTCTATTTTATAAAATATTATTGTTGTGCACAATTTTAAGGACACCACTAAAATTTAAACAGTGAAAATTTGTTTAACACGCATAAGTGTCCATCAAATTTAAAGTCTACGGGTCATGGAGGGACGTCATTGTGGTTTGAAAGATTTTTAGTGAATCATGGTCATTGGTCATGGAAGGAATTTTAATACACACCAAAAACTTGAAAATTATGTTTTTTACTAGAACACAAATCTAAGATACCTAAACAACCATAATGAACGTAACCAATTACGGAATCGCTAATTGATACTCTACATGTTGAAAATTATTTTAGGTTATGGTACGCCTACGACCTTGGTTCCATATTGCCGATCTTGTAGAAATTTAGGCAAGAAATATCAAGTATGAAATTAGTTTGAATCTTTCACCATGGTTGGGTATTTTGTTGGTTGTCTCCCCCCAGCGACCTTGCATAAGAAATGGGTTCACAACTAGTGACAACCCTATGGTGTCAAGCTAGAGGGGGTTTAAAACCTAACTAAAGGCTTTTTTCTGTTTCTCTTTAGCAGTGTTAAGCATTATAAATCCATTATCAACCATGACCCCAAGTTTTTTCGTGATACCCTCATTGTTTTTCACACTAGACCAATCACTTTCAAGTCTCTAAACAAGCCAAAATCAAAGTCTCAGTCTGGGTATAATTCCCGAGTCTTCCTCTCCCCCTCAGGGGATTTGTTGTATAGATCATTAAACCCTTAGGAAATTTTGTTTGTCTTCAAAAACCCAAGTTTTATGCATCAACTTGGTCAACAACCTTATGATCTTATTGATTTAAAGATTGGTGAATCTCATTTCTCATAATGTGTCTTATATATCAATCTCCTGGGAACCTATTTTCATTACCAAGGATGCCCTTTCATGGATTCTTCTTGGTAGGATCCATAGGATAAGGGTTTGACAAAAAATAAATCTCTTGTTACTTTTAATGATAGTTGGACTATAGTTATCAACAAAAATATTCTTCATCTTCTTGTCGTGCTTCTCATCCACCAATTGCCACTAACCTCCCTGAATGGGCCCCTAGAGCCAATTCCTCTACTACCATTACTAAGCAAGTTGTGTCATTGATTGTTAAATATCAACAATCTCTCTCCTACACCTTGAAAGATATGGCATTGAATATTTAATATTGACAGTCACTCTCCTATACCCCACAAGTTACGACTTCCCTTATGCCTCCTCATTCCATTGTTCCCAATTTACCAATGTCAACCCCTTTAAGCGTGACTAGTCTAGAGGATAATTTTGTCACACTTGACCATATAAATGTGCTCTTAGGTTGTTCCTGACGTTCATCTCCTTGAGAAGATGGGGAATATATCTAAGAGAAATGACAACCCTTTGAAATGAGTAATTTTCTGTGTGGTAACCAAAGGAAGATTGCATTTCCTAATAATTTTTCTTCCCTTGAAGATCTTGACAATGAGGATCCATGAACCTAGATGTTTCCTAATGATAATATCTTCTTGGAATTTTCACAGACTTACTGAATTGATCTAGCATTACATGGATAGGGAGAGTAGTATCAGTTTTTGCAATATGAAAGTGTTATGATTGCAAGATGTTAAGATTGCATGGTTCTTCCTCTAGTATGTCACCCACACTATTTGGTCAAGTGTTATTTGTTAGATTTCCATTCATGAGCCGGGTTTTGGAGTGGTCATCATACTATTAGTTTCATATGTATCACAAAATTTCATTTCTTAGGGCTCTAATGCTACCCATCAGGTGGTGCGGACCATATTCGATTGTGAAAGGCATACTCTCAATTTAGCCAACTAGTATGCTTCTAAAGACACCATAAAAGTGTCCCTCTTATGACATTGGCTTGCAGATTCTCTTCCTAAATTCTTATTGATTTTATATTGTAATTTCAACATGGTGGAATCTAGTAAAAGTAAAGAATTTTTCCTTCCCATGTGGTGGTGTGTATGTGATAAGAAACATGGTTTACATGTGGCACAAGATTGGCCTTTCTGATCCAAACCATCATCGTAGAAAAGACTCTACAATAACATGGTTTACTTGGTCTAACTTCAAACTCGGTCATGACAAAAATTTTAAAATACTAAATCACACTCTGTTCATCAAACAAGATCTTTTTACTTTTCCTTAACCTCTATTAGACGAATTGTGATAGAGGATTCCATTTTGTAATACCATCAACCTATACACTTCTACATTAAATGGACCACCCCTCACCTCAAATGAAATAAAATCCAAATTTATCTCAACATTTCTCATCTTAAGCATGAGAGGACTCTGAGACATATCATGTGAACTTGGAATCTATTTTCCAAGGCCATATGGGATACTAGTTGGATGCTTGGTTATTTGATGCCATTTTAAGGACTTTGAATATAGGAAAAGTAAACCACTATTTGTAGATAATTGTAGTCATTTTTATACCCTTAGACCAATAGTCTAATCCCATGTGCGTCGGCCTATCACCCAATGGGCGTTGGGCACTCACCCGAGGTATGCGCGGGCGCCGAGCCTCTCCTTTATGCAAGTCTTGTGAGAATGCATAATCTTATGCCATATATTTAAGTGTAAGTGAATAGAAAAGAACCATGCATCATCCTGAGAACCTAGGACAATTTTTCATCTCAATGTATCCAAAAAAGAGAAATAACAAGTAGTATATATATAATTGGTTCATTCATAAAGGAAATGTATAAGGAATATACTAATGAACACGTATATGGTTTACAGCAGATTCTTATATTCATATCAACATGTTCAATAACCACATTACAATCCCTTTGAAGTCATTAAAGAACCTCATATAATAATGCAGAGCCAAGTCATGCATTAGTTTTACACTATGTTCATCACATTACAGAGAAGAATGCAGACCCATCCCTCTAAGTGTGTCATTACTCCTATATTTTCCTAATCCTAACCCATAGAATCATCCATGAGATCTCTGCAGAGATTTTCCTCTTTCCCAGTGCAATACCCTCTCTCAGGATGACTCCATGTATATACCTTCATCTAGTCTCTCTTCTATCTATATCCCTTTCTTGGTACCCGCGCACCTCATTATATAGTTTCCATGCCTTCACTGCCATGCATTATGAGGTAGCAGATTAGTCGCCAAGTGTCCAAGTGGTCCTCCAATGGAGCATGCCTTCTTTGATCCGATCTCTTCACTATGTGCAATGATGTTCTTGTGGAACCTTCCATCGCATGCATGGAATATTCCCTTTTTGATCCTACAGTCGCTAGGCTGGCACCTTATCCACAAGTGTCATGCTTTTCTCTTGTGCTGCCTAGGATGGCGAATATGGCTAAGTCCAAAACTTTTCTTTCCTTACGTGTACACATCGTGTATTCTGAAAAACTCTGCTAGAACCCTTCCATGCGCACCTTCAACCCCGTGCATGCTTCTTTAACTAGGTCTCATGTGGCCACGTGCCTTCTTGTACTTAGCTAATAATCTGGGGCCCAACATCACCCCACACTATGCATGTTCTCTATCCTCAGAAACACTCTTCAAAGAATAAAGAATGGCAATCTCTTACAAATGGTTGGAAAAAAAGAATAAGGGAATGAAGAAATGGGGGAAAGAATGAAGGAACGGGGAACTGGTTTATTACTGGAGGAGGAGTGGGAAATCCTTACCTAATTCTTCCTCTAAATTCTCCCAAGCGTCAACCTCATTCTGAGCTTACTGACATAGGTCACCCACTAGGGCGCTCACTTCTTCAAAACTTAGCTCCTTTCCTTTGGTGCTCATGGTGTCGACAATACCCTCCAATTACTTCCCCAAGTCTTTAAGGGCATCCATCCTGCGGGTGATTTGGGGGTAGAGTTTCTTCGAATCAAGCCTTACAAGGTCTCGATTGCTTATGATTTCTTCTCCACCTCGGCTAGGATCTTGTCTCTCTTTGCTCTATCCCCCTTATTTTTCTCTTGGAACTCCTTGAGTTTCACCTCATGGGTGGCAACCAAGATACTTTCCACTCTATCTCTATCCATGCAGTTATCATACGCATCTTCAGCGACTTGCGCAGTAGCCTTCACTTCTGCCAAAAGTTTGGTGTATCGAGCCACAATCTCGACAACCTTCATCTTATTTTCCTTCTCCTGGCGCTCTTGCGCCTCTTCTACAAATTCCAAAGCAACTGGTCACCTCTCCATTGTGAGAATGTGATTCAGATCCTCCAGAAATTTCAAGGTTGACCCATACTTTTGATCAGGCGGCGTTAAATTGGGGTGCTTCATGACAATTGCATCTGTAATCGTCTCCACCTTCGTGGAGACTTTTCTCACCTTAGCTTTTTATTCCTTCAGTTCACGCCTCAACTAAGCATTGATCAACTCTTCCTATTTTAGGTCTTTACTCTTTTCCATGAGCTCCTTCTTTTTCTCCAATTCCTCCTCCAGGAATTTCACTCTATCGTTTCTCCCAAACAGTTTGGCCTCAATTTCGACTGACACTTTATTAAGCACGTTACAGACTTGTTCATCTGATAGTTGTTGAGTGTTCACCAACGAATTAATCCCTTTGGCTTCTGGCACCTTCATTAGCACTCTCTGACTTACCTCAAACTCTGATTCATCCACATGGGACTCAAACGCCCAAGATAGCATCTTTCTTGTCCGTGGGTACATGCCTTCTTCATCGAATGATGACATTACTAGGAGTTGTTCTATAGGTACAGTGCTCTGGAAGTGCGCACGTAGCACATTGCTAAGATCGTCAATGTACCCCATTCCCTTCCCTTGTGCTACTACTACGCCTTTCCCACCTATCTGCGCAGGTTTTGGGAAGCTCACTGCCAATTTCGGATCTCCACCATTGTTTTCATACTCCTTCCCAATGCTCTCTTCTTCTATCTCTTTTATAATCTCATCCACACTCCTTTCCAATTCCTGTTCCACCAGCTTCTTCATGATGTCAGCCACTTCTCTATCAAGGCTTTCTCTACTTCGTCCTTGGTGAGGCTTGGATTTCTTTGGTTCTTGGTGCTTACTTCTTCACTCACCCCCTTGCCTTAAGCCTCAACTTCTTCCTCGTCATTATTTCCCCCATACTCCTTGTTATATTCTGCATCTCCTTCCTCTTCATAATCATGCACATCATAGACTAGATGGAACTAAGATGTAGGTATTTTTTATACCCTTAGACCAATAGTCTAATCCCATGCGCATCGGCCTATCACCCAGTGGGCGTTGGGTGCTCACCTAAGGCACGCACGGGCGTTGAGCCTCTCCTTTATGTGAGTCTGGTGAGAATGCATAATCTTATGACAGATATTTAAGTGTAAGTGAATCGAAAATAATCATGCATCATCTTGAGAACCTATGACAAGTTGTCATCTCATTACATCAAGAAAAGAGAAATAACAAGCAGTATATATATAACTGGTTCATTCATAAAGGAAATACATAAGGAATATACTCATGAACACGTATATGGTTTACAATGAAACCTTATATTCATATCAACATGTTCAATAACCACATTACAATTCCTTTGAAGTCATAAAAAACCCTCATATAATAATGCAGAGCTAAGTCATGCATCATAAATACACTATGTTCATCAAATTACAGATAAGAATGCAGACCCATCCCTCTAAGTGTGTCATTACTCCTATATTTTCCTAATCCTAACCCATAGAATTATCCATGAGATATTTGCAGAGCTTCGCCTCTTTCCTAGTGCACTACCCTCTCTCAGGATGACTCCATATATATACCTTCATCTCGTCTCTCTTCTATCTATATCCCTTTCTTGCTACCCACGCACCTCATTAAATAGTTTTCATGCCTTCACTAACATGCCTTTTGAGGTAGCATATCGGTTACTAAGTGTCCAAGTGGTCCTCCAATGGAGCATGCCTCCTTTGATCCGAGCTCTCCACTATGTGCAATGATGTTCTTATGGAACCTTCCATCGCATGCATGGAATATTCTTTTTGTGATCCTACAGTCACTAGGTTGGCACCTTATCCATAAGGGTCACACATTTCTCATGTGATTCCTAGGACGCCGAATATGGCTAATTCCAAAACCTATCTTGCCTTGCACACACGTGCTGTGTGTTCTACAAAACCCTACTATAACCCTTCCCTGCATGCCTTCAACCCTACACACCCTTATTTAACTAGGTCTTGTGTGCCCACGTGCCTTCTTGTACTTAGGTAATAATCTAGGGCCCAACAATAATGAGCTCATGAGGCTACATACCATGAATTTCAACATATTTGTTAAGATCTTGACAACTCCCTACTTAATGTTTCCCTGCAAAATCAAGCTACTCACTAGAGACACAAACTTAAATTTGAGGTATCTTATAAAGCTATAGGGGCATAGATTAGAGAAATATTGCATTGGTTATGAGTTTTTCATAGGTATTTTAACAATTTATTTTCTCTCCTCCATTATAAAAATATGTTGATAGGATGAAATCTGTTAAATTTGACAATCACAAATATATCAAACTACCTAACATCCTTTATACATTTTTGCATAACTACCATGGAATTATTTCAACTCATCCTTCTTCCCCTGAGAGATAATATTACTCATGAAGTACCTACAAGTTATCCCCTATAAAATATCTCAAACTTGGATAGTCATTTGTGACATACCCCTTCCTATTAATGATCTCTACATAATGGCCATACAAATAAATCCCTCACATTGATGGATTTCCCTATGATTTCTATGAATTCCAATGGGATACTATGGGACCTAATCTACACAATCTATTGTAATTTCTTTTCCAACTATTTGGGAGACCTCATTAATCTTCCCCAAAGTTAGATACCCTAAGTAAATTTCCAATTAGGGACCTATTATTCTTCTTAATGTCTCTTATAAAACCATTTCCAAATCCCTCACTATCAATCTCAGACAACTTCTTTCCCTAAATTTCAGATGTGATAAAAATGGTTTCAATCAACATAGATATATTCTTGATAAAAAAAATTCTAGGAAGGTATGGAATGGGCATAGGTTTTTAATAAAAATACTATTTGTGAAGATTGATTTTTGAAAAATTTAATGATAGGGTTGAGTTTCCTTTTATAAATTCTATGCTTTGAGCTTGAGAGTTTTGACCTCACTTTTTCCATACTATCAAAATGTTAGAGGCTTTATTACAATCAATTGTACTCAATCTATCAATTTTGGGTTATTCGTGTCTATCAAGAAAGGATTCCCTTTATCTCCCTCTCTCTATGTGCTTGTTATAGAAGGATTCAGTTATCTCCTTGCCAACTAATATTTTTAGGCTTGTTAAAAGGAATCTATCTCCCCCATTTAAATCAACAACTCATTAACGACCATTTTTCATGTGACTCTTTTCTAATTCTATTGGAAGAGGAAGAATCATTCAATAATTCCATATAATACTTATACATGTTTTTCCTTTCCTCAAGGTCCTTTATCCAATGCAAAAATACTCAATGTTATTGATGATATATTCCCCCTGGACCTCTTTAGATAGAAGGATTCCAATGGAAATGGAATGGATACATCTAGGTGTGTAATTCAAGTTTCTTGGCGTATCATTTGATTTCAGGGCCTCTCTGTGTGAGCTTTGGTGTTATTTTGTTCAAAGGTTTGAGAAAAAAATTACCTAATATATCATTAGACTTTTCTCTCTTAAAGGAAAATTCCAAATTTGTTCCAAAGTGTTAGTTTCCACCTATGTCTACTAATCCTTGTGTTGGGTTCCCTCCAAAGTTTCCTATGCTAAACTATATAGTCTTCTCAAGTAGTTTCTTTGGGATAATTTTGAAGGGAATAATGGTTTCCACTAGCCTACTTAGGAGATTTGTTGTATGTTTAAAAAAGGATGTTTGGGACTTTTATATATCAAAATCCAAGGGCATGCTCTTAGTGTCAAATGGATAATTTGAAACTTTTAAGGTTATGAATCTTGTAAATTTTTGCTTCACCACTATATCACTCAAGGAACACCTATAGGTAAAAGAGATTGGAATGATTTGGGGTTTCAGAGTCTCTTCTTCTCACTTTTTCCTGTGAAGATAAGTAATATGTTTTTTTAAAGCATTTAGAAGGAATGTTATCTTCTCAAACCTAACTTCATAATCTAGGTTGAGTATGGTTTCAAACTGATCTCTCTTTTAATTCTCTTTCCTTTTGTGATCACCCATTCTTAACTTCCAAAATGTCCTATTTTCTATGGCCCTTATATTAAATGCCTCTAGATTTTCAAAAATGGGATCAAATCTATTGGTGACATATTTTGTATGGTTTATAGTAGTTACATGTCATGGTATATGCTAAAAGTAATATATTGTCTTCAAAATGAAGACGCGAAATCTATTTCTAAAATTCAAACCTCCTTTAGACAAAAAAAAAATTAGTAATTTTTCATTATGCAATACCAAGTTTTAACTTGTATCCTTGCCAAGACTAATGCTTACATTTGAATCAAATCTCCTCATCTCTCAACTAGGTGAAAGAGTATAGATTTATCCATAAACAAGAATTCAAAGATCATAGAGTCATATATTAACAAGAGAAAAGTTATTACAATCATTGCATAAAGGTTTCAATAAACAAGAGGGTTAGGTCTCATAGTTGAGGAACACAACATCTCACTATTATCGTGTTGGGTAAATTATATATTACAAAATTATCCCACTATCTTAAGGTCAAGATACATGAGGGAATCCCTAGGGGGTTGGTTAGCTATACACACTTGTATAATAACCTAGGAGGAATACATGAGGATTGATTTCAAAAATGAGAACATGTACTGAAACATTGGATTGGTTTAGCACCTGGAAGTTTACCGTTAAGGGTATTCTAGCCTCAAACACACACACACACACACACACACACACACACACACACACACACACACACACACACACACACACACACACACACACACACACACACACACAAGTGTTTTTCTTCTTTAGTTTACTAATTCTCATATGAAGGGTTTTACATGTTTATAGAGTTTTCACTTTTTGTCCTACATGTTAACATAGGTCATCCTGATTTTTGTGAATAAGAATGACATAATGTTGTAAACACTCAGATTTGGTAATTTACCCTTTGCAACCACTAATTTTGATGGTTATTCTTGGATAATAAAAGCACTCGCATCCTATCCTCACTCATTACATGTTGTTATATCTTTCTTAATTTATTTATTCCCACACACTGATGTGTCAAAAAATTATGGATATAAATCCATGAATTCAATATTCTACCTCTTACCATCATAATGAAAAATTCATATTTCATTGACCTATTCCTTGTTCAAAATGGTACAAATTGGTTAGGTTTTATAATTTGGTCATGACTGACCTATACAATGGTGCATCGACACATTTTCCAACTCTATTTTCAATGTAATATCATTATTTATGTATTTTCATCTTCCTAGGTCATTATTTTAATGATAATTTATCTTTGAAACCCTATATAATAAAGTTTACATCACCTCATTTACTCTCTTGGCACTCTATTGGAACACTCATTTGTAACACTCAAAAAAGTACTCGTGGCTCCTACCAGTTTGAACATGCTTGATAGGATTGTTCTCTTTCTAAGAATTTGAAGTAGGGAACTTGGTGTTCTTGGGATTGAGGGAAGGTACACTCCTTGACCTAGTTTCAATGTAGGTAGTTTATTCGTTACACTTCAACCCAAATGCTAACCTTCTTGTAGGGTCTTCCACCTATGGTTAGGGTTTTGGTGTGATTAGATAGATTACATATGATTTCAGGATTGTGCAACAACTAGGGTTTGGTAGTAAGACATATTTTCAGGCCACTTAAAGGACCCAAAATGTTTTAGAGTTATATTTAAAAGGCATTTGAGACTATACCATATGGGGAAGGACTATATTTTACATCTCGACTGAGATGTATTGTCTTTCACGATGACAATTGCATATCACAGTATAAAAAACAAAGAATCTCCATTATTTTCACTCCTAGATTTTCTATTAGGTACACCCACATTTATTTTACAATGTGATGTATAGATAATTTTATCTTCCCCTTGTGTTTTTTATTTCTTGTAGCATATTGTAATTGTTTATTACAAAAAACCAATACATTATTTTGATTTTGTAAAATTAATATTGGAAGTTAATTAATCATAATATCTCCTAGTTTCCTAACCTTTCATTATTTTTTTATTTTGTTTATTTCCATCAAATATTATTTTCCTAAGGTTAAAAAGGGTGTACATATGTTGGTGAACCCAAATCTTGAATCAAATGTCTTAGGATCAAACCCTAGTTGTACTAGGGTTAAATTTTGTATTCTTATACCCCTTGGTGTTATTTACACTATTGTATCTCACTATGATTAATCCTCATATCTTCTACAATATTTTCGTCAAGCCTAGGCGTTCTCAATATTTTTCTATTATGTAATATTAATCCCCTTATGTTTGGAACTATGGTCCCTACTATTGAATCTTACTCTACTATTAATATATTTGTTAGATCTTTTTTAAATATTATCATTGACCATGTACAAGATGAAGGGTCTAATGATAACTCTAACAGTCATTCCTATTCCTTCTTGATGATGAGGTACAATAAATGGAACATTTATTACAAGATAATCCTACCCATGTTGACATCATTTTTATATGTTTCCCAAGAATAAATTAAGCATGCTTCTCAATCTCATATATATGCATCTACAATTCCTACTTCTATTTTTCCTACATCTATAGGAGAGCCTAATTTTTCTATGTAAAATGTCTCTATGCCCATTCCTACATCAACCTTTTTTCCTACTTAAAATCATAGTTCTTCATAGGATTCTTCTTCTAGCATGAAGACCCTTCAAACCTTTGTTCATACTTTATAAACTCAAATTTTACAATTACAACAAGGAATAACCACTACTTCTCACACCAGGATTCTAATCAATTCCTTCATAACCTACTTGCCTTAGAAGTTACTTCTTATCTCTTGCCTTTTGGTTTTATTTCTCCTAAGCTTCCTATTTTTGATGGAAAAAGTGGCCCTGCAGAATACCTTTGATCATTCCCTGTGTCTTTTTGTGACTATACATCTCCCACCATATTATTAAAAATATTTTCCCTCAAAATATCAAGGAATTTGCCTTGAAATGGTTCAATGATTTACTAACAAATTCCATGTGATCTTTCACCTCCTTAGAAAATCATATTCTTTCAAATTTCTCTATAAACATTGGCAATAAAGTTCTTTATTCTCAAATGTCTAAAGTATGCTTAGGATCTAATGAGAAAATTAGTGACTATGTTTTATGCTACAAGACCATGCTTATTAAAATAGTATATTAGTTGATAAAAAAACTTCAATATATCTTCACACAAAGCCTAATTAATCCTTTGCAAGACTTTGTTATCTTTGATAAACTCCCCTCATTTGATTATCTATGTCATGTTATCACAGAACATGATGCCAAGTTATTACATATGAATAATCTTATGTATGTTGTTAGCTCTTCTCTTACACCTAATGTCAAGTTCCTAAGGAAATCTACATTCAAAGGAAAGGTTGTTGATAATAAGGCTATTACTAAGTAAATTTTTAATGTCTTCTCCCAACCTACTAGGATAAAATTGCAGCTAGTACAAAGGTAATTTAAGCATATTCCTTGTTCTCCTCATTTTATGTTAAAAAAATTATTGAGTGCAATATTTTGTCTCTCCATCCACCACTTGAGGTTGATGCAAGCAAGCCTCATAGTAAGAGTTTTTATGCTAATTATTTTTTTGACTATCATTGATGCATTGATCACCTCGTTAATCATTGTATAAAATTTAAACATGTTATCCAAAATATTATAGATGTAATTTCAATTGAATGGGATGATACCATTGAATCCTCTAAGCCTAGCAATGTTAATTTAAAGCTGAAAATATTTAATAATCCATTTCTTAATCACGATACTGACAAGTCTACTTCTTAAGTGCATATTACTTATCATGTGTTACCACCTTCTCCTTTTATGATCACTTATTAGATGCAATAATTGGAAATTTTGGCCCTATGCCACCTCCTACAATATTTATTAATTTTTATGAATCTGGTATGGACAATAATCTTGTATTCGATACTATGTACATTTGCACATCTCTCCATCAAGATATAATTTTTTGGTTAATCCACATAATAAGGATAATTTATGTACTCTCAAGATATTTTTTTCTCATGGTTATTCTAAAAGGAATATCACATGTGAATTTAATTTTTCTTATGGAAATATTATTCTACCTATCATTATTGGCTCTATTACTACATGAGTCCAATTTATAGTGGCATCCACTCTTAGCTCAGGTGATATATGGTCGAGTCTCCCTTGGTTTTGTTCCTTAGGGATGTCCCATCTATCATACATCAATGTGTTCATCTTATTCACTGGAAACAAGTTGTCACAATCAGAGGTATCCCTCTTGAGTCTCATCTTCCCATGTTATCCCATCATGAATCTATAGCTCCCATGGTCTCCTGGTAGTCCTCATATCATCTCTAGTGTCTCTATCACTTCTAGGTCTCCTAATAGTCCTTTTGACACACATATTATATCTCGTGGCCCTAGTCCTTATAGTCATTCTCTCAAACATGTTATATATAGTGGCACTCATCCTCCTAGTATTTCTCATAAGTCTTTTAGTAAACATCTTATTTTTCATGGATCTCACTCGTATAGCCCTCATCATAGATCTAATCCATCCCACATTGTCTCTTGTGGATATATTCCACTTTTCTCTCCTCCCAAGGACTCTATTACACATGTTAATAGTTTTTACCACTTGTATTAAGAATAATTATTTGACATAATATAGGCTCACACATCCAATTTCCTTTATATCAACTTCACCTCCTCATGACACTCTCATTGAGTATTTATTATTATACCACTCTCCTTTCACATAGCTATATTCAATAATACATAAATATTCACATATTTGTAAAAATACAAAACCAATAGCTATACACTTAGCTTTCTTTGTTAGTTATTTATACTACATATGTTGTTTGTTCATGATTTATATTGATCTTGATGTAAGATACACATATCATTACATGATGATGGTATCCACTTTGGTTCATTACATTAAACTCTTGGGGGAATCCCTCTACACTATACATATGATATTATTTCATTATAGCTCCCTTATACTTCATCATTACATTTGATTACATGTATTATGCACGTGTAATTTTCTGAATTGATAGGAATAACACATGTGTCTTGTATAACACTTTAATATAGTTTATTTCATATGTTTCCTTATTACTTATTGTTTTTATCACTATTTTACATTACTATTTTTACACCATGTATGTTTGTTTCTTGTGTTACTATTTGAATGCTTCATTATATGTGGTCTGAGCGCCTTGTTAGTCTTTTCACACCATGTGTGTCCCATGTTTTTGGCTATATTCCTTTCTTTTGTGATATTTATTCTCTTGTGTGATGCCTAAGTTCCTTCATTGTCTCATGATACCATGGATGTCCCATTTTTGTGGCTTTATGCCTTGATATTAATCTTTTCCACATGCTATTACTTCTATTTGCTCACTTGATTGTTGTTTTATCACTATAATATTTCTATTACATGTGCATTGTTTCTACTAGTATTGGTCTTGTTTCTATCATTTCTATTATTTATCTTATTGTTATGGTTGCATGTCCAATTTCATGCCATGGTTTTCACCATACACAACACTTTTTATAGGTGTAGGTTCTCCAAAGTGAGTTTCATTTCCCAGTAGGAAGCCAGAACGTGCTTGTCACATGGTCCCATCACTCAAATAATGCCAACAGTAAACCCATGTCACTATGGATACGCATGTAATGATGCATCCCACCTAATCCAACACCCTCTAAATGAGCCCAATCATCATATGACAATAAATCTCAAACATCATCAAGTATGTTTAGGATCCTATCCTATGTGATCAATCTCCCCTGAGACTGCATCCAATAATAAAACAATGAAAAAATCAATCCAAATCCACTAATAATCAATCATAAATAAATAAAATCACAAAATTTTTAGAATCGTCAATGACCCATAACTTATAAGTGATTTCATATGAAATTTCTATTAGTTTCTAAGCGCTTCTAAATTTCTAAAAAAAACAAAAAACAAGAATCTTAAGTATACCACCTACCTCAACATGTGTAAGCCTTCGTCGCCTCTATACACCTCCATCTACCTCCATCTCACTCAAATTAATGAAAAATTAGTAAATTAGGTTACTTTTGGTCTCTTAATATTGTCAAGTTGTAATGACCAAATGAGCCCCCAAATCAACTATTTATATCAATTTTTTATCACCCACCTGATCGCCAGTGATTGGGCTAATCACCAGCGATTCACTCATTTTTATCCAAAACATCATTAAATGGCCTTTGAGCCTCATCAAACAATATTTTTTATCATTCCTTTCAAAAATTACACATTTTTAAAGTATGTGCTCCCTTTTTGGGCCCCGAGACCCTCTAAAAATCAAAATCAATCAATATATACAATCATGCCTTTATCAAACCCATTTTGGATTTCATAGCCATTAGGGAAACTCTTCCCCTGCCTCTATTGAGTCATATGTCTATAGGTTGAGAACCCATTGGTTCCTTTATCACTTGACTTCACGGTCCCATAATTCAACCTTTGTGGAAATAATCAAAACTGTGTCTTCCAATACATCGTGGATACCATACACTTTCGGGAACCTATTCCTACAATTTCTTCCTATGATTCATGCGTTTATAGGTTGAGCATCCATTGGTTCCCCCTATCACTTGACTCTCTGGTTGCATAAATTCTACCTTTGTGACAATTTGTTTTCATGCCTAGTCTTGAGGCATCTTAAAATGAAACATAACAACATACAACCATTTCTCATCCAACAACATATTCAAATTGGTGACCTTTGCACTTTGTCGTAATGACCCCTAATTAGAGGGGGATGCCTATCCAACACAAATTCGACCATTTCACTTGTTTTTTCCAATGGTTTGCTTATCAAGAACCACTTGACAAAAGGGGAAAAATTAGACACCTATTTTTCAGGCTACACCCCTCACACCCTCATTAAAATATCCTAAAACCTATATCACTATCCTAAAACATGACTCCACCCCCATAAAATCACATTCTACCCCCCATAAAACCAATTTACCTATACTAAAACCTCCCTAACCACCCATAACCCATCTAAACCCATTTTTGTCCTAAAAAATCAACCTCTTAACTCCCCCATAACATAATCAGCCATTTTCATTTGTATCTATTCCAAAAACCTCATTTGGAAGTGGGCTAAACCAATTCCAAGTGGGTTTCCCCACTTTTCCCAGTTTGTCAGCAATTCTAACACAATTACCGAGGATTATAAACATAAAAACAAACCTCCTTAAAATAGATCTTGAGATGTTTGTAGTTAAGCTATGATCCACTCCAAACCAAGATGACATCAGCATAAACATTTTGATATCTCCAGCAACCTAGTTAGACCCTTGGAGCACTCACAAACTCTTATAAGGATTCTTCATCTCTTTCAGTATGTTTTCCATTACAAAGGTTTGTAATTCCATATAATTACCTCCCAATCTCTTGAAACATCACTTACAAACCTAAATCAACCTTTTAATCAAGTGTTTCACATCCAATTTACATATTATCAAAGAATTCATATTTTTCTCAGTAATTACCAGTGATTTATCTTAATCACTAGTGATTCTACCAAAATCGCTAGTGATCTATATTATTTTATCATTTTAATCACATTTGCATACTCTCTTTAATTTTATAAGTCTATTATCTACCTAATCTATCTATTTCCAATATGTGTATCTCTGTAGATGACAATTCCATATGAGTCAAACCCCATTACCAGAATTTACAATCTTTCAATCATTCACCAACACTTCGTCTGGGAACAACTCGACATCGTGTAAAAACTCAGCCTTTTTCTCATCACCTTGACACCTAAAATCAAAGACATATAAGACCTACTTGAAATAAAACAAGAATATTGGGATGCTATTGAATAATTCTAGTTTGATTACTTTCTATACTTCGATTTTGTCATATCCCTCGCTTGGGCCACCTATCACATGGAATAGGATCTTTGTATCCCTCAAGAATTCTAATAATTCCTAGTGTTATCAATTATTTTCATATCGTATCACTTAACTAAGAAAATGAGTTTACACCCTTCAAGGAAGTCCATTGGTTCATGGGATCGGCCTATATCAAGAAATTCGTCAAATCTCTATCTAATACTTATCTTGTTCAGCCATATTTGCATGCATGTTCTCTTATCTATTGGAAGGAGAAGTCTCTCACTTCTTTGAAATCCATTCACCCTAACATGTTGCATTTTCAGTGCAGGTATCGTTAAGCCATGTTATCTTCTGAATTTATGGTGTTTATCATATAATTCACAATCAAGATTCACCTTAAAAATTCTAGAGTCTCTCGCATCTTTGGCATCCATTCACCCCAACATTGCATTATCGGTGAAGGTATCATTAAACCATATTGTCTTCCAAGTTTATGTATTTATCACATAATCCACAAATGAGATTCAACTTAAACGGTTTCATTCCAGTAACTCCCTCATTCGAACCTATACACCATTTATCCCATAAACTCTCCACTTACCCTATATCATTCATCACTCCCTGTGGATTCTATTCATCCCGATACTCACTCCCACCCCAATATGATCCACTAAAACATATTCAAACAAATTTCCAATATTTAGTCCCAACACTTGGTGGGACATGCACCTAGGCCAACTTATCACACAATTTACAACAAACCTATTCACCACAAGATTCCATGTCACCCATAGCCACCACACTTAAAAATTCCTACATTTAAAAAATTAAATAGTAACACGGACCTCCAACAAAACTTACATCTCTTATGCATTTCATCTCACCCAACATGATGACGCACTCCTCTTATGCACCTTCCTACTTTCAATCTCTAGCAAAACACTCAAGTCGTATTCATGTCTTCCACCACATCACATTCAGACCTCCACAAAAAAATTTGATGCATTCATATCTCAATGAAATCCATCTATATTTTACCCAAAAAAAATGGATGACCTTTACATGCTTCAAAATTATCACAAAAATTCTCTTATTGAATTTTTTGTGCTTTAGCACATACTCTTTCATCGCCCCTCCTTTCTATTGCCGCTATAAAATATCATCAATTGATTTTTTAGTTATGTCCACTTGTAGTCACAAAATCACACACTTACTATTACATTTATACCACCCAGTATGTTATTTTATTTATGGATCTTGTGTAAACAAAAGTATTCACTAATAACCCATCCCCTAGTCATGTCATCAGTTAGTCAATCCTCATTGTTATTTGTTTGGTACAATCGTCAACTATCTATATGGTTTTGGGAATCTCTCAGGGAGTTTTAGGTATCGTAATTTGTTTGATTTTCATCTCCAATCCTCCACTGGTGTGCCTAGGGTAGTGTTGAGTGATGCAGCCTAGAATTTACTGTGAATAACCTAGGTGTACAGACATATCACTCAGCCTGAGCTAAGCACTCACCTGAAGTGCGCAAAGGTACTAGGTCCTTCTTTAGATTTACTTGTATAGGATGTTAGTGTGATGATGTTTAAACATATTCAGATTCATAATTGGATATAAACATTCCATAGAGCATAAGCCAGATCTAGATCTTAGAGAATCATGATAAATGAACTAAACAATAACTATGATAAAATTAACCATACAAGAACCATATTCAATCATGTCTAACACCATTATCCAACCAATATACTCCATTACATTAAACACTGTAAAACATGTAAGCTTCTAACACTGTAAAGTATCTCCATGAGTCATGTGCACATCAAAAACAGAAGCACAACTCTACAATAACTCACCACCCTACTAAAATATGCAAGTCAATACATATTTATAGGGGTGGGGACTTGCCCTTCACCACTCATGCACTTCTCAAAATAGGTCACATGTTGATAATAGCCATGTGCCTTTACAATAGTTGCACAACATGCAAGTGTTCTAACAATAGATGTCCTATAGTTAACTCCAAGTAGAACTCCTACTATTAGCTTAAACTATACATGGCTCTTATCTTCCACTTGTTCCTAAAATACCATAATATGTAACACAAGTATTCATCTCTATGTATGCTCTACACACTATCTCAAAAAATACCCCTTATCCATAAAAAAAGTCTTGAGCTGGGGATCTTTAATACTTTTATAGTGTCGCGGGCTTCCAGTGCCCTATATTCACATGCCCAGTACTTAGAATATTTATGCTTGTTCAACATTACCCCACACTAGAGTACATTGTCATCCTGACAATGTAAATTCCTTCATATGTCTTCAATAATAAAGAATAGGTACTGAAAGAATGAAAAGAATGAACCAAACTCTGTACGAAAGAATGAAATTTATTCTACAGCACCCTCTTCTTCAACTGGAAGGATTAATTTTGGATATTCATTTTTTAGCTCATCCTCCAAGGTTTGCCAATCACTAAGTGTGTGCCTCATTTTATTTAGAATATCAGTGGCTATGTCATCCAATTCGTCATGAGTGATATTTTATTTCTCATTTTATAGTACCTAGATAACATTGGCCATACCTGACAACATTCCCTATATAAGGTCCATCTTCTACGCTATGATCTTTCCAATCTCGTTAATCCTTTCCTTGTGTAGATCCTAGGCTGATGCAAGGGCCTCACGCTTTTGTTTTACCGGTGCCAACCTTTCTGCATGCCCAAGTGTTTCATCCTTCATAGACCTCAGAACTTCATTATCCTCCACTAAATTTATGGTCCTTATTATGGCGTCTAGTGCCGCACATAAATTAATATCTTGATCTGCTCTCTTCAGCTCATTCTTCAATATTTTGAGCAATGCCTCATATATTGAAAATTTTCTATCAATAGTGGCCCTTGCTCTTATTGCTTCTTCCCCTAGATTATTTTTCTTGGGGAGGTGCATTGTTCCCTCATCCAAAAGTAGGTAAAATGTTGTGCGCAGATAATGCAACTCAGACTTAAAGTCCTGAGGCACCTTCTCCTGAAACTCAGGCCTTTGCTATAGAATCTCATATGCAATCTACTCCACCATCATCTTTACATTTTGGGCCTCCACGACTGCATAATCATGATCTTGAGTAAGGCATTTGATATCTATGTCCTTATCCTTTTTATCCTCCACTAGCACCTGAATTGTTTCTGCCTTATCCATATTTTAGTGCACTACTTTTGTAGACACCTTAATCAAAGTTTTTTTTTACCTGCTCATTTGAAACTGGGTTGGCTTAATGTTCATATGGCGTGTATGAGGTTCCTTTCTCATCTTCTTTGAAGTGCATTCCTCCTCGCAGACATTAAAATTAGGCTCATCCATGTGATTTTTCATTCCCCAAGATAGCTATTTGTGAGTGTGTGTATTGGCCATTTCAGGGTCCATCCAATCCTAGCCATACAACTATTTTTTAGTAGTGTACTCTGGAAACGAGTTCGAATAGATGTTATAGGGTCCTTCAAATAACCCAAGTCTTAAGTACCTACTGCTTCTTCTTCTTCATGTACGCCTACATGCTCACCAACATCCTCGTGCACTAATGCATCCTCTTATTTATATTCAGGTACACTTGCATCCCATGGGACAACACCTTTAACCACATGGTTGACCTCCTCCTCATATTTCCCTTCTTCCTATGTGGGGCACATGAGGACTTCTATATCCCCACCAGTGTTTCTTTCTTCTTCACCAGGTATATCCTCGTGAATACTCACACTGGGGTGTATATTCTCATAGACTACACTCTTGCCCATATCTTCATCATCCTATATTTCCACACTGGGGGTGGCCTTAGCTCTATCCCCACTCATTCTTGGAGTTTCTTCTACTTCCCGTGTGCTTTTCTATGGAGATTCCCCCTCACTATCTTGTATAGTAATATATTTCCCATGTTTTCTCCTCTCCTTCTCTTCATCCTTTACAGGAGTCATGCACGGTGATTTCCTTACTAGCTATGAAGTTCCAACACCAGTGTCTCCTGAAGTGTGCCTCTTCCTTAGAATCCTTCTGGTGTGTATAAGGTTGGAGTTGTCTTCAGGTTCCTCTTATTCTAGGACATTTTTCAGTCTTGTATGTACTGTGTCTTCTAGAGTAGGGTGCACATATGTAACATTCCTTGAAGTCCCCACTATTTTCTTCTTCTTAGGAGGTCTTGGAAGATACATATCCATGCCCTTCACCACTTTTTTGTTCTTAAACCTTGGCTTTAGGTAGATGTAGACACGCACTGGTTCAATCTGCCCTACAACCAATATCTCTGGTGTGATGTCAACATTATCAGACTCCATGGTTTCTACATAGGCCTCCTTACCTAGCCATATATATGGTTTGCCCAGAATGTGAATTTCTACATCCACTTTTTCGACGTCGAACTGGAGCTGACGCATGTCATGAAATCTATTTAGAGAGTCCTTAAAATATCTTGTGGTAAACACAAAGGGAAACTTACATCATGGGCTATTCTCCCCAAACTTCATGTGGAAACACCTCGGGCTGAAATGTTGGTAAACTATGAATTCAGCTTCTCCATCCAAAACCTTTGACAACTTGTGCGAAATGACCCATTCTCCCTCAAATGCCCTGCATAGTCTCAAAAACCACTTATCCAATAGCTATTTGTATGTGTTGGAAACATACCCACACAACGTGTACTTGGCATATCTTTTGGCTGGGGACTTGTTCTCCAACGGAAACTCCCATATGTTTTCCTTAGGATCATTTGGCACCCCAACTTCACTGAACACAATTAATAACAAAATTGGGCATGAGGTTATCTTCTCACCTTTTTCTACTTTGATGTGCACCTCGTTCACCAAGCTCTATATAATGTAACCAATGATATTGTAGTATGTTTTGTTGGTAATTTTGTACGCTATATACAACCAGCAT
Organism: Taxus chinensis; assembly: GCA_019776745.2. Taxonomy (NCBI): domain Eukaryota; kingdom Viridiplantae; phylum Streptophyta; class Pinopsida; order Cupressales; family Taxaceae; genus Taxus; species Taxus chinensis. The sequence goes on from CM034156.1 coordinate 179,552,816, forward strand.
ATGTTTACCTTGTTCCATCACTTAATGGCCCTTATTTTACTCCCTGTTAACAGCACTGCTATGCTGGTGGCCATGTCATAGATATTGGTGACCTTGAAAGCTTTCCCCCCTTCTTATACTTGTATAAGGATGTTATGGCATCAATGCCCTCGTCATTTGTTAAGTCTCCAATAATTTCTAAACACGTGTCGTGCAGCCGAATAACTTTTCTAATCAATTTGGTAGTTATCCTTATTCTCCTGCCCATGAAATACAAATAATCTTCATGGACCCGTTACATTAGCCACTGGTATAATTGCTTGGGATTTCCAAAGTAGGGAAACTCTAGGATCTACATTACGATCATGCTCTCAAGTAGTTTCTTCATTAAGGAATCCAAAACCCTATTTTCATCCACCGGTTACCGGTTAGTCTTTTTGTAGGCTTCTGTCGCGATGTCCTTCATACATTTTATAGTGCAGTGATTAATCTATATAACCTTACACTGAGTAATATTTTTTTTCCATGGCCGCCCTTCAATGACTCCTTCTAGATATAACATCTCCACTAGCCACTCCTCTGTTGGATAGTCAACCTCCTTTTTTGTTATTGGATCTTTCTGTAGTGCCATCACCCCTTTTGATTCTGTAAATGCGTAAAAACCCTAGATGTGAAATGAAAACCCTAGTTTCCCTTTTGTTGCACACACACACACACCACTCCTCAAATCTTGCTTCTGTTCCTGGGTACTCATCACCATGCTTCAGAACATGATAGGTTTACTCAATCTATAGAATACTCTTCGTCTCCAGCTCTTCTCACACTATGCAATTTATTCTCAAGTTTTCAAGGTAGAAAATGACATTGAGAATGCCAACTTTAAACCAAGTTTCAAAAATTCCCTTCATTAATTTCTCCACCTACCACTATACATGAAATTTATTTCTCTTGAGTGTGCTATGTGCCTCATTATCCCATGCTTCAATTTCTCACTCCTCAAACTCTTGCGTCTCAGTCATAATTCCTTGGTGCGTGACTATTTATATGTCATGGATCTCCTCTACATGTGCTTCCTTAAGCCAAAGTAGTTTTCCCAATGTGACCCAACATACGTAGTCTCCAATGTTGTAGCCTCTCTTGAATTATACTGAGCGTCCAATGCCTTATGTGTGGTTTTAATTTTTTTTAGCAATTCTTCAAAAGTTCTCATGGATTTTTAAACCTTGCTCCTTCTGCTCCTCTTTTGGTTACCTGTGATTTTATTTCTTTTCCATACCTTCTTTATCCACCCCACACTAAGGGTATGTGCAGTCATCTACACATATAAACACTTTATATTGTGATCAACTTCTGGTGCACAAATGTGCTTATTACACAAAACACTGAACTAAATTGACAAAGCATAGCGGAAAAGAAGGAAATACATTAAATGAAATATAGTAAGGGAAATATAATCTAAATGGAAATACTGCCATATTATAAACACCAATAAGGCTTATTTATAGTAAGGTTTCAGCCTACTCCCATTGAAGTAACCAGGTAACCATGTTCCATCAAGCACCTCTAATTGGAAAGTGCCTAATTCAAGTATGTGAGTGATAACATACGGTCTCAAAAATATACCATAAGCTTACTTGGGTGGACAAAAAAATTGAATTATAAAGAAGTACCATCTGCTTGACCTCAAGCTTCTTGTCCTTGATGTGTTTGTCATGCCATGCCTTCTATCTATCCTTTTACTACTTCTGACTCCAATGTGCTTTGGCACGCCACTCATCCAATTGTATTAACTTGTCAATTATTTCTTCTAATGCTTTCTCATCAGCTAGACCGCCCACGCATGCAATACACAAAAAATGTAACATGAATTCCATGGGAAGAACTGCTTCTACACCAAACACCAACTAAAAGGGTGTGGCCTTATTCAACCTTTTTTAGGTTGTTCTATATACCCAAAGTACAACAAAAACTTTATCATCCCAAACTTTCCTTCCAACATCACAAATTGTTGTCAAGCTCTGGCTCAATATCTTGTTGAAGGCCTCAATAGTCCCATTTGCTTGAGGGTGATAAGGTGTATTCTTTTTTTGCGTGACCATAAATTCATCCAATAATATCCTGATTGTCTCATTCAAGAAGTGTGTGCCCCTATCACTTATTAGACTCAATGAACATCCATGCTTAGTAAGAATATTTTCATATAAGAACCTTGATGATGTAGTTTTTGTATAGTCCTTTGTAGGTGTTGCTTATGCCCACATTGTAAGATAATTTGTACAATATATGATGTAACGCGATCCAGTTATAGATGGGGCTGGGGAAATAGGACCCGCAAAGTCTATTGCCCATTTTTCAAACTGTTCTGCACTAGTAATAGGCCTTAAAGGAATTTCATCTCTTTGCCCAGGTTTTCTAAGGCGTTGATAGTGATCAAAAGACTTACAATACTCTTTACAATCCTTGTAAAGGGTCTTCCACCATAAACCAGTGAGTAGAATCTTACACGTGGTGGTGTCACCTACATAGTTCCCACTTGCAATACCACCATGATCCTCTTCTATGATATCTGTGCGCTCATTTTCTAGTACACACTAGTGAAATACTTCATCTCGGCCTAGTTTGTATAAGTCACCACTGATCAACATGAAAGGTGTGGCATGAATTGTAAGTTATTTCTTTTCTAAGGCTTTCATTCCTTCTCGCGTCATACCTGTGCACAAAAATACATCAATATCATACAATTCCGAAGGCACGCATTTTAACCTATACAACTATGCATCTGACATTGTATCTTCAATTTTCTATGCCTACTCTCCTGATTGAATTCTTAATAAGTGGTTTGAGCTAGAATTACTTTTACCTGGTTTTACCATGACTGTAAAGTCAAACTCCTAGAGTAATAACACCCACCGACATATGTGCCCTGTAAAATGGGCTTATTTACCAAGTATTTCAATGCCATGTGATTTGTATAAAACATAAAAGGTGTTCGTAAAAATTATTGTTTAAGCTTATGCAGCATGTAGATCATCGACAAGGCCTCATGCTCTGTAGTTGTATAGTTCTGTTCTACAGGAGTTAACTTTCTACTAGCAAAACAAATAGGAGGATCTATAATACCTTCTCCAGGTTGAGCTAAAACTACACTTATGGCCATGCCAGAGGTGTCCACATGTATGTGAAAAGGTTGGTTCCATGAGGGAAAGCGTAGTATAGGCGACATAGTAAGCCTCTCCTTCAATGCTTCAAATGCACATTACTGCAGTTCTCCCCAATAGAATGTCCCTTTTCCTTTTAGTAACTCCTCCAAGGGTGCGATAATTTTAGCATATCCCTTGACAAATTTTCTGTAATACCCTGTGTGGCCCAAAAATCTGTGTACCTCACTCTAACTAGTAGGATCCTCTAGGCCTATGATAACTGTCACCTTGGCTGGATCTACTAATAATCCCTCCTTGTAGATGATATGCCCTAGTAGAGTTCCAAAGGGTGTAGCAAATAAAAACTTCTTGATGTTTACAGAAATGTTTAACTATTTTCACCTCTCAAACATTAATCTCAAGTTGTCACAATGATCCTTGACAAGCCTAGATACTGTCCAATTATCCAAGTAAACCTATAAGAATTTGTGAATAAAATCCTGGAACGCTTAAACCACAATGAACATAAATACATCAGGTGCATTCTTTAGACCAAAGGGCATCACCGTATATGTAAATATTCCCTATTTAGTAGTGTTGTCCACTCAAAATTCCCTACTCTTAAAGAAAGTGAACTTTCAAAATTTTGAGTTTTAGTGTCTTCTCTGTTGTGCTGAAATTGTTAAAAGTTGTGAAATTGAGAAAAGTCTGCAATTTTGGGTCTTTTTGTGTGTTTTTCGGGCCTGTCAGACAATTTTGTCCCAACTGTCCCAAGTTCAAAAGTGCGTTCTGTTCCCCAATCAGCCGAAATCCCCGAAGTTGTTTCATTTTCAGGCCCGTTGGAACTTTTTATCCCAAATGTCCCAAAGTTAATCAGGCAAGCTGTTCCATTTTCGGCCGAAACACCCGAACCGCGTACTTCGCACTTTCATGTCCCAAATGTCCCAAGTCAAATTGTGCAAGTTGTTCCATTTTCGGCCGATTCACCCGAACCGCGTACTTCGCGCATTTTCGTCCCAAATGTCCCAAACTTTTTCGGACCCATTGTAACCTTTTCGGCTGATTCGCCCGAATCGCGTACTTCGCGCACTCATGTCCCGCATGTCCCAAAAGGCATTTGTGCATCTTTTACCCGCTTCACCCGAATCGGCCGAGCCATGTGTTTCGCGCATTCACGTCTCACATGTCCCTAATGAACCAAGTGCCGTTCGTGCTAGTTTTTTCCGCCCTACCCAAATATCCAGCTTATTTAAATTGGTGGGTATGTATTAAATGCGCATTCATGGCCTTTCTCTCTCCTAAACGGCTATATAACGGGCATCCCCCCTTTGCATTTTTCACATTGTTTCCATGTTATCCTTGCTCAAACCCTTGCAACCTAATTCCCTGCGCGTGTATCCCTTTTCTCTATGATTCCTTCCCGAGTTTAGGTTGCAGCTCTGTTGCTATCAATATGAAGATCAAGTTCCAGGGACAGGAACAAATTTCACCACTAGAATCTGCCGTTCCCAATATTGGAGACAGCGAAGCTCGGCATCTTGACTTCGGTGATTTTTGGGCGAGGGTGGCAGATGCAAACCCTACACCGATGGCACAAATGATTCACGATAGCGGTTTGGATTTTTCTGGAGGTTTTCCGATCTCAGTACAGTGCGCTGATACTGTACTTTCATGCGGAGCTCACTTCGACCCTGTTTCCAGTGAATTAACCAATATACACGGGGAACTCATCGCCAAGCTGGACGTTGCCGCCATTAGCACCGCACTGAGAATCCCAGAGATGGATAATGCCATAGTCGTTTCTCGGGATCAAGCACAGGCTCTGTTCAATCAAGACAACGACAAATACAAGGTGCGTGTGGCGAAGTCCTGGCTGAAGAACCCTAAGAAAGGAGCCTCTCACCTGTCCAAAACTCTTTTCCAGGCAGATTTTAATGAATAATTGTCTGACTTTATAATTCTACTGGCTCGGGTTATGGGTTTGCCCTCTACCAACGAATTTCACTTCTGGATGTGCCCGCTCATCAGCATGGTGTGTGAGGGAACGTAAAATATCAACTAGGCAGAGATCATCAGCATGAATTTGGCAGAGCAGCTGTCCAATGTACAGCAAACAAAGAAGTTCTATATGACTTCTTACCTGATGTATACCCTGGCAGCATCACGGCAGTGGTTTGGTTTTTCCTACCTTGACGCCCACAAAGATGATCCAGTATATGCCTACTACCCGCAGTTCACCCTGGAGACCAGCAATCGTAATTTCAGAAGGGTCAATGATGCTTTCACCATGTACGTGGTCAGGCTGCTTGAAGGTGATACTGCCAGGAGATTTTTTGATGAAGCCATGAATCTGATATCACGCTACGGTGCCTATTTCATACAATTCAAAAAATTCTCCTATATCAGGCTTGCCAGCTATGAGAGCACCCCTCTGCGGCTTCCCATGTTCTGCAATGATAAGATGGCTTTGATTGAAGTATGCAGGCAGTTAGACAAACTACACAGAACCTGCAGAGACAAGAAGATTTCCGGTTTGCACTTTCCCATCTCTTTGGGAAATTATACTTGTAAAACAGCCCTGGACGCACAAAACATAGAGAGAGCCCTGGTCCCTGTCACCGTTCATTTCTTCAAGCCAAGAACCTGCTTCGACTTGAAGAAGTTCATTGAACAGAACATCAAGATAATCTACCATCATAGGGCAGATACAGAAGACTACTGGGCTGACTGTGCAGATGATTTTGAGGTCAGGAGAAGGCATTGTGGCAGGTTCTCCCTGCAATTGATCCAAGAACTTGGCTTGTACCAAGTTCCCGAAGGACTCCAGGATGACAATTCTGATCTATACTCATATGAGTATGACAGTGTGATTAAGCACACCCCCTTGGAGGACTTGGATTGGAACAGGAAAGAAAAATATGATCTGGCTGAGATCCTTACTCCAGTCTTAGTCAGGACTAAGGTTTGGTTTGACAGGAAAGTTCAAGAGCTCAGAAGGCACTCAGGAGAATCCTCTTCCAAGGATGTTTCAACGCCAAGGAGAGAGGCATCAATTCCCAGGTCAGAAACACCAGTGCAAACCCCACCTGCCTCATTAAGACAAGGACCTACAGCTTCCACTCCTTCTTCATCCACTCAAGTGTACCAGAAGAAGCTCAAGGAGGTTAAGAAGGAGCCTGTGGAAAATGACCCTCAAAGAAAGCAGGTAGAAGTGCCTATGGGACCAGAGAACATCATTGTTCTCAGTGAAAGTGAAGAAATCGAAATGCCAACCCCTGTAAATGCTCCTGAAGACCCAACTGATAAGGACAAAGAGGTCCAGAGCACTGAACTTCCAAGCACTATTGATTCTTCTGCAGCAATTGTCTCCAGTGCCCCACTCACATCTCAACTTGAGACCACAGCTGTGCAAACCTTGAGCATCATGAGCTCTATGTCTCTTGGTACTCTTGCCCCTCCTATTGCTTCCTCTTCTTCTTTTGCATGGGTTCAGCCTCTTGTTGACAGTAGAAAGAGGAAATCTTCCTCTCGAAGCTCAGGGTCAAACTTTGATGCTGTCGCAACCTTGTTGGGCACCACTCCTTCTCATGCCAAGAAAGCCAGAACCACCTCCAAAATAGTGTCTGATGCTCAAGGTCAGCAATTCCTGGAGATTGCTAAGCCTACAGTGGACAAATCAGAGCAGGACTTACAGTCATCTGACTTAGAGCTTTCAAGAATTCCAATGGGAGAGTCTACTCCTGAAGGTGAGATCCACAACCTCCAGGAAACGATCACACGAGTCATTGGGAGGGTAGAGAAAGGGCAAAAAACTATTGAACAGTTGGAAGAACAGGCCCAAATTCTCACAGGCTTCATCAAGTCTCTTTTGTCTAAGGACAAAGTTTTGGACCCTACTCCATTGACCACTCTTCCACCACCTGTAATTTTGATCCAAGATGAAGTACAGAGTATCAAAGACATGCACAAGTATTCCGTCTATGGCAGAGCTATGGAAGCCATGGTGGATGATATGCTTATTGCAGGGTTGAACTTCATCGATGAAGCTTTTAAACTCCATGGAAAAGTGAACAATTTGCAATAGAAGTTGTCCTCTACTATCGGGATCATGGATAAAGAGCTCAAACTCTGGAGTAGTTGCATAGTAGACCTCCGCCTTATGGGACAGACAGATGAGAACATCTTACTAGCGAATAAGGTTTTTGATGATGCAAAGGATAATCTATCAAAATCCTGGGTTTACAGCATGGAGTGGAAGATCAAAGTCTTGGAGGAGGCTTTGGGAGAGCTGAAGAATAGCTGGTAGAAGGGTGAAGCTTTCAAGACACTGGTGGTCTCTACTTTCAAAGACATACACTGTCATCTCCAAGATGAAACTTCTGGTATGCCCCTTTCCTTGCAAGAAATCAAATCTCAATTCAAAGCTTTCGTCAAAGATAAATTATTCAAGGAAAGTTCCATCTCTAAGGAGAAAATGAAGGATATTTGCTCTCTTCAATCAGCCATCGAAGAAGCAAATAAAGATTATCATACTCATGTCGAGTTTGATAAAGAGATGGAGAAGTGTCTTGGATTTTGGACTCAATCTGCGGCCAACACGTCAGTCCCTCGTGGCAGAGACATAGCTGAGGCGTTGAAGAAATTTAGGCAGCATATTTTGAAGTCAGTGGGTCCCTCCCAGTAACCGGCCACCTGTCTTTTTCTCCTTATTCTTTTCTCTTCTTCCCTTTCTTTTTCCGTTTTCTTTGTAAGAAGTTGAGGTATTGCGGTTGGCAGTCCTTAACTATTCCTGGTTAAAAGAAGCGGTTACGAAGAGTAACTGATTTGTAAGTTATATAATGGCATCTCTATGCCATTCTAAAAGGAGGAAGAACTTGGCATATTTTCTTAAAGTGTAAATAGATTACAAAGAAATCAATACAAAAGGGTTTTCCATTCTATGTCTATCTAATCTCTGAGCTTTCATTTAATGTTTGTGAAGATCATTTGTTACTAGTTTTTTAGTCTCGCTGATTGCATACTCTTCAACTTTGCAATTCATGGTGATCTTGTACAACCAAGAAGGAACTTTGTGTCCTTGATTAATGAATCTGTGTTTCGTTAAGAAACTTTGTGTTCTGGCAAATGTTATTTACAGAACTTTGTGTCTTTAAATTCCATCTTATTTATACGATATGAATGATCCTATTTTCAATTCACTGTAACTTCGTATACATAAAGAATTACTCTGCTATCTATAATTCTGCATGTTTCCTTTCTGCTCATTCTCGCACTCTCATTCTTCAGTCCTTTTGTAATTGATGATCCTTATAAAAGACACTTTCGTAATATCCAAGTTTAAACAGAAAGTTATATTTTGTATATTTGTAAGTAAGTTTGTTTCTGAATAAGAAAACCTCTCCCATTAAAGAGGAGGGACTTCTTGTCCCCTGACCATTACTCTTCATTAAAGTCCTATTTGGCGACCAACAAGTAGTGAATGTTGTTTTCTCTTTATCTTCTTTAGCAATTCCTACCTGATGATACCCAAATAATCCATCTGTAAAAGAGTAAATTTTGTGCCCTGTAATGCCTTCTAATATTTACTCGGTGAAAGGTGTAGGAAAAGGATCAATCACCCATGCAACATTCAACTCCATGTAGTCCACACAAATCCTAATATGACCTTATTTCTTTATACTGATTACCATAGGGATAACCCACTCTGATTCTTCTAGGGGATTAATGATGCCAGGTGTCAACATATTGTCAATTTTTTCTTTAACTTTTACACGGATGTTAGGGTTCATCATGTAAGGTCTCTTCCTAACTGGGCACACACCTTCCTTTATCTTAATCTTCATCTCACCCAAAGATTCATGCATGCCTTTTAACTCATGGTAGCATTTAGGAAATAAATCCTGGAAGTCACTTTGTAGCTCAATTATCTTAGACACTTCATAATCATACCAATAGTATCCAATAATGGCCTCCTTAGGTTCAACATCTGTGTCAATGTTCACTTTCTTGGTCTTCATAGGTTCATGATACTCACATGCCTTCCTATACGCACTGTCTAAAACCTTGTGCGTACCTTCTGAATGATCAATGTCCAAATTTTCTACTTCTTCATCATCCACTATGTAGACCATCTTTCCTTTCTCCTTCTCAAGACAAGCGCGCTTAAGTAGTTCGGCATCGGTCTCATCTACTTCATCAAAACCCGCTCCTAGGATTGCCTCACCAAATAACTCATGAATGATTTCTTCATCCTTTGTACTGTCTCCCATAGTCAAGTGATCCATAACTCGTAATGCCTCTTTCACTGGAGGTTTAGTGGAGAAGTAATCAAAAGTTTGAATCATTCCTACAGTCAAGTCTTGCCAATTTCCAGTATCCCTATGCATCTCTGCATAAACATACCAAGCACATGCGTAGCCTCGCAAAGTGAAATAAATTTTGTGTACCCATAGTGAAGGTGGTAAATCTTCCTCCCCCTCTATCCAGAGTCTCTCACACTACTGAACGTGGTGCTAAACATGATGATTACCATGATATGTGCATATTTGAGTAGGTGCATTGCTCCTGGAGAAACCAGGCTGTTAGAGCAATTCTCACTTCATTCCATTCTATGAGATTATCCCTGTGAACCATCCACCAGCGCGTTGTTGTCCTGCCCAGGGTATACACTAACATATTTATTTTTTCCACTTGATCCTTCCATTGTTCCTCCATGGCGTGTAGGAATACCGTAGGTCTACTTCTCTAGTGTATCGAGGTACCGATTTGTTACCTATCCTCCTAATACAATGAGGTCTACCTCTTCACACAAATGCACTTCTTACTTCATTCCTACTCAAACCATCTCTGTAGGTGCCATGTGCCCAATTATCACAAGCAACACTTGTAGTATCACTAATAGAATATACATCATCCCACTAGAGAATTCCTTCATTATATGACTCGTGTACTTTTGGATCTCAAATGACACACACATAAATTCTGTTTAGGTCTTCCTCACTCAAAGGTTCAACATAAGGTGCAAATTTCCCATCTTTCAAAGGGATAATAACTCATTATTCCTTGTTCTCAAAGTTTATATACCCCTTGTTGAACCATAGATCAACATTATTTGCATAACACCAAGGGTTCCCAAGTAGAGTTGGGAAGTTGTCTACTTCTGCAAGTTCTAAAACCTCAAAGTCCCCAATGAACTTGGCCCCTTGTATAGTAATGGATGCATCCTTTAAAACTCCTATCAGGGGTGGCCTTAGTTCGATTTGCCATAAACAAGTACATTAGAAGGATGGTTGTAATTGGGGGTCTACCCATCTATACCCATGCTTCTAAAGTAAGTACATTAACTTTCACACCTGTTTCAATCAATATATTACTCAAAAGCCATCCATCCAAAAAAGCATTCAGAGTGATTTCCTTTTCATAATCCAAGCTATGAGGGGAGAGATTAGCATGCAGGATCTTTTTTCCATTCTCAATACTTGCGCGTGAAGTGTTTACCTTTAACAAATTCCCTAGTAATGGAATGATATTCTCTTGCTATAGCATATTGCATACCTCATTCAAATCATCAACATCTGATTGGACTATCACTGCTACCTTCTTTTATTCCAACTTCCATGACTGTCCATTTAAACATTGTATTTCACCCTAAATATTTCAGAGCACCTCCATGATCTCCTGATAAACCTCCTTCTGATGTGTAGGATCTAGGTATCTTGCATGTAAAACCTCCTCCTTATTAATGGTAGGATTTTTTTGCAACATTTTTCTTGCGTGCGTAACTTCAGTGCATATAGTAATCTTCACAGGTACTACCTCAGGTATCGGTGACAACTTTGACATCCATTGATTTTCCATTGTGCATTGTATTCTAACCATCCCTATGCCCTTGTTCTCTTGTTTATGCTACTTGTTAAGATGCTCATATAAGTCTAGGAACTCCTCATAGTTATGATTCTTTCCACAAAAATAACAAGTAATATTCTGAGGGCATTCGCACTTGTAGTGGTTAGGAGATCCACACATATACCATGTTCACTGAGGAAACTCGTCTCATCCACCACCACAGCCTTAGCCCTTAAATCCACCATGGTATCCTCGACCTCTACCATGAACTCCTTCATAGTGCCCTTTGTTCTTATCATAGCACCCTTGAGTGTGATCACAATCATGGTGCTCACTCTTACCTTTAGAGTTATCTTATACTTATATCTTTCCTACACCAATATCGATGGCATCATGGATCTTATCAATCAACCTACAATCTTCAGTATTGTGAGCCATGGACTGAAAAATATTATAGTAGCAAGATAAATCATTTCTTATCACACGTTGTAACAATGGGTAGTGGCTTGCATCATGGTCTAAATGACATATCTCGTAGTATAGAAACAATGAATGCACTAACCTGTCGGGAAAAATATTCTTAGTGTGCTCCTCAACTTCACAATTTGTACACAAATCCCAGTGCACGTCTCATGTGCTGAATTGGCCTATAGTTTCTCCAACTTCTTTGCCATAGCTATAATCTACATTTCTAGGAATGGGATCACTCTATTTTCTATACTTCCAAATACTTAAACGTGCAATGCTACTTCAAGTGCTTTTCATGGATACGTATATTTCTTATGTGATAGCGCCCTCCTAAAATATATGATCAAGCCTTTGAAAAACCACTGTGTATATATGCTTGCATGGAATGATGGATGTAATATGAAAGTTTAGAAAAAATTATTTTGAAATGGGCATCATATTCCTGAACACTCTTAGTAGTGCCCTGCTTAATATCCTTGAGTGTGCTTATACTCTTCTGCTTGAACTCAAGGATATAAAATTCCTTAAGGAAAACATCCCGTAATGTTGTATAATCTACGTAAGTCTGATCAGGGTCAAACTTCCTATACCAACTGTGTGCGCATCCCTACAATGTAGTTACAAACTTACTTTCCTTGTGCTCAGAAGTCATGATCCCTTTTACGTGCCATAGTATCTCACACATGTGTACATGCTTAGCAACATCTTCTATTCCCATATACTCTAGAAGATGAAGCGACATCTCCATGTAAATATTCAAGGGTTGGTGAGGACCATACCCACCAAATCTAGAACCCCATGTGTTACCTCTACCTCCAAAACCAACAGATCCACCAAAACTAGAGCCACCTATGCCCCATGATCCTCCACATATAGTCAGATTTGAACCATAGGATGTACTTCCATGTGTCCCAACAATGGTACTAAATTGAACTCCTACAGTTTGCAAGGTGGTACTACTCCCAGAGGTGAGTCCAAAATTCTACACGCGTGAGTTTTGCGCCAGCGACATGCCTAAAAAGGTACCTCCAAATAACAAGGAATACATGTTCCTGGCCATAGATGTACTTGTTATTTGATTCACTCCTCTTATTCTACTGCTTAAACTAGCTTGCTAACTACTGGTTGTACTAGAAACTGGAAAACCAAGCACAAGGGCTTGGTTTCCAAGTAGATTCAGATGTGCACCCATGATTGATGTTGTCTCTACTAACGTGCTCTCATAAGAGGCCGATGAGGGTTCCCTGTCATGTTTTCCCAAATGGGGGATTTCTAGATGCTCTTGCTCCATGCCCTCTACATGAGTTCCAAATCCTTCACGAGCCATCTCTCTACTCAACACCATCCATTCTACAATCTCGCGTTGCTTCCCTAACTCCCTCTCGCATGCCTCATTGTACTTAAGCCACCTTTCTTCTCTTTACCTTTCTACCGCTAGGTTTGTCATCCTTCACCAAACCTGTCCCTTCCCCCACATGTGGTGGGGTTTATCTAGCCATCAAATTTTCTTCCAAATTTAGGGTTACCAATAAGATCTTGATTGTGAGTGGAATGCCTTGCAGATAGGTTCCCTTGGGATAACGTAAAAAATTAGAACTCAGCTACCTCTGGTTAAGAATAAGTGGAAATTGATTACTCCAAAATATAGCTATCTAGAACACCACAAAAACAAGTGTCCACATTGTGAGTCCAAATTAAATCATCATCACAGAGTGCTTGAAATTCTTCCTACATCCATATAAGTGTGCGAAACCTCCAATTCCTTTTATACGCATAAGCAACCAGCCAATCATATAACTCTATTAGAAAGATAACAAAGAAACTCTCATATAAGTTTTTATCCACCCACGTGTGCATGTCAAACTTAGATCCAGTGATGAATCTCTAAGTGTATTCTTCTTCTAGATCTACCATCCACTCCTCAACACTTGATAGGTTCAATTGGTAAGTCTTCATCATGAAACATCCTGAAAACAACTGAAAAAGAGGTCCCAGAAATGGAACCAATGATGCAGCTTAGAATTTACTGTGAATAACCCAATTACGTTGGCACATCACTCAGCTTGAGCTGAGCGCTCACCCAAAGCATGCAAAGATACCATGTCCCTCTTTAGAGTTGCTCATACAGGATGTTAGTGTGATGATGTTTAAATATATTTAGATTCATAATTATATATAAACATTCAACATAGCATAAGCAAGATCTAGATCTTAGAGAATCATGATAAATGAACTAAATAATAACTATGATAAGATTAACCATACAAGAACTAGATTTAGTCATGTCTAACACCATTATCCATCCAATATACTCTGTTGCATTAAACAGTTTAAACACATAAGCTTCTTACACTATGAAGTATCTCCATGAGTCATGTGTAGGTCAAAACCAACAACACAACTCTACAATAATTCACCACTCTACTAAACTATGTAAGTCAATACATATTTATAGGGGTGGGGACTCTCCCTTCACCACCTATGCACTTCTCAAAATAGCTCACATACTGATAATAGCCATGCACCTTTACAATAGTATGCACAACATGCAAGTGTTCTAACAATAGATGTCCTATAGTTAACTCCAAGTAGAACTCCTACTATTAGCTTAAACTATGCATGGCGCTTATCTTTCACTTGTTCCCAAAATATCATAGTGTGTAGCACAAGTCTTCATCTCTATGTGTACTTCACACGTTATCTCCAAAAATATCCCTTATCTAAAAAACAACTATCCTGAGCTGGGGCGCTTTATTACTATTATAGCACTGCACACTTCCAGTGCCCTATATTCATACGCCCAATACTTATAATGTTTATGGTTGTTCAACACTGAGGCACCCATATGCACCTCGGTCCATGATTTTAGGCACCCTGGTCTCCGTAACACCTGGGTTTAATTTATCTATTTGAGGCTCATTTTTGTCATTATCTCATTCATTCCCCTAGGTACTAGTTGGCATGTCAGATCATTAGTGTCTAAATTTAAATAGGAGATCCTTATACAAACATAGCATACTCACTACATTATGGGAAGACTATTATGTATCAAAGGATAAATATCTACTAAGGCAAGGGACTACATTTAGGCATCTTCTACATCTACATCAGACAAACATAGGGGGAAAAGGTTATATTCATTCTATTCCATCCATCATTTTCATCTTTACATCTAGTTATTTCCCCTACTTCTTCTTCATTTGTGCTAGGGCACCCTAGGCACATAATTGCACACATAAGCACACATAACTACATTGGGTATGGAATGTAGTGCAACGCTTAGTTGTAAGTCCACCATTGCAGAAGCTAAGGTCAGTTTGACCCCTTTATTTGCATATTTATTTTTAAGGAATTGATGCTTTATATGAGGTTTTGTAGGTAAATATTCACAGCAGATTATCAACAACATAAGCAAAGATATTGTGACAACCATGTGATAGAGACAAAGACACCTCAAAGACTTAGGGACATTATCATAACTAGATCTTAATCTTTTCTATAAACCAGAGCACCCAAACTACAGACGAAGGCAACCGTAGGAGCCCCATTTCTTTCTTAGGCACCCAGTTCAGCCAAATCTCCAACTTCTGTAGTTCATAGAACAACACCTCTACATACATTCGAGTCTGTACATAAGCCTGTTTAGGTCTAACACACATTAAGGTAAGTTATATTCAGGCTAGTATCTTATCCCTTCTATTTCATTTATTTCTTTTCATTTAATATCAAATAAAAATATTTAGCATTAGTATTTCAATTCATATTAGTTATTCCATTATTGTATCTATTTAGATCAACTTAGATAAAATCCATATTTTAGATATTACCATCATTCCATTAACTATGCGCTACAATAAACATTTCATACATTACATCAATTTTTTTATATATATTCTCATCATTCACCATACACATTTTATTTACCACTATCAACATTATAATGCAACTCTACATTAATCAAACACAAACAATGCACAACACATTATATATACTAGGACAATAACCATAGAATCATACATCATCAATCACATCGCAACATCAAGACACTACAACATAGGTTTATCATATATCTAGGGGGAAACACCCCCACATCATATACAATAGTACAAATCAAACCTCATTGTCACTATCACTCTCGGGTACTACGAGATCCCTATAACTAGATGCCTCTTCACCAATGCGACATCATTGTTCATGGCTTGATATCTCTTGACCTTCCTCTGCAATAAGGTGATCTCATTAGCCTACTCCAAACACTACCACTGTAAATCTACATATTTTTTAAACACATCTTGTGCTAAAGGACCACTACCTACTACCTCTCGAGCTCATCAAGTATCCTCACATGCCTCATCCGTCTTGCCTAGCAGCATAGTGTATGTCACTTTTTTAATAGCTACTAGATCAAATAGATGGGCATGCTCACCCACTATATCATCTACGCACTCTAGTATACCTCCGCATAGCACATCATTTGAAAAAAAATTCATTAATGTATGGATGGATGAGTACACAATCAACGCTCTATATGCATCACCTACAAACACGAAACTATACCACACATTAGATAACCATATATACCAACATAGGAAAACCAAAAAATATAAAAAGTACATACACAAATAATCACGCTCAGCCATGGCCGTTGTTATGGGATCAGGGGCATGCGCTTCCCCCTCTCCTCCTCCTCCTCCATGTAGTAACTGTATTAGACCTACAAATAATAGGTAAAACAATACCCACCAATGAGTTACCCACCATATATGGTATTCCTTGGTGCAACCTACATTATCTCCATCAACACCCTCTATCCCAGGATCTACCTCATCCGGACCCGGAGACACTAGTTGCTCTGTTGTGGACCCTGGCCTAGCACCAGTCTTCCTAGGTGCTCTAATAGCTCGCAACCATATATATGGATTTGGTGGGACATCCTAAGCCATGCCAAACTAACGTGATAATTGCTCAACCTAAAAAAGATCCGTCACACCTAGAATTCGGTCCTCTAACCACATAGTCCTCCGAACACATCACAACTCTAAAGCATCCTTAGGCTATCCCCCATAGTCATGATATGGCCTCCATATAATTGTGTCAGGGCCCATCCTATCTATAAGTGACAAGTAGGTATTTGTGACCATATTCCTACCACGAATGTCCACCCATCGTCATGAATGTATCTTTGACATAGCCCGCTCTCCTTGTGGACCTCCAACTGGTCTCAATATGGCTATGTGCTCACATGCCCACACATGTAACAATGTGGTGGCTCATATCCGTCCACCATGATCATCTTGCATAAACCGGTATAAGTATCTATATAGGTGGGCCAACACACACCGAGCCCATGCATATCTAGTACCCTCCTCCTTTATTCACTGGCATATATCATGTATCTTATACAATATTCCTACACCTCCTCCCTCTACAACTATACACGATGCAATCACAACCATTATGAACTTCTGTAAATGTGAAACACCAGACCACAAAATAGCATCTAGGCTAATATGGGCCTCAGTTGGCACTCGAGTCCCCAAAAAATACCATCACATGGCTTGCATCTACCGCCCCATATCCTCCACTGGTATAAACTGCAGTCTCTCCCCCAAAAATGGCAATTACAGTATGCAATATGCATCCTCCAAGGTAAGATTCATCTCCCCCGTAGGTAACTAAAATGTGCACGTATCAACACACCATCTCTCGCATAGCCTAGTCAACATGGGCATATTATGGGGCACATCCCCCATCCGTGCTATGTTCTGTAAGCTGACACAGTCCATCACATCCCAATCATCATCCAAAAGACTCAATCTAAGCAACGTACTCATATGCCACCCACCACAGAATTTCATCAAGTAGATATCCCTCTGCACACCACAAAATGAAAACAAATGCAACGTTAGAACACATTATAATACCAAGTACACTCATTTATCATATTAGACACATGTTTAGCACCATTATATGTAAAATTTATACACTTTGGACCAACACACCCAGATGCAGGACTAGGGCACCCAAGAGTAGGACATTAACGCCTGGTTTTGATCGCTCCTGTCACAGGGGTCACTAATTCCCTCACTGCTCTTGTCAAAGTCTCAAATGCTGAGAAAATAAAAAATATCACATTTTCAAAAATTCAACCAAAATAACTACTATACTATACATTTTGTGAAAATTAATGCACTTATCAACTTCAGGTTCGTACACGATGCTACAACGGTCGCCACCCTCTCAAACTGACTAGGACGCATTTCTCTTGCTTACGAAATATTCAATGACTTCATGCACACTCTCACACTCACACAAAGAACAAATAAAGTAACTAAACAAATATTCACTTTACTATTTATAGTTACTTTTCATCACCAACTTTGCTATAGTCATTATTTCACACCTATTTCCACAACTAATACTCACTACACCATTTTTATCATATCTTGAGCATTTCTACTCCAATTTACACCCCATTTGTGGAATTATTTTTAGAATTCCTCCTAACACTGTACTATACACATTATGCACACATTATACTTCTTTCACATTTTCTGCATTCCCATCAACATACATTTTCACATTTTCTATCACGTTCTACATATCCTGTGATTACTTTCGGCTTAGCATTCAATTTTTTCATCACTCCCCCTTTTACAGAAAGGGGGTATATTATTGGGGTCATCCTATAATTACCCTTACATCACCATGCATTCAAAATTTATGATTTTGTCACTTGCAAACATTTACTAATTCACTATGCAACATTTTCACCACTAATTCCCCCTAACAACCTAATCTGTTGCAACATACATGTAACCTTTCTATGAGACATTTCATCATTTCCTCCCCCTAATGACCTAGCTTAGGGGAAAATAGCATTTAAAAATACTTTCTAATACAATTGTTCACCATTTTCTATCGATTCCCCCTAATGACCTAATCTGGGGGAAACTTGGGTGAAATCTCTCCATGAGTAACCGATAAAATCAATCAATTAACATGTTCAAAATCCTAACAAAGTGAAATCATCCAATGAAAATTCATCACAATTGACATCCCTAATGACCCAACTTGGGATATTACATTCATCAATTTTTCTCAGATGACCTAACTTGGGAAGTTATTCTACATTGTGCACTTGCTTCCAAATGACCTAACTTGGAAGCCCCCTTTAACATCTTACTCTTGCTTCTAGATGACCAAAATTGGAAGCCCTCTAACATCTTGCACTTGCTTCCAGATGACCTAACTTATAATCCATCATACATTTTGTGTTTGATTCCAAATGACCAAACTTGGAACCTATCACATTGTGGTGACACTTGTGGAGTGGGGGCAAGAGTTCCTTTCCTCTATCACTCCAATATGGGTCAAATTTTTGATTGAAATTATCTTGGATCCAAAAACCCAAAAAAATGATCTGAGTATATTTGTAATGACTAGATCTTAATGATGTAATTAGATATTAGAGAATAACACACTCTTCTCCCTACACTCTTCCTCTAGCAGCAGGACGCCCAAATCCTCGGGTTATTCATTCGTATACACCTAATCATTATTATACCAAATTTTAAATAATCATACATCCTAATCATCACCTTCATTTAGTGCACTTCATATCGACATTTACACTTTTCTGCTACTTTACATGGATTAACCTACTGATCCATGGTTTGGCACGCTATATGGTTATTTTGGCACACTTCTACTACACAATTGTGCATTCTACTACAACATGGGCTTATCCAAATTTGGTGAAGTACGCATCTTCATCTACTTTATGTTACTGAGCTTTATTCTCACCAACATAAAGTGAGGGAAAATTTAGTCACAAAATCACACACTTAGTATTACATTTATACCACCCAATGTGTTATTTTATATATGGATCTCACGTAATAAAAATTATTCACTAATGACCCATCCCCTAGTCTTTTCGTCAGTTAACCAGTCATCATATTTATTTGTGTGGTATAGTTGTCAGCTATCTATATAGTTTTGGGTGTCTCTCAGGGAGTCTTAGGTGTTGTAATTTGCTTGATTTTCATCTCCAATCCTCCACTGGGGTTCCTAGGGTAGTGTTGGGGCACCCATAGGTGCCCCAGTTTGTGCACTGGTCCCCGTAACACTTGGTTCTAATTTATGTGTTAGAGTTCGGTCTTTTTCATTATCCCATTCATTCCCCTAAATACTAGTCAACATGTCGGATCACTAGTGTCAAAATTTGAACAAGATATCCCTATTTAACATATCATACTCACTACATTATGGGAAAAATATCATCTATCAAAGGCTAGCTATCTACTAAGGCAAGGGACTAAATTTGGGCATCTTCTGCATCCGCATCACACAAGCACAGGGGGAAAGGGTTGTATTCATTCTATTTCATCCACCATTTGCATCTTTACATCTAGTTATTGCCCTTTACTTCTGCTTCATTGGTGTTAAGGCACTATAGGCACATAATTTCACACACAAACACAAAGAACTACATTGGGTATGGAATGTAGTACAATGCTTAGTTATAATTCCACCATTGTGACAGCTAAGGTTAGTCCAACCCCTTCATTTGCATCTTTCTTTTTTATGAATTGATGTTTTGTATGGGGTTTTACAGGTAGATCTTCACATCATATTATCAACAACATAAGTGAAGATATTGTGACAAACATGCGACAGAGACAAATACACAGCGAAGACCTAGCGACACTATCATAACTAGATTTTGAGTTTTTTTGTAAACCAAAACACCCATACTACATATTACAGTGCCCACATGCAGTCTAGTTCTTTCCTAGACACCCCAGTTTAGCTAGATCTCAAACTTCTGCAGTTCTCAGAGAAACACCTCTACATCCAATCCAGTCTACACATCAACATGTTCAGTTCCAACACACAAATGAGGTAATTTACATTTAGGCTAGTATCTTATCCCTTCTATTTCATTTAATATCAAATAAAAATATTTAACATTATTATTTCAATTCATATAAGTTATTTCATTATCGTTTCTATTTATATTAACTTAGATAAAATCCATATTTTAGTTAATCACCACCACATCTCACACCAATTACAAATTCAATCACTATGCACTTTTGACGATGGTGTGCACAATCCACTCACTATTCCACCACTACACTTTCATGTTCATAATGTCATCCAATGACAGTAATTAAACTAAAATTTAAATATCCTAGCATAATCTAATACAAGTTTGAAGTAAATAAATAAGCAATGAAATAACTGAAATACACCCAAGAAAACTAAGCAATAAAATATAAAACCCTAATGTGTAAAGAAGAGCCTTAGTTGATTTGAAGATGTCGTAGGACTCTGTCATAGTGAAGACCAACTAAACATGATTGGGAGACTATCACACATGAACCTGAGAAAGTGTAGGTCTGATTGATTTGGCTAGAATGGGGTGCCTGGAAAAGGGATTCACATACATGGGGTGCCTTGATCTAGAATATGGGCACCCTTGTCTGTGGAAATGGATGAAACCTAATTCTGACATGGTCACTAAATTTTCAAACTTGTTTGTTTCTTATTGTGTGTATGTCATTTAACTTCACCAGATGTCACTGTAAATATGGAATGAAATAAATCACCTACAAAACCCCATATAAAGTATCAAAAATATAAAAAAAAGAAATATGCATATGAAGGGGTCAGAATCTCCTCAGCTATCAAATTGATGGACTTATAGCTGAGCATTGTACTACATCTCTGAATCAATGTAGTTCTAGGTGTGTGTGTGTGAAATTGTGCCCTAGGTTGCTCTTGTGTCAGTTGCACTTTGTGAATAATGAGAAAGTAACTAAATGTAGAATGTAAATAATGTGTGCATGGAAACAATAAAATCCCCTCCTATGAAGTGTGATGCAAATGAACTAGCCTTATGTCCCTTGTGCTAGAGCTAGATGGATGTAAATGGAGGTATAGATGCCTTTGATGGATGTAACCTTAAGTGGAAATAGTAGATGCTTAGTTCTTGGTCCCTTATTATGATCACATAACTTTATTATAATCAACCCCAAAATTCTGACTACCAAAAAGATAATATGCTCAAACAGCTAAAAAGGACCCAAAAAGTGAGAGTAAAGTGTATAGAGGACAGGGGTGCTTGATGTTGGCCTCCTGGATAGGTGCTCCAGTCCAGAAAAGGTAAAACTACAGTATCAAAAGATAGACTAGGAAAATAAAGGTGCAAGACTGAAAGTAGAAATAGAAAGTAACAAAATATGGCCAAAGACATGGGTTAATTATTACTCTTTATACTTAGGAACCATGCAAATATTAGTATGTGATCGAGACTAGATAATTACCCAAAGTGCATGATTTTTTGTCTACATTTTCCCCCGCTTTATGTGAGAAGAATTCTTGGTAATATAAAGTAGATAGATATGTGTACCTTATATCCATGTAGATTTTTATAGAAAGTGTGCCGAGGGACAAGAAAAAGTGTGGAGTGATAAAAATATGGAGCGTGGATACCAAAGATGTAAAAAGTGTAAAAAGGTGATGAGATTGAACCTAGGGCGAAAGTGCATGTGTAAATGCTAATGTGTGTGATGTACTGACATGTTAGTGTCGATGTGTGTGATGTACCTTTTGTGTGTGATGTTGACTACTTACTTCCCATACAGACGGACCTCCAAAAAATAAGATGATAAAGTAGTCAAATACACATGTATATGTGTAAAAATGTGTGTAAAGACGCATGTATGTATGTAAAATCCTGTAATGAAAAAATAAAAACGGAACATGTGCACGTGATCCGTGATAAGAAAAATAGTGTGGAAAATATCCTGTCAATGAAGTGAAAGTTTTTTGGGCAATCTCACACCACTGGTAGAAAAACTTTAGGGAGGAAAGTCTGATTTATCCTCCAACCTATAACTACTTCCTAAAATTATAGAGATCTCTGTACTGCCTAGATTTTTGGGTGATCTGACACCAATGTAATGAAATAAGTGTAGGGAGATACTTCCTGGTGTTGTACTCCAACCTTTAACTACTTCACATTGTATAAAACACCACTACAGTTGGTGTGTACCTGTATGGATGAAAATGAACACTTTAACCTCACTCGGCACCCTGAGGTCGTGCTAGAGCAGACGATGTCTGAATGTGTGTGGATAACTATAGGAGGATCAATGACTAAGATATGGTAGTGTGATCTCTTGGTAGCCTAATTGACAAAGGGGAGATTTAGAGGCTATGAATGGGTAGCGTAAATTCCCTATGGTTTGTTTTCCCAACTCGGATCTAAGTGCTAAACTAGTTTGAAGTGCCTAAATTAATCAAGATGAAATTAACAATCTATGGTACTGCTGAAAGGAAACTAATCTAAAAAAGTCACAAAATTGAAATCTTATGATTATAAACAACAATTTTCTTCTATTCTAAATAATCAAATCTACTTCTACACTAAAATTGAACAAGCAAGATAACCCAATGTGGTTATTCACATGTGCTGAGTGTATTAAAACTAAACTAACTTAAAACAATAACTTTTCCAAATGATATATGAAATGTAGAAAACCTCCTATAGGTATTATCTCTTTCAAACCCACATGGATAGGAAGAAGAAGATCCATCACTGGGGGTTTCTATAAAATATTTAAACCCTCTTGGAAATTAACTAATTACTTATAAATGAAAGAGGATTGATTTCTACTCTATTTGATATGCAATTCAAATTAACAATTCGTAATTGACAATTTGATAAAAAAAAAGAACAAATACACAACTCCAACCTAGAAGAGCAAGAACCTTGGAAAATCCAGTAGTATCAGTATCTGTCCCCTCAGTTCTTTCCTTTTGTTCTGTGAGTGTTCATGTGAGTCCAAAGGATTGGGAATGTAAAGAACAACAATAAGAGGATGGCACTTGAGAAATGACATCTTGGAAGCAATTTGAATGCAATGCAAGTAGAAGAGAGATAGCACAAGAGATCTGAGCTTGGTTATGCAATTCCTAGCAAGATTATTACATCACAACAATGCAAGATACACAAAATTCTCAGGCCCTTTTGCTTGAATACAAGAAAAGGCAAGAAGGAGGAGTTTCAACCAATTAAATCTATTTAAAAATAGAAGAGGGAAGAAATACCATGCAAACAAGACTATTTTTAGGCAATTTGGTTCACAAATGCACCCTAAAAGTTGAGTTAAGTGCAACGCCTTGTGTTAAAAACATGCATGAAGAGTTCTAGAAAAAGTGTTAAGGACCGCTGCCCTGTGTAGGGAGGTGGTCCTAGGACCTCCACCCAAGCCATGGAGGTGGTCCCAGAACCACCACCCAAGCCAGGGAGGTGGTCCCAGAACCACCGCCCAAGCCTAGGAGGTGGTCCTGTCACTAAAGCCAAAAAATGCACAGAAATGAGAGAGAAGCTGGAAGAAAGTGTGGAAAGGCTAAGTAAGGATTTCTAGGCTACAAATATACACTAAAAATGGGTTTTGGAGCTCGAACACTTTCTTGAAAGGATTTTGAATCATCATTGGGGACTTTTGTAACCATTTTCCTGAAAATGTAGCACGTGTAATTTTGGGTGCGTACATATTTCCCCCTTGGAGAAGCGTCTTATCCATGAAGAGGTGTAAAACATAGAGTCTGAGTAAAGCATTCCTGAAATGGGGAGTTATAAGCTATACCTGACATGCCTGTGTGTTGAAATCTTGTCATCTAAACTCCCACTACCTGTAAGAGAAAAACAAGACTCTTGTGCAGATAGATAAAATACTGAAAAATAAACACTAAATTAAAATGACAAGAGGACTTACCATTTATGCAGGGATATAGAAATATACCTGTGCCAACACTCCATCCCTGTGAACACATACACTCAAAATGAAGTTATAACAACATATATATCTAAACAAACTCATTTTCAAATTCATTTGTGCATATTGACTTGGTGATTTTTGATCTCTGAGCCCACGGTGACCATTTTTCATTTTTGAGAATGGTTGAATTGGAATGGATATGCGTTAGGCTTGCCCCTTTACTTTTTAAATAATTTTGAGGATAACTCCTAAGAAATTTGTAACTAGAGTGTTCATAAGGGGCCTCAAAGGGGTGGATAGGCAGAGTGCCTTTATTGCTTAGTCTCCATTTTGTGAGGCATATGTGATGTTTTCGTATTTCGTGCTCATTGCAAGCATTTTGACTACACCTAGTACATGATGGAATTGTACAATACTATGACACACCATGATATGTACATATATCTCTTTTTGGATTGGTTATTCCTTGATAGAGTTGGCCTACATTGATGATTTGATTCATGTGTTTACTCTTAGATGTTTATAATTTCTGATTTTCTATGTTTTTCAAAATGCATGCAGTGGACATGAATGCTAACAAAATAATTTCTCTTTTTTGTATTTTATAATTCTGATATATGATGATGTGAGCACAATGTGATGCTAAACTGTAGTTTATTTAAGAAATCTTTAAAACTTCATATTGTCTTGGAAAAACGTGGTGATAAAATGATATGATAAGAAGATGTACTTGCCCCACTCCTGACCCCACGCAACTAGTAGGATGCGATGGCTCAATACCAAGGGTCAGAAAGGTCATAAGTTATGAAAACTTATTGAATGGTAGTGATGAGAGAAAGACAAAGATTTGGCAGAACCAAATTGAGATGCTACAACCTTACTCCACTCAAGTTACTTCATAGTTTAGAATGTGAATTGCTTTCCAATTTATCTAGAATTAGATCCATAGATGGCCACTTGGTTGACAAAATCTATTTTTTAGGTTTTAAACTCTTTTGGAATTTTGGACATCTAACGCACTTTGTTTTTTACTTATGAACTCAAAAATTTTGGTCAAATTATTTGTAACTTTCAAGTTTATCAAAGAGACCCCCTACACCTTGCCCCATGCTACTAGTAGGAATTATGGGCTCATCACCATGGACAAGGCATAGGTGAGTAAGGGCACTTCTCTCCCTTCCCAACCCTACATCACCAGTAAGAGATGCAAAGTCAACACTAAAGGTTGGTAGGAAAAATAAATGTGTGATATAAAAAATTTCTGTGGATTTGCATTTGACTTACTTATTTGGGCAAAATTTTTAGAATGTTCTTATTTCCAAATAGATTTTTATGGGATCGATGTGACACCATGAAGCTTCTAGAACAAACTATAGGCAAAGACACCTAACCTAGAAATAGACTATAAGTAGAGCCAAGAATGCAGGCCTTGGTATGGTTACTTTCAAAGCCTTGTCTTATCTTGTTTGGATCAATGAAATGATTTAGAAATAATTGATGATACCGTGAATATTTGAAGGGACATGATTTGAATTTTGTGCCAATTTTTTAGGAATTTTTTAGGAATTTCTATAATACTAAGTCCCTTGATCACAAATTTATGAAATGAACAGGCAGATGAAAATACAATGCAGATGCAATAATGTACATATGGGAATGCAGGTGAAACTATATGTCATGATGTCTAAGGTGAATAAATTTTATGAATATCAAATTCGTCACCCCTAAAAGTACACAGCGGAGAACCATTATCTTCAAAAAAATTGTTCTCTTGATAAGGGCCTACCATTCTGGGTTTAGACTTACAACCCTTTCCCAGGAGTATATATGTCCAATCATTAAAATAATTTATCTAAAAGAAGCATTCATACACCTCTTTTTCATGTTTTTGAGACACGGTGTGTGGGTGAGCATGACTATGCTACTCGGCCTTGTCTCCTATGTGGAGTGTTGTGCTTACTTATGAGACTTGTTGAATGATGAGGCATTTCCCCATGGATATGACAAGCTTAGATTCAGACACACATGGGTTGAAATTGAGGTTTAGAATAGAAAAACCCTCAGATATGGATTTGATGGGAATCATTTCAATCTCAAATTTCCGTTCTTCATTTATTAATTCTATCATGTTTACACCTAAACCTAGGTCAATGGATGGAAGAGATGCTAAACCAAGAATACTACCCCTACCTTGTGGTTCAAATGGGAGGAAGATTGGATTGTCACTCTCTAAGAGTTTCATAATTCCCACTGTGGTCTTAGTGGACACTGTTTTCATAGATATTGATTTACCCTTATCTGTTTTTACCACCCCAAATGTTTTTGGGTCAATGACTTCAACCTTTGGAACGTTCAGGGTGACCAGGACTAACTCTTTCGTTGGAGGTGGTTTATTCAATTGATTCACAGGAATCTCATACTTTGTATGGACTCCTTTCTTCTTCTTGAGGTTTTCTAAGTGTATATTGAAGGGCTTAGGATCCCCTTGAGCAATGAAGACCTTCCCCAAATGGAGGAATCTAATCTCTTGGAACAAGGTAGAGGGGATAGCCTTCATCCAATGAATCCAAGGTCTCCCCAGGATCATGTTATAATTTGTTTCCCTGTTCATAATGTAAAACTTTGTCAAGATGGTTTTTAGACCAAGTGTGACTGAAAGAACTATGGTTCCAATCGAGGTCACTTTAGGACTGTTGCACCCCCGTAACGTGTTTCTTGTAAAGGAACAATTTATCTCTCCATATCCCAACTTCTGCAAGAAAGAGAAGTGAACCACATTTACATCAGCCCTATCATCAATCATGGCTCTCTTAATGTAATTTTTATAAACCCATACTTGTAAAAATAAGGTTGGATCACCTCTTCGAGTAATTTTAGCATCAGATGGCATCTTGTCTATATCAAAAACAAACCCAGTATCCCTATCATTCTGTCATGGAGGATGTATGTCAAAGTCAATATGATTTATTTGAGCACTAGGAGGATATGTAACATGGATTAAATTATCAATACCTAGTGCATTGAGAAACGCAGAATGATGCACAAGTGAATTCTTTAGCAAATCTAGAAACAAAATGTGAGAGAAGGTCTTCTTCAAATCAGATATCAAGTCGTAGGCTCCTACGGGTCTAGCAATTGTAGGAACATCATCCTATGGGAAGGAACGATTGGGTAAGGATTATGAAACATACTCCTTCATCTGAGTTGTTGCATTAATTTCACACTCAACCTCTAGCTCAACTAATCCCAAGATTTTTGTATTATCGTTTGAAACAAGGTTAGGAGCAACCCGAGAGTTGTGAGAAGTTGAGACTTCATGGTCATTGTTTCCTATAGGAATGCCCTTGTTTGTGTTTTGTAAATTCACTTTGAAATTTTCTAGATGTGTAGGGAGTAGATATCGAAATATGCTCACATTAGTGTTCTAAGGAGCTATGGTCATGTATAGTCAAATTGCGAGTTTGTTTTAGGATTTTCTAGGAACATGTCTACAAAGAGTTACCTTTGGTTTCAGGAAGTATTTACAGAAACTTGTTGCAATCACAGTAATTCTTATCGTTATGACCTCAAACCTTATGGAAACCACAATATAGGTTAGGTTCATAATCTATTGGTCTTTGATAAGCGTTTTTCTACTGTTGATTATAACCTCGGTTGTAATTTTGAAATTGATTGTTATAACCATGATTCATTTCCCCTTGGCCAAAGTTTTGATACTAGTTTGGGCCTTGGGTTTGATTTTATTTTTGTAGTGAATGATTTACATCGACCGTGTTGACAGAAGACAGTGTTAGGGCTTCTTTTTTTTCCCAAGTTGTTGTTTGGAAAACCAATGTTCTTGGATTGATCAATAACACCATTCTTGGTAGCACCATGATTATGATTCACACCCTTATGTCCTTGGTTGTTAGCACCATTATTTTGATTTGTGGATACTAATTTCCCATTGGAACCAGAGGTCTTACACCCACTGTCTATAGAGGCTTGGTCAATCTGAAGCACTCCTTACAAAACTTCCTCATAACTATGAAAAGGAAACTTTTGGACCTCTTCCTTAGTCTCTCTATTGAGTGAAGGAAAATATCGCAAAGTTCCATCTGGTCCATGTTGGGCACACTTGTAGAGGAATAGAGAATTTGCTGCTATCTTTGGATGAAATGGGCAGCAGATTCATTTTTCTCATGTCTAATATGCAGGAACTCCCTAATCCCTGTACGCAACAACTTTTTCATGTCAAATGCTTTGATGAACTCAGAGACAAGTTGTTTGAAGGAATGTATAGAAGAGTTTGGTATCCTATAATACCAATCCAATGCAATTCCTTCTAGAGTCTTTGGAAAGATCTTAGTCACTACAACATCCCAAGGAAGCAATTCCCTGATAGTAGTAGCATAGGCCTTGATATGAGCATTTAAGTCTCCTTCTCCCTTAAATTTTGGAATATCTGGAAATGGGCATGGAAGAATGACACCACATATGGTGAAGTCAAGAGGATCCTTTAAGTACTCAACATATGTACCCATTCCGTAAGATTCCACCACTGAAGATCCTTGATAAGGAAGTGAAGGATGAGGAGTTGGATAAGCTGCACTATAAGTGTTGACGGGAACGTATGGGGTCCCTTGATATGGCATGTAAGGAGAAGGAACAGTATATGGGTCCATCTGTGGAGTTTTTTAATACATATGCATGTAAGGTGGGATAGCTTCAGGATATGGACTAGTGAGCGTAAAACCAGGGAATGTCACATTGCCTATTGTGGAGGCATTTGAGAATGCACTTCCGGTCATCCCTTGCATAGGATAAGCTTGAGAAGGATGAGGACCCATCCCTAGTGTGTCTAACCCTGTGAGAAGATCACCTGGATTTGAATGAACCCAATAACCTTGTTGTATAGGATAATGTGTTGGTTGTTCATTAGAAGGGATTAATCCTTTTTTGTCAACTAGATACCCCATGTTTTGCCCTAGTGCATGTGATGGTTGTGAAGTTTGGGAACTTTCTAGTTCTCTAATCCTCCCTACTAAATTAGAAATGAGATTGTTGGGAGAGGATTGAGTCCCTTGTTGGGGTGTTTGTGGCGCAGGGTTTGATTGAGCAGGCTCATGATACCCTATCATGAATTGTTCAATGTTATAATTCTTATCTTCCTCAAAAGTAAGAATCTTAGGATAGGTATTCAAAATCTCAGAGGATGAAGTCTTCATTCTATCCAAAGACTCATCTATCTGATGAAGAGGATTAACTATTCATGTAAATATATCATCCTCTGTTGATTACATGGCAATGTGAGGTCTTGACAAGACTCTATGGTAAGAACCTATTCCATTTTTGATGAGAAAGTGGTTCGCATTAGGTTGATCATATTGCATGTTTAACAGTTGATCAACCTCCTCCATCCTTACATAGATAATGGGGTTTGAAGTGTAACTATGGGAGGTTTGAACATTGCTCATGTAATTTTCACCCCATCTCGAAGGAGAAGGGGATCATTGTGGTTGCACGTTGGTGTAATATCTATCAGAGCCAAATGGCCCACCAAACTCTCTTCCAGAAATATTTTAGAAAGTATAAAATACCTACCAAAATAGGGGAAGAAATGGAGAGGTGAGGTAATGTCAATGAAAGAAAATGAAACAAGAAGGAATTAACTGATTCATGTCGGGTTCACCAATTTTTACGGATGAAAATGAACACGTGACCTTCAACCGCACTTGACCCCCTGAGCTCATGTCGGATCCATCGATGTTTGAATGTGTGTGGCTAACTATAGGAGGATCAATGACTAAGATCTGGTAGTGTGATCTCCTGGTAGCTGAGTTGACAAAGGGGAGATTTAGATGCTATGAACGGGTAGCGTAAATTCCCTATGGTTTGTTTTCCTAACTTGGATCTAAGTGTTAAACTAGTTTGAAGTGTCTAAATTAATCAAGATGAAATTAACAATCTATGTTACTGTTGAAAGGAAACTAATCTAAACAAGTCACAAAACTGAAATATTATGATTACAAACAACAATTTACTTCTATTCTAAATAATCAAATCTACTTCTACACTAAAAATAAACAAGTGAGATAACCCGGTGTGGTTATTCACCTATGCTGAGTGTATTGAAACTAAACTAACTTAAAACAATAACTTTTTCAAACGATCTATGATATGTAGAAAACCTCCTATAGATATTCTCTCTTTCAAACCTGTAGGGATAGGAAGAATAAGAACCGTCACTGGGGGTTTCTATGAAAGAGGATTGATTTCTAATCTATTTGATATGCAATTGAAATTAACAATTCGTAATTGAAAATTTGATAAACAAAGCAAACAAATACACAACTCCAACCTGGAAGAGAAAGAACCTTGGCAAATCCATTAGTATTAGTATCTATCCCCTCAGTTCTTTCCTTTCATTTTGTGAGTGTTCATGTGATTCCAAAGGATTGGGAATGTAAAGAACAACAACAAAAGGATGGCGCTTGAGCAATGGAAGCTTGGAAGTAATCTAGATGCAATGCAAGTAGAATAGAGATAACATAAGAGATTTGAGCTTGGATATGCAATTCCTAGCAAGATTATGACAACAAAACAATGCAAGATACACAAAATTCTTAGGCCCTTTTACTTAAATACAAGCATGGAATATATAGGAATGGAGGCCAAGAGGTTACTTCATGCACAAGGCAAGAAGGAGGAGTTCCAACCAATTAAATATTTTTAAAAATAGAAGAGGGAAGGAATACCATGAAAATAAGACTATTTTTAAGTAATTTGGTTCACAAATGCACCCTAAAAGTTGAATTAAGTGAAGTGTTGTGTGTCAAAAACACGCATGAAGAGTTCTGGAAAAAGTGTTCAGGACCACTTCCCTGCGTAGGGAGGCGGTCTTAGGATCGTCACCCAAGCCTAGGAGGAGGTCATAGGACCACTGCCCAAGCTAGGGAGGTGGTCCTAGAACCACCACCCAAGCTAGGGAGGCAGTCTCAGAACCGCCACCCAAGTCAGGGAGGCGGTCCTGTCACTAAAGCCAAAAATGCATAGTAATGAGAGGGAAGCTAGAAGAAAGTGTGGAAAGGCTAAGTAAGGATGTCTAGGCTACAAATATACACTAAAAATGGGTTTTGGAGCTTGAACACCTTATTGAAAGGATTTTTAATCATCATTGGGGAATTTTGTAACCGTTTTCCCAAAAATGTAGCACGTGTAAATTTGGGTGCATACAGTACCCACACATGTGCTAAGGAAAATCTTTCCTGTAAAAGCCGCTATGTATGGAGTTATGTAGACTTTATTGAACCCACTCGTTGTGTAACCCACTGTTTCATGGACAAAAACTAAAAATTGAACTGTACCTGTATTGTGTTGTGTAGTGTGTGTAAACCCAAATGATTCCCCCCTCTTTAGGGGCGCATTTGGCGTCAATGTAGGAGGATGCGGCCTCAAAATAGGACCAATCGTTGTAATTGAAATTGTGACTTGTAGGGGGAGGAGGGGATGTGCTTTGTATAAACCAAGGCACATGCAAAAAAAGTGGCTAGAAACAAGTGTTAGTAATAATAAACATGCATGTAGAAGACAAGTAAACTACATAGACAATGTGTAAGAAGATAACATAAGCACCCAAGAAGACAATATAGACCGCAAAAAGTGAGTTGCAAACATGGGACACCACTCATGATGTCTTAAGACACACAAGGCTGTAATGGATGTAAACAAACACGTGTGCACACAAGTCAAATGGAAAATCCCGCATACAAAGGCATATAATGACAAATAAGTATAAGCAAAGTAATAGACAACCATGGTGGTAAGTAATCATGTAGAACAATTTTTACAAATGAAGCACCTGTTAGCATGTTAGAAAGATAAAATGAATGTCAAATTGTGTATAATTTGATAAAGTGCTAACGAAATAATGAAATAATAGCACCAGTAGTGTATGAATGTGGATTCCTCCAAGAACCATTGTGGGACTGGTATTAAGTACTATGCCAAACATCCATGTTGCATGTAATGGACCTGTGTAATTTGTGATCACAACTAGAAAGCAAGTGAATGTGCATGTGTGTATGATAAAAAAAAAATTACATACTAGATATCTATCTAACATGTGTAATAAAGTGTACAAGTAAATTAAATGTAAGTAAGATTAAATGCAACCAAGATATGTAGTATGTTGTGGATGGATTGAATGGAGTGTAGAGTGAATGATAGGATCCGTTGCCCCCTGAGTGAATGGAGTTGTATGCAGTGAGGTTCATTTGTTTATTCCCCCTCAACAGTCAAGAATGAACCAAAAACAAAATTGTGTCATTGGGAAATGGTCGAGATATGTGTTGTGTGTGACGCGATGTAGTGAATGTGTAATGATGATGTAGCCTAAGTGTATATCACAAAAAATGATCGAATAAGTGATGATTTAGCCTAAGGTTTATATCACTAAATGATGCTCAGAATAGGTGATGATGATGTAGCCTATAGCGTATATCACTAACCTATGAGTAGGATAATTGCATGATGTATCCTATAGTATATATCACTAAATGATGAGTGAATAGGTGATGAGTGATGTTGGAGTAAGTTTTGATGTATACCCTCAACATTCCAGTATGGACCATGAGATTAGAGTGTGTTATAGGGTAATGATTGCAGTGCATAGAAGATGTAAGAAAGATGTAGTGTGAATGTGTATGGTGAATAAGATGTAAAATGTGTGATAGATGATGTAATGTGATAGCCTCAATATGTCATGTAGTTTGTGACCATGGATACTAGTAGTGTGTCATACAGGTAGTGATATAGCATCGTATAAGTGTGGAAGCATAAAGCATGTATGATGTGTGTAATGTATAATAATGTAGTATGTCGAAGTGTAGCATGTGATGTGTAGGTGTGTAAAGCATATAAGTGTAGGATGATATAGACATGTAATGAAATAAGGTTTGATGTAAGAATATGTGTAGATATGTGTATGATGACTAATGAACGCCAAATTTATGATACGGTGAGAGTGTCTAGTGTAGAATGTATGATATGGTCAAGTGTGTAGGAATGTGTGGTGTGTAGTGTGTGTAGTGTGTGAGGTTCATGTGTATAGGATGCCCTCAACAATCAAGTGTGAACTGAAGCACAAGAGTACGTCATCAAGAAATGGTCGATGCTGACGTGTGTGAGCATAAAATGTTAATGTGTGGGGGGGAAATAAATGAGCATAATGCCCCCCCTCCCCCCAAGTGTGTGTTGATGAGTAAGTTATCCAATAAAAGTAAAGGATGAAGGTCCTCCACTTGATGATTATGGTGACAAAAGTGTGTGACCATGCTATAGTAGTGGTGGTATAATGAGATAGACGTTGTGCAAATGAATGAAGTCTATATACATGTGATGAATGAGTATATGATGGGCGTGTTGTGCAAAATAAAATGTGTAGTTGATGGAGATCTACACGAAGCAAAACCTAGCGATGATGGACACCTACATGGAATAAAATGAGGTGGTGATTTATGCTAAGATGCATTAATTGTCCTAGGAATGGGCCTATACTGGTGCATTGGACTAACAGAGTGATGAGGTTGTGTAAAACTTGCATGAGTAGGTGAGCAAGGAGTAGACTGTGTTTTAGGTTCTATGGGTCATGGTGTAGTAGATGTAATGAAGGTGAGGCATTAGCCGTTGCAAGAGGAGGGTGGGACCATGGAGTGGATGGAGGCACGCCATCGATAGAAATTATTTGATTATTATGAATGAACTTTAGATGCAAGATGATTCATGGAAATTATAGACTTAGACATGCGAATCTAATTGAGGCCTAAAAGCATGTCACAACCCTCGACTGCTTGTTCTGATAAGGAAGGGTACAACGCATAGTGAGATGACCAACTGTAACATGATTTTTAAAGTACCCATATGAGTTGTTCATTGGATATGATATTCATGGTAGTGGATAGCTAATAACGATGAGAAGTAGAGTAGAACATGCACTGATGGCCCAATATGGATAAACCTTAGTATTATTGATGGATACTAATCTGATAGATGCATTAATATGTAAGTGATTAGTAAGTAATGCTCACATAATAATCATGGTTAGAGAAATAAATGATCGGTGGAGAAGTGTCAGTATGCATGCAACTAAAAATTCAAGATCCCCTGATTCATGAGGAGACATTGTGTGATATACATAATTAGTCAAAGATTCAACTACTTTTGTGTCATGATTGGGTAGGGGATTGTTAAATATTTTGAGGTTATGATTTTTCATTGACAGGTGTAGAAACTCGAGGTTCTAGAAGCTCAATTTTACCATTGTCGATTAGGTCTTGAATGAGAATGCAAATCTTGAAACAACGATAAGTGGAATACCCTACACATTGATGGTAATCACAATGAAATTTTTCATTATAATGACACCCTTTTAGTCAAGATGGATCTAATTGAAGTGGAGCAGGAAGTGTAAGGAGGTTACTATCGACAAGTTGTGGTAGTAGAATATGTGGAAGAATAGTGAACTTATTGAATGTACACCAAGGCAGTTGCAATTTAAGCTCTTTGGTAGTTGATACCACATTGACCAGTAATTTTGGTGTCAGTTGGTTTGTTGTAGATGGTTTAAATTTTGACTTACTTTGAAACGTGAGTAGAAGATGATGCTTTGTTCTTGATATTTAATCTTTTTGATAGATAAGAGCTTGGTTTCGTGAAGCTTAAGAGTATGAAAGAGTCAATCAAATGAAGGAGAGGTCTCAAAGAGTAAACTTTCCTGGAGAGGCAGTAATAGACTCTGTATGAATAAATCTTGAAGCTCAGAGTCTGCAAGCACATTTGACATCTTAGCTAAGTTGTTTTTGTATTACAAGACATAATCTATTAAGTGTCTCATTAGACCCTATGTTTAAGTTGTGCAAGTTGGGCATAAGAGATATTAGAGCCGATGTTGATAGAGAAAGTGAGTGAGAAAAGCATCAGCAAGATGTGTGAAATATATTACCGAATGAATAGGTAGGTCATAGAACCAACACATCACATAATCTTGTAAACTTTGGGGAAAGAGCTTAGTTAGTATGGTGTGGTCATCTGCATAGTATAGGAATGCCACATGAAAAGCACAAAGGTTCTCTTGTGGGTCACCATGGCCTTTAAATATGGGTAATTTGGGGGAGTTGAAGTTAGGCGATAATGGATAGGCAGGAAATGGAGGGTGAAAAATGAGTATGTAGAAGTGGAGTGGATTCCAAAGAAGGTGATGCATGAGAGGTAACAAGTTGAAGCCAGAGAATTTGTGTTTGTAGAGCCTGATATAAAGAGGTTAAATCAAGAGTAATGGAAGAAGATCCAGGTAGTGCATTGGGAGTGCTAGGGTGAATAATTGGAGTAATGGTGGTAGGAATGGAAGCTAAGCCTTAAGGTATAGAGGGGTGGAGTAAAGACCATGAGAGCCGAAGATTGAGTGACAAGAGGTACGAAAACATCATGAGTGTTCTTAGCAACAAGAAAATCATGCAGAATATGTGGAAGATGAGTGGGATTACTGCACAAAGCTTGTCAAAAATTGGTGAGTGTGTATAATTGCTCTTGGTCAACATTAATGTCTTCATTGAATGATTTTTCATTGTCAAAGGCTTCAATTTCCCTAAGAGGAACATTGGCGAGAGTATCCAATTAATTTTCAATTGTAGCTATGGAAGTAGGGTATATCATCCATTGATTTGAAACCTCTACAGCTAGATGAAGGAATCTCACAATATTGAAAATACCCAAAATGACCACTATGATGTGATGGGCATAAGAAGAAGAAAAACTCAATAAAGAAATTTTATTCAAAGGTCGGGTTCACCAAAAATGATTAAACTAAAATATAATTATTCATAGCCTAATCTAATGCAAGTTTACAGTAAAAAAATAAGCAATGAAATAACGTAAAATACACCCAAGAAAACTAAGAAATAAAAATATTAAACCCTAATGTGCAAAGAGGGTTAGAAGATCCTTAGCTGATTCAAAGATGTCACAGGATTGTGTCACAGTGAATACTGACTAAACAGGAATGGGATACCGTCACACAAGATCCTTAAAAAATGTAGGTCTGAGTGATTTAGCTGGACTGAGGCACTTGAAAAAGGGATTAGGGCACCTAGGATACCCTGGCATGGAAGTCTGGAGACCATCTAATTTCACAGAACCTCTCCAAATGGATCACAAAACCTTTGTATGTTCATTTTTATCATGTGTATGTCACTTAGATCACCTGATGTCATTGTAAACCTGCAATGAAATAAATCACTTGCAAAACCACAAACAAAACATCAAAACTCATAAAAAAATAAAGATGTATATGAAGGGTTTGGACTATCCTCATCTACCAAATTGATGGAATTATCACTAAGCGCTGCACTACATCTTATACCTAATGTAGTTCTAGGTGTGTGTGTGTGTGGAATTATGTCCCTAGGTTGATCTTGTGTTATTTGCACTTTGTGAGTAATGAGCAAGTAGCTAAATGTATTTAATGTAAACAATAATTACATGGAAACAATAGACTCCCCTCCTATGAAGTGTGATGTAGATGAACCAACTTTGTGTCCCTTATGATGGAGCTACATGGAGCTACATGGAGTTATATATTCCTTTGATGGATGCAACCTTAGGTGGAGATAGTAGATGCTTAGTGTTTAGTCCCTTATTATGATCACATAACTTTATATTTATATGATTCCTTTGCTTGAATTTCGTAACTAACCTCGAAAAGGATTACTACTAAAAATATAAGATTATCAAATGGCTAAAAAGGACCCAAAAAGTGAGAGTAAAGTGTAAAGAGGACAAGGGTGCCTAGAGGGGACGAGGGAATCTAGCATTGGCATCCTGGTTGGGCGCTCCAATCTAAGAAAGGTAAAACTGAAGTATGAAAGATAGATTGGGAAAATAAAGGTGCAAGACTGAAAGCTACAATAAAAAGCAACAAAATATGGCCAAAGACATGGGTTAATTATCACTGTTCATACTTAGGAACCATGAAAATAGTAGTACGTTATCGAGACTAGATAATTACCAAAAGTGCATGATTTTGTGTCTACAGATAGTATTT
Organism: Taxus chinensis; assembly: GCA_019776745.2. NCBI lineage: Eukaryota > Viridiplantae > Streptophyta > Pinopsida > Cupressales > Taxaceae > Taxus > Taxus chinensis. The sequence continues at coordinate 179,590,123 of CM034156.1, forward strand.
TCCCATCCCATCAACTTCTCCTCCAACTACTTTTCATATGTCATGTCCAGCTAAATCTTATCACTTCATCCAACGTACTCAAAAACCCTCATTAAATCACTTTCTTCTATTCTCTAGAATTTACTCAACACCAATCTGAACACTCTCCCACCCATGTCACTCTCGCTATTATGGTGTGCCTCCTATATTAGACATAATTTAAACTAATAAGGTCTAGAGTTGTGTTGTTTCCATGTAAATTTTCCACTTTTTGGTCATTTGGAAAATTTTCCAAAAATTCCCCACGCTCCGCCATTCCAGGTACCACGTGGCATGTTTTGATTGGGCACGGGCCTCTAATGCTTCATTTTCCATTGTTTTTCCCTTTGTAAAATTTTCCAAAAAATCCCCGCCAGGCCGATGATCTAAGGACACGTGGCATGTGCTGATTGGGTGCGGGCCTTTCCTCCTAATTTTTTGTCGTTGTTTGACCCTATTTCTTGACTCGGACATGTGGCAAAACCTCATTTGTTACAGGCCTTTCCCTTCGAATTTTCCATGTGGGCTTGTCTTGAGTTTTTTGGCGCCACCTGACATGTGGCGAGATTCCATTGGTTCATGCTCGGGGGGGGGTGATTTTTCCTTCAAAATTTTCTTCTTTTTCCTTTGGGAAAATTTCCCAAATTCTCCCCGCCTTCCACCGGTCCAGGACACATGGCAACGTCTTACTGGATGTGGGGCCTAGGTAAACATTTGTCCTTTTGTGCAATCTCTTTGGGAAAAAATCCCAATCTCCTCCCATGCTCCATCGTTCCAGAGATTGAGGACACGTGGCCTTCTCTGAATGGTTGGCGATCCAGCGGGCCAATAATTTTCCTTTTGAAATTTGGAAAAATACTTCACCAAAATTCTAACTTCTCTTCTGCACTCCGCAGTTCCGATGCCAAAGGACACATGGCACAACATGATTAGGTGCGGGCCTTCTTTTAAAATTTTCCCTGGCACCAACACTTAGTCAATTTTTCAATTTTCTCCCCTGGACACGTGGCATAATCTGATTCGCTGGCAGGCCTATGGGGAAAAATATCCCTTTTGAAAACTTTTCCAAACACTTGGTAAAAAACCAAGTTTTCCTCCGACCCCCGCCACTTCCTTGGACACGTGGTGCCATTTCATTGGCTGTGGGCCTTTCAGGGGAAAATTTCCCACAAAAACTCTGCCGGGCCATAACTTCAAAAATACATGGAGTTAGGAGGAAAACTTTACCTTTCTGGAAAGCTGAGAAAGAGCTCTATCCAATGGTGCCATTTCCAGAAAGTTTTGAGTGCCTAAAAGCAAAAAATTATGACTGAGGCACAAGAGAGGGAAGAATGAAAGGAGTTAGCCACAAAATGAGCAAGGGGTACATTTTGGATAACAATTTTGATGACTCAGAGGGGTCATCTGCCTGCTGGATGAAGTTACTAGTTGTCTGAAGTAATCCATTGGGCATGGAGTCATCAAATTCTCTGTTTGGTACCCCAACTGAGTAGAACACTGCAAGGAGGAAGATGGAGGGTGGAACATCATCTGATTAGAGCAAGGCCTGTAAACACATTTCCAAGAACAACAAGCTTGTGCCAAAGCACTTAGGGAAAGCAAAGCTAATCTACAGCAAAACAATGTGCACAAGCACTTGGAGGAATGAAAACCTAAGCTAATATGTACAAGGTGGAGACTTTCCCTCAGCAGCAGTGCTTTAGATAGATTTCATTGACTGGAATCTGCAGTTCTTCGCCATCCAATGAAGACAATTGGAAAGCATTGATGTCCTTACACTTTGTGACCATGTATGGGCCACTCCAAATGGCATCAAATTTTGAATGCCTTCCCGGTTTTTCTCTATCTGCATCCCATTTTAACACTAGATCTCCAACTTGGAAGGATCTATTCTTGGCCTTTCTATCAAAGGTCTTCTTTATCAAAGCTTGATCCTTCTCCATTGCTTGGGATGCCTGATTTCTGATTTCTTGGAGCTCCATCAATTCTGCATATCTAACCTCCATGGGCTCAAACTCCAACAACTCCAACTGTTTCATGAGTTCCAATGTTGGCAACTCAAGTGACATGGGCAAAATTGCCTCTCTTCCATAAACAAGCTTGAATGGAGAGTTACCTGTAGATCTCTTGGGAGTTATCCTATCAGCCCATAAGGCTGATTTCAACTTAGTATGCCAAGACCTCTGATTTTCATCAAGAGTCCTCCTAATGATCCTCAACAAGTTCTTGTTTGTAGATTCAGCCTGGCCATTACCCTGAGGGTAATAGTTTGATGAAGTGCTTAGGTAGATCCCATTCTTGACAGCCCATTCAGTCACCTTGGACCCAATGAATGCCAATGCATTATCTGATATTATTGTAGCAGGTATGCCAAATCTGGTTGCTATTCCCTCATAGAAGTCTAGGATGCTAGATTCATTTGCTTCCTTGAGTGCTACTGCTTCAGTCCACTTGGTGAAGTAATCTGTGGCTGTTAAAATCCATTTGTGCCCTTGGCTTGAATTGGGATTAATGACTCCAATGAAGTCCAAACCCCATTGCATGAATGGCTGGTCAACTGAAATTGGATGCAATGGAAGGGCAGCTAGCCTCTCTTTACCTGTGAAGAATGCACAATTCTTGCACCTCTTGATCCATGCATAACAATCACTGAAAATCTTGGGCCAATAATAGCCAGCCCTCATGATCTTTAGAGCTGTCACTCTTGGTACAAAATGACCACCAACTGGTCCACCATGGAACTCTTCCAACACCCTATGAATCTGATTTGTACCAATGCATCTCAGCAACACTCCATTCACATCCTTTTTGAACAAAACACCATCAACAAGGGCATATGGGACAGCCTGCAATCTGAAGTGTCTTCTTTTGGTCTTGTTCATCTCTGGAGGGCATAGACCTGTGCTTAGGAAGTGCATTATGTCTTGGGTCCAGCAAGGAGTGAGGACACCATTATTTTCCTCTTGAGTGCTTCCTTGCTCATGGTTGTCTTGCAACGCCAAAACAGCCTCCTTCTCATTGCATGCTTCCTTTTGTTTTCTCAAAATCAGCTGCTCACACAATCCTTTTCCTCTGACCAACTTGGTGACTTTGATCTCAATGTCATACTCCATGACACGAGTAATCCAACCTGCTCTCTTTTCATTCAAGTCTTTGTTGAGGAGGAAGTCTTTAACTCCCACATGAGAAACCAGCAACTGAACCTTGTTGTTTGAAACTAGATGCTTGAATTTCTTCAAGCTCCTGATTACTGCAAGAACATGCTTCTCAATGAAAGAATATCTCACCTCATAGTCCTCCAGGATTTGGCTGAAGAAAGCAATTGGCTGCTCATCATTGTCTTTGTTCTGCTGTACCAAAATTGCAGAAATAGTATCATCACCCCCAAATGCATAGAGGATGAAATCCTTGGAGAAATCCGGGTTGATGAGAGTTGGGGCTTGAGAGATGGCTTCTTTGATTGCTTCAAAACTTTCCTTGCCTTCTGCTGTCCATTTGAAAGCCATGCTTTTCTTTAACATCTTGGTGATAGGCTTGACAAGGGCTGCAAAATTTGGGACAAACCTCCGAACAAAATTTATTCTCCCCAAGAAACTTTGAAGGGCCTTCTTGTGGCTTGGCAATGGTAGTGCTCTTATGGCTTCAACTCTTTCTGGATCAATTGCTAATCCTTCTTTGGAGACAATGTGGCCAAGGAGTTTTCCTTCATGGGCTAGAAAAATACACTTTTTAGGATTCAAGGATACTCCAAATCTTCTACACCTTTGGAACACTTGTCTCAAATGAAAGAGGTGGTCTGCTGCATTTTTTGAAAAAATAGTGATATCATCAAGATATATCAGCACAATGTTGTTAATCAAACCCTTGAATGCCATGTCCATTGCTCTTTGGAAATTAGCTCCAGCGTTGGACAGCCCAAATGGCATTTTCCTGTATGCATAAGTTCCCCATTTGGTTGTAAAGGCTGTCTTGAACTGATCTTCTTCTTTCACCATAATCTGATTATACCCTGAATAGCCATCAAGTAATGAAAACCTCTCAGAGCCAGCAACAACTTGTAAAATCTGCTCCATAGAAGGAAGTGGATAATGATCCTTGAGAGATGCTCTATTCAAATCTCTGAAGTCAACACACAATCTGATTTCCCCACTCTTCTTTCTAACTGGAACCAAGTTGGCCACCCAACTAGAATGCTTGATAGGGAATATGATTCTTGATTCTATCAACTTATTCAATTCCTTTCTCATGAGAGGCTCCATGTGTGGATTGACTGGCCTTTGTTTTTGTCTGATGGGTTTAGTACTTGGATCCAATTCAATGGTGTGTTGAGCTAACTTGGGATTGAAACCTTTCAAATCTTCATAGCTCCAAGCAAACACATCAGGGAATTCTTGACAAAGTTGTATGAACTCATACCTTTCTTGTTCAGTTGTCATCTTACCAATTTGGAGTGATTTGCCTTCTTCCACCGAGATGGACACTGAATCTTCTCCCTTGACTTGAATGTTTGCTTTCTCCTTCCTAAACTGATCATTAGGATTGAAAATGGACTCCAAAGTAATAAGTCCCTTTGGAAGTTTGTTGGTTCTCAGCTGTACCACTTGGTCACCATACTGCTGCTCCAACTTTTCCTGATTTTTAGCTGAGAACTCAGCCTCTTCTTGCAAGAAATGGATTATTTGCTGATCATTTTCAAACACTTGCCAACTTACATTGTTGTCTGGTACTGAAGGCCTCACAATCACATGGATGTTTGGTTGTACCTTGTCTTTTTGAATGCTTTCAACAACGTCAAAGACTACCCCAACTACTGCAAGCCTGTCAGCAGCTTGGTTCTCTTTTCTAGGAATGGATTTTATGCCAAAGCCCTCAAAATCTTCAATGAGGTCCCACACCCTATTTTTGTAGCACTTGAGTAGATCATTCTTGACAGCATGCTGCCCCTTAACTTGGTTGACAATCAACTCACTGTCACCAAAGACTTGCAAGTTCTTTATTCCTCTCTTGATTGACCAATGCAATCCTTGTATCAAAGCTTCATATTCAGCAGTGTTATTAGAGCATGCAAACTGAAATCTAAAAGCTGAATAATACTTAACTCCTTGAGGTGAAACAAGCATAGCTCCCCCTCCTGCACCTTGTCTACTCCTTGATCCATCAAAAAACAACTGCCATACCTCATTGTCATCCTTGTGGTTTGGCTTGGTGATGCTAGGAATAGGCTGATTTTCTTCATGCATGCAATAGACTCCTAGCTTAGATTCTTCTATTTCTTGATAAGGATCAAAAGCATGCACCTTGTTTTCCCATTCATCAAGAGTTAGATCTGGGATGCTCCCTACCTTGGTGTCAGTTTCATCAGTGCTTGGATAATCCTCTTGATCAAACGCTGAACAATTGGTATTGATCTGACTTGGAGTGTAAGGCTCAATGTGAAAGTTTGCAATAGGTTCAGATCTGATTGTGGCCTTGGTTCCATATCTTGTTCTGAACAACATGTGTGACCAATCAGCAGATAAGTAGCCTCCAATCTTGGCTGTGAAATCCCTTGACAAACATAGGGCAAAGAGTGGTGGAAGGTCTATTACTGAGACATCTTGCAAAACAACAACGTTGGGGCATGCATGCAAAGTAAGACTCAAGTTTTTTATCACTCCAACTATTGTTACTGCTGTCCCATCCAATTGCACTACCCCTTTGGATATGACTTCATACTGAATTCCCAACTGATCAGCTATTTTCTTGGGCATTACTGAACTACTTGCCCCAGAATCAATCATGCAATTGTGTACTAATTGGTTTCCAATGATCAATGAAACATAGAATGGAGGGGGCTTCAACATTTTACCTTGCTGTCCTCCATGATTCCCTTCAGGCTGGGCAGCATTTGTGAGCACCTTCTCTTGCATTTGGACTTGCTGATTTGAAGTTGACCAGTCCTTCATGGCAGCTTGTAGCAAATCTCTTTGGCCTGGGATAGATAGTGATTCCCACATTGATATGTTTACATTTGTCTTCTTCATCTGATCAATGATGTTGAATGGAGATGAAGCATCTCTTTGCTGTCCCTTGGCCTGCACATTCATTCCTTGCATATGGGCAGCAACAACTGGCATTTGAGTTGGCCTAGGAGCTGTTTTAGGCAGCCCTTGTGTGTTTGGAACTGAATTTTGTTTGCTAATAATTTGTGGAGTAGTAGGAGGTTGTGGATTATTTGGAGCCAATGGTTGTTCTTCACCCAAATTCCTCCTTTTTGACCTTATGTTGGCTGCAACACTTTGGGGAATTATTTGATTCATGCCACAAAAATATTCTACCTGCCAGTTTACAAGTGTAGTATCATTTGGAGCTAATTGTTGCTAGAATGTTTCTTGTTGTTGGTTATTTCCTTGACTACCTTCACCCTCCACACCAGTAGTTGTCACCATTAATGCTTGATTTAAGGCACCGTTGAAACACATAGACTGGTTGTGAGGTTCATTGCATGGGAAACACCAATCATACTCTTGAGCTATGTTGTTTTGCACTGGCACTAATGCCTTAGAGGCAGATATAGCATTGGGATTATAGGGCTGAAATGGTCTGTTGGCAGGAGGTCTTGCTTGATTTAAATTTGCAGCTGGATTGGGTGGTCTTTGAGGTTGGTATGGCTGCCTGTTAGGCTGAGCTTGAGGCTGGAAAGGAGGTCTAAAACCTTGGGCTTGCTGCCTCTTGAGTGTAACCAGCTCATTACCTAAATTTTGCAATTGCTTCATGACTTCTTGAAGTTCATTTGAGGCACTAGAAGATGAAGTAGAAGCTTCACTTGAATTCTGATTTCTAGGAGTGGGAATAGGAGCTAAATTAGGCACTTGACTAGTACTTGGGCTCTCTAAACTTGGAAACAATGGCATTGGAGGCCTAGGAGCTAGCTTGCCAGCTTGAATCAAACAATTTTCAGCTCTAATGGCAATGCTATAAGCAACAGGGATAGTTGTGCCTCCCATGGATTGAATTAACATAGAAATATCAGAATTTAAAGCTTTAAGGTAATATAGAAAAGCACCTTCTGCTGCTGGCCTTACTGCCACTGGAATTCTCTCCCAAGTCATTTGAAATCTGAAGTTGAAGTCAGTCAGCTGCTCATTGGGAGCTCTCTTGATGGTTGTCAGCTGCTCCAAAAGGGACAAGTTGTCTCCCTTTTCTCCAAACTGCTCATGGAGGGCTATACATAGCTGGTTCCAATTTTGGATAGAACCTGAGGCAAGACTCCTGAACCATTGCAAAGCTTTCCCTTTGAATGAAGATGCCAACAGTTTGACAGCAACTTGCATCTCATTGATCTCATGGATTGCACAAATATTAGCAATATCCTTAACATGATCACCAGGAGTGGTCTGATTCTCTCCAGTAAAGTATGGGATGTTCTTCAATGCTGCAACTGGGATTGGATTTTGTGCATTGAGAGCAAGTGGGCTGCTGCCAGTGAAATTGACATAGGGGTTGTTTTGTGCCATTCTGATTGGCCTTAGAACCCTTGTTGATTGAATGAAAGGCCTACCAGGTGGAGGAGTTGATAGAGTTCTGTTTGGTGGAGATGGAGACCTTTGAATTCTCCTCCCTCTTTGCCTTCTTCTTGGAGATAACTACAGATACTCAAACAACACCTCTTCTTCTCCAACTCTTGACCTTGTGGTGATTCTTCTCATGAGTTTTCAGGTCTGCACTGCTAAAACCAGCTGATTCTTCTTCCTTGGAGTCGCCAGATGTGTAATTTAGGGCTCTTTTAAGAAAGAAACTTGCAACAAATGCACATCAATTTGTTGCAATGAAGATGAAGACCTCTAAGGTCCCACCGGGCGTGCCAAAACTGTTGTTGCAAATCAGCAGCACCCCTGGATGTTGATCAGACTTCTAGTTTGACATCTTGGACATCCAGTGTGATTGCACAACATTGAATCTTTTCCCCAAGTGTGGGACTTGTAAAATGGGAAAAGAATCTCTAGTTTAGAGGTTGGTTCCTCAACTCCTCTGATCAGATATATCACTTACAAGTTATACAGAGGTTTCAAACTCAAAATCCTACTCTAAATTCCAAAGTGGACAGAGATAGAGAATGCAAAAAACTGAAACTAGTGCTAATAAGGTGATGCACCAAAGGAGTGGTGAGCATTTCTTACTTCTGCAGATTTACACAGTTCATAAAAATGCAACAAAACTTCATGCACAAACTGATAACTGTAATGGAGGGTCAGAAATGAATCAAACAACACAAACAGAGGATTAAAACTCATTCACAGAGCCTGTATTGTCATTTTAACATCAAAAACCACTTGCATTACAACACCTGAGAGGCAAAACAGGTTACAGTCTTGGAAAAGGTCTGATTTTTCCACAAAAATCACTTTCAAGGTGAAAGAGGGAGCCTGCAATACATAAAAAATGTTCAACCCTTTGAAAATGAGCCAAATCTGGCTTTTACAGTGCAAGCCACGACCCCAGGAGAGAGAAACGTGGGAAAACATGGGAGAGCTTCAACCACCAACCCAAAATGCATTAAAATAGCATGGGCATCCTTACAGGCCCATCCCCTGACATTTTTCGCCATGCTGGGAGAGAATGCGAGCCATTCTTCATTAAAAATGGTGGTTGAAACGTCATTTCTGTCCATGACCATGTGCCAGAGGCATTTTTCAATTTTCTCTCTCCAAACTCCATCAAAATGCAAAAATGACCCTGGAATCTTGTAGATAATTTCACCATCTTTCCATTGATATAAAGAACGTGAAAAACTGAGCTCTGGATCGAAAGATATGGCCGTTTGAAATTTTAGGGCAAAACAGGGCCAAATCGGATTGGCGGGCAAAATTTTTTAAATTTTTCCACTTTTTGGTCATTTGGAATTTTTTTCCAAAAATTCCCCGCGCTCCACCATTTGGGTGCCACATGGCACGTTTTGATTGGGTACGGGCCTTTAATGCTTCATTTTCCATTGTTTTCCCCTTTGGAAAATTTTCCAAAAATTCCCTGCCAAGCCGATGATCTGAGGACACGTGGCACGTGCTGATTGGACGCGGGCCTGTCCTCCTAAATTTTCCATCACTGTTTGACCCTATTTTTGACTCAGACACGTGGCAAAACCTCATTCGTTGTGGGCCTTTCCCTTCGAATTTTCCATGCGGGCTTGTCTTGAGTTTTTTGGCGCCACCTGACACGTGGCGAGATTCCATTGGTTCGCGCTCGGGGGGTGATTTTTCCTTTGAAATTTCCTTCTTTTTCCTTTGGGAAAATTTCCCAAATTCTCCCCGCCTTCTGCCGGTCTGGGACATGTGGCAGCATCTTACTGGACGTGGGGCCTGGGCAAACATTTTTCCTTTTGCGCAATCCCTTTGGGAAAAAATCCCAATCTCCTCCCGCGCTCCGCCATTCCGGGTGCCCATGGACACATGGCAGATTATGATTGGTTGGCGGGCCACGGGCCAATAATTTTCCTTTTCCCTTTTTGCCAAAACACTTTGCCAAAATTCTAACTTTCACCTCCGCGCTCCAAAATTTCGGCCTGCCAGTAGGACACGTGGCAAAACATGATTGGGCGCGGGCCTTCCCTTTAAAATTTTCCATGTGCGCCAACACTTAGTCAATTTTTTCAATTTTTTTCCCCTGGACACGTGGCATAATCTGATTCACGGCGGGCCTGGGGAAAAATATCCCTTTTGAAATTTTGCCAAACACTTGGTAAAAAACCAAGTTTTCCTCCGACCCCCGCCACTTCCTTGGACACGTGGCACCATTTCATTGGCTGCGGGCCTTTCAGGGGAAAATTTCCCACAAAAACTCCGCCGAGCCATAACTTCAAAAATACATGGAGTTAGGAGGAAAACTTTACCTTTCTGGAAAGCTGAGAAAGAGCTCTATCCAATGGTGCCATTTCCAGAAAGTTTTGAGTGCCTAAAAAGCAAAAAATTATGACTGAGGCACAAGAGAGGGAAGAATGAAAGGAGTTAGCCACAAAATGAGCAAGGGGTACATTTTGCAAACCCTAGCTATCATATAACACACTCAAGTAATTATTAGACTTAAAAAAAATCATACTTATTCCCTCTTATGTTGTGTATGCAATATAAAAATGTATTTTCTTTCTTCTTTAGCTCAGTAGATGGTAGATAGATAGGTTGTTGCTAGGTAATAAACACCTACAATAGATTTGTATATATGAGGTGATCATCTTGAATCTATAACCTTAGTGGCGGGAAAGTCCATCCTAGAACATAAGAAAGTAAATTTAAAAGAGTAATGAAGAGACCCACAATATAAAAACCAGTAAAAGATAGAGGGGTCCAAGACTGTACAACTCCATGCGGGATCATGTGTGCTATACTAACCCAATTGTACATTTTTGGAATGACAAAACATGACAAATAACTATGGAAATACAAGACCAAATATCTCTATTACTTGACACAAAATCATGGGAAAAGAGTAAAACAAACAATAAAGACAATCAAATAAAGCAACAGAAAATGAAAGAAGAGCAAGTTATGACACTAAGATATAGTTTCAAGGTTCACAACTCATGTATATAAAACAATAATAAAAGCGTGATGTAATAATGATTTTGTGTAGATTTTGGTGTACACACCTCCCATGATTGGTGTTCCTACCACCATACTAACAACCATTCCACTAATACATGTCCCCATCTTCAAAACATCATACATGATCTCCTTGACAAGGGTGACATTGTTTTCAATCCTATGTCTCCTCTTATTTCACCTTTTAATGCCCATCCATTCACTTCACACATTGTACTACTAACATTTATTCTCCATGGGTCACTCCTCCCTTATCCAACTCTTCATTTTCAACCATCCCCAAATCATCCGTTTTAGCTTGTGTGTTATCATCTACATCATGCATTATCATTTTCACATTAATTTTCATCCTCTCTATAGTCCTTATTTTTATCTCATGTCTACCATCACATGATTATATTTTCACTTCCACAGCTTCCACTTCCTCACTCACTTTAATTGTGTTTCAGGTTCCCCTTATCATGCACCCGATCACCACACCTCCATTGTGATCTTCATCACATATCAAGCCACTCAATGCTTTCTTGATTAATATTGGTGAGACTAATGATGTGTCATCCCTAGAGTCACTTCCTATTGTACCTTTGGTTAATACAATGATTATGTGATGATTGAGCATTTATACTGTACATTATTAACTAGAATGGATAGAACTATTTCTAATGGTTTTACGTTAATATACCTACTATAAACAAATCAGTATACCTACCTAACACTTTGAATAAGTAGGCAATTTGTAAACCATGTGTATCTTTTTAAATCCATTATCAAGGAAGTTTGTTGTGACCATGAAGTTATTTTGTTTTCATAGAAATGATTTACAATAAAGAAAAGTATAATAATTATAATAATGTATTGGAGGAGTAATAAAGAGCGATGGAATGAGTGGAAACAATGTCGAGGATCAACCAACCAATGTTAGGGGTGCCCTTTATCATTATATTACCACCTCTTTCTCTCTTGTGCACCATGCCTCCCTAATATTTTCCATAAATCTCCACTCAAACGTGTCATTGCAGAGCATTGTACAAAACATGGTGGTTGGTAAGTCCTTTTGCATTTTGATTTATGAATTGGAATAAGTGATCTCTACATTAAAAGTTTGTAATTAAAAAATTGTTGTTGAGACAATTTATGTGGTTTACATCCTTAATATTTTAATAATATCCTTGTCAAAACTCTTTTATAAATAAAATTGGAGCTTGCAAATTATATCTCAAGACAATCAAAGAAATTTAATTATTGAACGTTGACTTCTCTTCCAATTTATTTTACAACTTATATACAATTGCTTGTAATTATCACAGTGTGAGGCTTCTCTAATGGTCATTATATTTGAGAAATTTGTTTCATGACAATGAAAGTCCACCCACCTTAACCAATTTTATGGGCAGGGTTCCCTAAATTCAATCCTAACAATATTTTTTCTACAAAAAGGTCTTTTGATTACTCTTTAAATCTAATCAAATTAAATGTGTCTTTGTGAAGTTTTGAATTAAGACGAGGGTAGATACAACTAGTCCATTTTACCATCTCACTTATATGTTATTGACGTAAAAAGTGGTAAACAACCCATTGGTTGGTTGACCAGTCAGCATTTCAAACTCATGTGATGGATAGGATCTTCCCATATGTTTAGTGATTTATTTTAGTTTAGACAGGGTGGTTAGATTTATGTTAAGGTATGCAATGGCATTTGTTGGTGCAACTGCAATGCCACTTCACAAATCTACATGAATACAATTGGTGATGCAAAAAAAACATGTTAGTCCATTCCATCCCCACCAAATCGTGCAGCTGATAAGCACTATTTTCTAACATCGGCAGGAGTTTTGGTACATTTGTTGACCGCGTTCAACTCAGCAAAGCGAGCATTTCTCCATACTAAAAAATGGAATGTCGGGAGGTGCAGGTGAGGACAAATTATATTGCTGCTGCCTCCAAATGTTGTGATATGCACGTCATGACAAATTGCGAGCGAATCCCGCAATGATTACCGGATATATCCCAGGATTGAAAAATAATGGTGCTATTTATAAGATAACATAATTGAAGACCTGACTTGATTTGATTATCGTTAATCTAGTCAGCCATGTACTCAATTATAAACACCTCATAAAAGGTTAAGGAAGAGGAGTGAGAAGGAAGGAGAATGAAAGTAGGGTATGAAGGAGATATAAAGGCAATCTAAAGGTGTAGGTAAAGGATATGAAGATGGTAATGAGGAGGTTAAGTGCTCGTAAATGGTAGTATGAATGTTAGGGTTAGTACCATGACGACTTTCTCACCGCTTATTATTAACTAAGCTCAAATTTCATTCATGTTACACTTATCAAGGAATGCACTCAAGGAGTATATATATAGAAGGAACCTATGAAGAGTTTCCCTTTTGTTTGAGAAGCACTTTCTTTAGCCACCATGCAAAGGGTTAGACTTGGACCCATGATACAACAAAGATTAATTGTTTGCTTCTCTAATCAAGAAGTTGACACCTTGGCAACAATATTTCTCCATTTAGTAGGGTTAATTTTGACTCGTGGCTTTTTTTGTTCAAATTATAGTGGTAGTTTATGTAGGCAACAACATGGGTGTTATTTTGATTAATTAACTTCCAACATTAATCATTCAATATCAAAACAACACATTAATACTTGCAACCAATGTACATGATATAATACAAGTTCTCAAACACAAGGGATTGAGTGTACTTATCCAATTACATATGATTTTGGACTGATTTGGGTGATCTAAATGATGGAACACAGAGATCTAAACCTGAGAGTGTCTTGATCCTAAAACTGTGACATGAACATTCTCCTCGATAGGACTGTACAGTAGGGACAAGAAAGTTTGTATGATCTTGATTTATTTGTATGGTCTTAACCCTACTCAAAATTGGGATCTGTAACTTTATGGGTTTGTTACTTGTATGAATATCTTCATCACTCTCTGTCGGTCATTGTCGATCATACTTCGAGGGATTCTGAATTCTCTACTCGATATTTGAAACCCTAACCATGGATGAGAAGTATTGTAAAACAAACATTATGGGTTGTGGACACCTCGTGCACCACCAAGATTGGCACTACTTCGAAGAGGCCTCAAACTACATGTTGTTCTCCACCTAGCATGTGGTATCTAGCTGTAGTGCAATCAGATTTTCAGATTTTTTTGTGACAAAAGCTTGACTTGATTTTATCTATTGCAAATATACTTGAGTGAGTTACTTTGAGTGTTTGCAAATGTGGGAAGCAGTCACATAGACATAGTGGGAAGTTTCAAACTTGTAGATGGTGTTTCCCTAATGAATGTGCAAAGTTATTTGTAAAGTGTAGGGAGCTTTGGGTGTCTTTTGTTTGCAATAGGAGTCTATAAGAGTACTAGGTACTAAATGAGGTGAGTTTTACTTGATTATATATGCTTCTAAAGGCGAGTTTAAGTTGTTAAGGCCGAATGAGAACGAGTAAATGGCCCAAAGAATAATGTGCAACTAAAAATTCAAGATCAAAATGAGCAAGGTCAAAACCATACCCTAGGGTTAGGAACGTATGGACATTCATGCCCATGTTGTATGTTTTTGACCCTATAGGGGCAATATGAAGTGTGAAGTTTGGAAGGTGACAAGTGGAGTTTCTAAATGGATTTCATGTGTTGGATTCAATTCTTAAAAAAATATTGACATATGAGTATTCATGACTAAACAAGCTAGACAAGACACCCAGAGATGTACAGGATGAGAGCGGGTAAAATGCACTTGTTTGAGCATGAGAGCAATGTCAAGACTAGTAGTTTCAAATAGTAGAATTACCAAATTTGAGTATCTATAGCACATACACTTGGAGTATTTTCAAAAGTTAGATCATGCACAGTGGCACCTTCTCCTTGATGTCCACTTAGGTAAGTGCGAGTTTGTATTTTTTTGGTTACTTTCCCTATAATATTATGCACACACCACATTAAAGTGGGGACCACAAGGGGCATAATTATGTAGATACATAATTTGGTACAAGCCTTGTTATTGCAATATTATCATAATTGATAGTTTGCAAATGGATACTTACTTCAAATTAGGATCTTATTGAGCATATTTCCCTTGTTTTAGGTCTCATTTTATCTTCCCATGCCTTAGGTTTTCCTTATATAACTTGATTTTTTGTTCAATATTGGTCAATGATAGTGTGTCCATTTTATCTGAAACACTTTAAAACCTATAAAATGACTATTTATTTTCCCTTATAAAAATTTAAATGCTATAGAAATGTCTAAAATATTGTTTTATGGTTCCTTTTATCTTGTTAGTTATCTCCCACTCTTTTTAACAGTTGTTTAGTGCGCGAAAAAGTTATAAATTTAAATTTTGGAAGTCTATACATAAAAAGTCCTCTGATACAATTTAATAAGAAGTACCTAGCATTTCTATATCAAGAAATATGTGATTGATTCTACTCTAAAAGACATTTATTCAAGTTTTTAACTTGATTTATTTAGTTTGCATGCTTGTACCAAGATGATGCTTAAGAGAAGTTCATGTAGCTATTCTTCTACTTAGAGATATAGTGAATTATCTCTAACTCACTCATGTGGGATTTAGTTATGCACAGAACCACATAAGCTCTCTTATTCACAACATATATGTATATCAATGTTTCCACTAAAATTTATTGGAATACAGTCTGGGCATAGTATATGATGATTTTCTGCATATTCCTTTGAGTCTTTCTATGGTTACAAGTGAAAAGAAGGCATTACAATATTCTTGCATATCATCATAAATATACAAAACGTGTTATGCCATTTAGACCTAATTGAAGGATAATCTGAAATTTGAAGTCATTTTGACCAGTGCAGGACAAATTCAATAGTTCACCAACTTACAAAATTGATGTCTGGAATTACCCCATGATAAATATGGTGGACAATCTTATTCTTGTTTGCTAATTTTCCCTAAACACGGTCGAACATCAATGAATTTACTTCCAAAATAATATGCACCTAGAAGAATATTTTTTTCATCCTCATGTCATTTATTGTTCAAAATTCTAGAGTAAAAGACCTTAACAAAATGTGTAGATATAATAAGATGATTGTTTTGTTTTATTAATTTATGTTTAATTTTTAAAATGTGTTGAAGGCGCACTTCACTTGTATTCCTTCCTTCACATTACTTTTATGATTCCATACCTAATGAACTGGAAAAATTAATTTTTCATTGATCTTAATATAATTATCTTATGAGCTTTCTCTTACATGGCATGGTCTTAAGATAGATATTATGAGAAGCCAATTTCAAAGCAAATTTGGTTTTCATATTGTAATCCATAAGCTCAATATTTTGGACACCTATACCGACATCCAATTGAATGTTTAGAATTCAAAAAGTGCTTCGTAAAAAGAGAAGCATCAGTGTCATAAAAGGCCAATTGCAAACAGAATTGCAAGTCAATAGAAATATCTTCAAATATGGACACGAGGGTGACTATTAATATGGAGTTTCAAGTTCAGCCGCAGCAACACTCGTCACACCGACGTAGAATTAGTGAGTAGGATATAAACAAATTCTAATTTAAAAATGTCCCCATAATATAGCAGATTTTTAAAATGTCCAGATAATGTAGTAAGTAAATTTAATGTAGATTTAGGGTGAACGAGATTTGATTATTAATATTAAAATATATAATACTAGCATATGTGTCCAATGCAATGTGAACGCCGAATGGTATATATTATTAGATTTAAAAACACAATTATTACTTTTTTAGTTGATGTTGATAAGGGGTGTGATTGACAATACTGATTTTCTATTAAAGCCAAAACAAATGTTGCAAAATACATTAGAAGGGATGTTAGATAACAGTTAGTTGTGTAATAATTGAATACAAATGCAAGTGAGACATGTAAGTTTGCTAATAGTTACTCTCAAGAATGTTGTGAATGTGAAGTGTTGTTGTCAAAGTAGATTGAGTGTTGTTGATGTCATGTGGGCTTGAGCCAAATTCAGAGGCAATATTTCTGAAAGGCTTGTATAAAAGGAGTTCTGACCAACAGAAAAGATTATATGACGTTGAATCCTGAGTTGGGACCTCCACAAATCTCAGGATTTAATGTAGATTTAGGGTGAGCGCGTGATATTCCCTACATTTGATTATTAATATTAAAATATATAATAAAAGATAAATTAGATTTAAATTCTATGCCTATTTATACATTTTTGTTTTGTGTTTTTAGTTGTAAAATATTTATGATTTTTAATATTCGGTTTATTATATCTTCACGATGTAAGACATAATTGTATTTTAATGAAATTTATATACTAGCAATTGTAAATGAGTTGCAAAGTATGCCAAAAGGAATCTCAATTTAAATTTAGTTTATAATTCATTGTTTAAGTGATAGTTGTGTAGTAAAATTATTAACATTATTCTTTTTTAGGTTGCAATGGAGATGATTGCATACATCTAATGCATTAAGACGAATGTATGGAATGAAAAATGTCTACAATAATGAAGAATTTAAACTATGTATAAATTTTAAATGTTTTAGAAATTGAGAGGAAGTTATTTGGAAGCAAATCTAGACTACTCTTTGTTTTTTTATAATGCACGTATTCAGTATCCTTCATTCTTGAGTAATGCTCTAATATTCATATATGAGGTCTCTTGCATAGAGATACACACATAAATGGTACATGACCAACTCATAACAACAAGGCATCACTGTAACATTTTCCATTAGGTTTCACTTGACTTAAAATAATAGTTGATACAGTGTCTAAATATGTATCTAAATATCACAATAATAGAATAACTTGACTCATAGAAGTAGCTCACTAATCTCTTGATATTCCACAAGTAAAAATCTTTATATGCCTCCCAATATGCCAACTCCTAGTGTCTTCCCATGTACAAATATGTGAAACATAATATCAAGCAAGGTTAGGCCTCTTTATGGCCCCGATCACAAAGAGACATGCCATCTCATAACACAAGTGCATAGTGCTCCTACAATGTTAAGCCATATAGTCCCATGTCTTCCTTGGGCACAACACCATATTGATATGGATGATGAAGACCAACCTATACATTTATGCACATATGAACATCTCATAACCAAACCATCAAATGATTCAAGAAGCCAATTGTGGTTGATGAATAGCCAAGTAGAATTTAAATTCATAGAGCTCCAAGTCAAGAAAATATAAGTACTCAATGAAGTCTCAATTTAAAGATAATAAATGGTCAAGTAACCATATTTGATCCAAGAAAACCTCATAACATAGAATAAATAATAAACAATGTAAAAGAACCTCAAATATTTCTAACAAAAATCAATAAAAGGTATTGGCTCTAACTATAGTCAAGCATACAAAGAAAATACATATGAAATGATTCACTTTATGAGCACACGATCTCTTATCCAGAAAGGGGTACTTTTATCAGGTGCGCAAACCCTAACATCAAGCCTGACTCAAAAATAAGAACAATAATCATAATATATTTATCTAAACACTTCTACAATCATCATTCCCATCCTTCCACAAAGGCTCATCATATTTAGTATCCAAACTAATGTTGTTCTTAAGATAACTAGTTTAGAAGTGAGCAAATGGGGCACAAGTTATTGATTTTTGAGCCTAAGGCATGCACTTCACAATATACATGGCATTCATTGCATAGATGCCATGCATACCAAATTAATATAGGTACTTTTTCAATCTACACAAGGATCCACTTCCTATCTTGTACTCGTTTCGAGAAAGTATGGATAATTATTCACTTTTACCTCACCCCACACTTATAACACCTTGATATTACCTGTAGGGATCAGTGGTGTAGGGTAACACAACACAACACCAAACTATATCAATGAAATAAATATTTTCTACACAATATCAGAACGCTTGAGTGTTATATACACATGTATTACATAACAAGATGATACAACATAACAATATGCTCATGGTTCATATGGCAATACATTTGTTATATAATGTAATGATAGCACAAATACAATATAATAGGTGAACATAACATTACAATACGTCCAAATTCCACAAGGAACACATTTTTCATGTAGCATATTGATAACATAGGTAATACACCCAAAAATAACTTAGAAGCACATTTGTCGCATACTGTGTTTATAGCACAGGTAAATTACATCCATAATTCACAAGGGAATATATTTTTCTTAAAACATCTTGTTTGACTTATTAAATAAAAAATGAACACAAATCATAACAAGTTCCATTCACTCATATCACATTCACGACTCATACACATGCCCACACCGCAACCCACTAATCAAGCTCTCTGATTCACCCTCACGCGTGCTCTACTCTACACACTCTCTACTTTTTCTTGCACACTCTTTGATATGCCCTCACTACCTCTCCACCCCGAACACTCTATGTTCGATCCTTGAGCATGTTTCATTTTGAGCACTCTCCCATTTGACTCTATACCTCATTCATCTCGCACACTTTCCACTCACCATGTATCATTCATCACTCCCACCCCAATATGCTCCACTAACACGCCCTCAAACACATTTCCAAGCTCGAGTTCCAACGCTTGGTGGGATGTGCACCTAGGTCAACTTATCATAACTTATCACACAATTTACTTTATTTGAACCTATTTGCCATATGGTGTCATGCCACCCATATCTGCCACACATCAAACTTCCTATATTATAAACATTCAATGGAAACATGGACCCCCTAACAAAACTTACATCTCTTTCACTATGCATGTCATCTCATTTGGAACAAGATGGTGTGCTACTATTATGTACCTTCCCGCTCTCACACGCTATCCAAGCACTCGACTCGTATTCATGTCTCCCAACACTAGAATAATAGAAAAAAAGGGGCTACTAGGTTTTATTGGCACTTTGCGAACAAATTTTTTCAAAACCATAACAAAAGAGAGTCTTTTCATCATCAAAAAAATCCCCACGATATTGTGTTTTCTTGTGGGCATAGTTGGAGAATGTAGGAAAAATTGTTTCCAAGAAAATTAAAAAATCACAATGAAAATGTGATGTGTGTGCTAGAAAATCATATTGAAAATGTGTCGAGTTTACTTAAGTGTTGGAAAATCATATTGAAAATGTGACGAATTTACTTACGTGCTGGAAAATATATTGAAAAAATCTACCATAAAAGTTCGACACTTTGACACAAACTCTCCCACCATATGAGACACAGTCATGTAGGGCAAAGCCTTCTCGTCAAGCACGTTGTTGGAAGAGTTTCTCTTCCACTCAGCATCCATTCTCAGGAACATGGGAGCTTGCCATGAGGCCTCCTTATGGTTGGGTGGAGAACAACGGTTTTCACCAGGAGCATTCCTTGGAGACTCTAACCCTTTTGGGCAGGGTCGGTATCGCTAGATGTAAACAACAGAGGGTCTTTATTGCTCGGTATCTTTCGCGGGGAGGAGTGACATAGATTTGGTCTCACTGTTGAGTGCACTACCAGACTTGTAGACACTGAAGTCAAGAGGTGATTCCCGAAGACTACACTTGCCCCTGACTGACCTGAGCAAATGAATTCTTCCGGTCCAAAAAAACTAAAATAAAACACCTCCAACATAAATATTCCACTTCATCAACAATTGGCAACTTTGGAACACCCTAGTACCCTACCCATTTTAATACCATACAAAGTCAATAATACACCTTTTGAATAAAGTGTATGTCAGTGTTACATGATTTTAGCCGATCTAAACTGCGCTGTAGTTAAAGCTGCACATCATTAAAGAGAAGAGCTATCAACCCATACGCATTCAAAATCCGAACAAATTTTGCCAGCCAGATTATCACAGTAAAGTGAATTAAGTTGCTGTCTTTTCTACTATACAATCCTTAGATCTATACTTAGTATCTGATTGAATAAATGCTGTGACGTGGAACTAGTTTGGATGTAGGCGGAAATTTATTTGTCTGGATACTTATACAGGGACATTTGTTGATTTCACCGTTGCAATATTTTTCTCCATATCAGCTGTTTGCATTATGACAGCAAAATGAACAGGGAGTCGCTGTCATGTTGAGTTCATTTGTTTGGTAACACTTTGAAATAATGGAGTTATACCTTTTAACAATGATTCAAGGGAGGAATTTTAATGCAAAACAAACACTTTGAAAATGGTGTTTTTGTCTGTAATATAGAAATATAAGATACCCGAAGAAAATGTTGTTAAACACTACTTCCAATGGATTGAAGCCAAGAATGACCTTGTCCAACCATAGTTATTCTTATTTTAACTCTAAAAATAATATAATAATCATCACAATGCCAGCAATGTCAGGCTTATGTAACAGTTATTATATTTGAAGATCACCCACCTTAACCAATTGAACTACCACTTGCCTAAATTCAATCCAACATGACCGCTATTATTAAACAAATCATATTTTTCTCCAGGCTTATGTTCTAGAAACAACGACCCAGTATCCTCTAGAGTCTAAACTATTTAGGCGTGGGTTAAATTTAGTAGAGGCAGGTTGGCTAGGAGGTGGTAAAATTGGAGTTACCTGAAGTTGTTGGGAAGTAGTTTAAATTTGTATCCTACCCATTTTCTCAAATTTTGAAGCTGATCTGCAGTCTTGTATTCTCAGTCAAATGCACCGGATCTAAGAGTCCTAGTATTTATCTCAATTCAGTCATTTTCTCTGTATAGTCAAACGTAACACATTGGGAAGTCTACGTTCCCATAGGATCTGGACTGGAAAAACCTTGAATTGTGCAAGATATTTATCCATTAGGAGTCTCCAGCAGAAAATTTGTGGGTATTGTGTTGCATTTTTGAAGTAGTGGTGGTAACAAAAACAGAGCAGTTCTTTGGGTAGTATGGATCTGAAGCAGGTCTCGGTTGTGGCCTCTAATGTTGCCAAGGGAAGATGGTTTGTTGTATTTATATGTTTCCTGATCATGTCCCTTGCAGGAGGGACGTACATATTTGGTATATATTCTGAAGCAATCAAAACTGTGTTAGGCTATGATCAGGAAACGCTGACCACTCTGGGTTTTTTCAAGGATCTGGGAGGGAATGTTGGAATAGTGTCTGGGTTGATCAACGAGATCACTCCTCCCTGGGTGGTTCTGGGCATAGGAGCCATCATGAACATCACCGGCTATTTGATGATCTGGCTGTCTGTTACCCAACGGATTGCCAAGCCCAAGCCATGGCAGATGTATTTATATATCTGCATAGGAGCCAATTCTCAGACTTTTGCCAACACGGGAGCTCTGGTTACCTGTGTGAAGAATTTCCCTCAGAGCAGAGGAAGTGTGCTGGGAATTCTCAAGGGCTTCGTGGGTCTGAGCGGCGCCATCTTCACTCAAATATATCATGCAATTTACGGCCATGATGACAGAGGCGTAATACTGCTTCTGGGTGTGCTGCCCTCTGCAGTATCCCTGGCAGTCATGTTAATAGTGCGACCCACCAAAGTGACTGCAGATAAGAACGAGCTCAAACGCTTCTACAGTTTCCTCTACATCGCCCTCGCCCTCGCCGGGTTTCTGATGGTCATGATTGTGGTGGAGAACAGGGTCAAGAATTTTCCACAGTCGGGCTACCAGATTGTAGCTGCTTTAGCCATACTCTTCCTCATGTTTAACATTGTTGTGGTTGTCAACGCAGAAATGGAAAACATGAAGCTGCAAAGACTGTCTTCTGGTAATGGGTTTCAGAAGACGGTGCAGATTGATGTTGGGGATGAAACGAACATGAAAGCAGTCAAAGAAAGCGAGCTGGCAGAGTATGTGATCACTGCGAGTCATGGTGATGGGATTGGAGGCGTCAAAACAAGTACAGAGGAGGAACCCCCCCTCAAATCTATGAAATCTCGCCTCGCTAAACTGTTCAAAAGTCCCACGAGAGGAGACGACTTCACAATCCCACAGGCGCTCGTGAGCATAGACATGATAATCCTGTTCGTGGCCACCACTTGCGGGGTTGGAACCACTCTCACCGCCATTGACAACATGGGTCAGATCGGCAAGGCGCTGGGATACACCCCAGTGAACATCAGCACATTTGTTTCGCTCATCAGCATCTGGAACTTCCTCGGCCGTGTCGTCTCGGGATTTCTCTCCGAGTTCCTCTTGCAAAAATACAAATTCCCCAGGCCTCTCATGTTCACAATAATCTTGCTAATAGCCTGTGTTGGGCATGTTTTTATAGCTTTTGCTCTGCCTGGTTCATTGTATGTAGCATCTGTGGTGATAGGGCTTTCATTCGGAGCGCAGTGGCCTGTATTGTTTGCTGTAATTTCAGAGCTGTTTGGTCTCAAGTATTATGCTACGCTCTATAATTTTGGGGCGGCGGCGAGTCCGTTGGGATCCTATCTTCTCTCAGTAAGAGTGGCTGGAGCTCTGTACGATAAAGAAGCAAGAAAACAGCAGCAGAATCTGGTTTCTGCATCATCTACAAGCAGAATATTGTTGCAGGCGGCGCAGGCACCCGCGCCATCTCACAGTAAGCTCACCTGCACTGGACAGGACTGTTTTAGGCTCACCTTCATCATAATGACTGCGGTGTCATTATTTGGGGCATTGATTTCGGGAATTCTTGTTATAAGGACAAGAAACTTTTACAGAAGCGACATATATGCAAGGTTTAGAGCCGAGGCTGAAAAGCCCGTGGACGATAAGGACATGCCTCGGAATATTGCAAACGGTGACATTCAAAAACAAAACAAATTGAATGTTGAAAGCATCGCATGAGAAAAAAAGGAAGAATGGATGTTAATTTGGTCACCAACTTAGGAAACGTCAAAGTGAATGACCACAGATTTTCCAATCTGCCGAAACGACTTTTCCATGGCATGCCGCCACTTAAGTTTTCACTAAATAAAATTATCAATATTAATACGGCTTGCAACTTAGTTTTTTTTGTGGGGACTTTGTTATCTATCGCGAGTCTTTTTGGAGTTCGGTTAAATAATATTCTTAGTTGTTTTCTTCCAACGCTTGCAGGGAACTAATTATATTTTTATTAGTTGTCTTACGACTTTGTAATAACCATTCTCAATGCTGTTTTAAAAACGAGGAGAGAATTCATTGAACCCCCTCTTCGCTCAGTTTTGAGTTTGATATGATCCCCAGTTTTTAGGTTTTATATTTAGACGAGTTGCGATGCAAGTGAGTGTTGTTTTAAGGAGGTGCACGATTATATAAGTGCATGTTCTTTATGGGAGAGCATAGACAACTTCGGTGGAACAATCCTATGGTTAGTGTAGATTTCGAAAGGAGAATCGATGCAAGTTAGTGCCGAAAACTAGAACATAGTTGAGGGTGTATGTTATTTTTGTATTATAGTGCCTTGAAGGCTTTATATTTTATTTGTACCCTAGTTTACGTTAATGTAATAAGCAAAGTTATAGTTGGGCTTTTTACTCAAAGGGTTTTCCAAGGATAAATATTGTCTTTTTTATACATGGGTCATTTAGTTAATTGGATTTCTATTTGATTCTCTTTCTATATTTAGTTTATTTTACACTTGTTAAAATCCCTAACAACTACATAAAAAAACCTAAACAACTATAGTAATAAAACTAATGGGAAGCGGTTCTTTGTCATCTATCTTGCCTCAACAAACATCATGTAGGTCTTTTTCCTCACGCAATATAGGATCTAAACGATTGTTGGCATTAATCACTACCTTTGTAACTTCCTCGATGCATCATGGGTGCTTTATAAATTTGCTCTGGTGGGGAAAATTGTAGAAACTAGATGTGGAAACTCGTCTAAGTGAGATGGGGTTGATCTACCATCAAAGTGTGAATCAGGAATCCAATCAACCATTATAAGGGAGGCAAGTATTTACTTGAAGGAGATGAATCTGGGAAGACCCATTTCTTAAAGTTTGTTGTATTCTTTAGAATCATTGTATATAGCTTGTTGGCTGTTGAAAATGTGTACCCTAAGAGCACCAAGAAAATATTGGTGTCTCAACAACAACAATGGGGAATGTCTCCAAGGTGTGGAACATTGACTATTTGGGACAAACCTCTAGAGAAACCCATCTTCTTATCCAAACTACTCTATGCAACTAATACTATAACCCTAACCTAACAATTGTAAGAGAAAAAGGGGTGAGACAACATGATAAATAAACATGGTCAGGCACCAAAAAGTAAGGGGATCACTCTCCTCCCTACCTTTCAATAATACAATGAATCAAAACTCTACAATTATAATCCACACATAGGCTTGAAGCACCAAAAGGATGCTTAATGTAATACCCATGTTATGACTCAACCAAATTAAGGATTTTTTTAATTCAAAACAAATCCCTTAAGTTCCTTTTATGTTGTAATGATCATCATAATACTTAGCTCGCTGCTAAATAATCTAGCATTGTTTAATATTCCAAAATCCATATTGATAACATACATTAACCATGTGCAACTGTAAGGGTCATTTAGATCTCCCCGAATCTCCCTTATACACTCTATACAAGTGTATATACAATGTATACATTTGGTTAAACCTTTTTATAGGCTATAAGCACCTATGCATCTTATTAGTGTCAGCGGGAAAGTCATTTAAGTAACCTCCACCCGACTCTAGACATTGTTGATTAGAAGAAATGGTGAACAGACAATGCAATCATTTATTTACATTATTATGGCCATAGTTATCCGACATTGCGCTAACAAGCCAGTTTCGAGACTGCATACTAGCCTACGAAACCTGTCTTCTCTTCACCGCAAAACCATCTCAATATAGTTATCAGGATTGTTGATTAGAAATTAAGTTTCAGTTTTAAGCAATGGGGGCAATGACTCACCTTTTTAATGAAGGAATCCTAGCAATGCCACCTTAGGATCCCTATGGGAAAGATAGTGACCATGTAATGACTCTCATTATTACATCCTCGCTACCTTTCCCCTAGCCATCCCAAGTTGGTATGGGTAGGATATCGCCGAAAGGAAGATAAGTCACAATGACTACGCTTCATTTACATTTTTCCGTTATCTATTTTAGTTAAGTAGATAAGTTAGTCTTACGATAGGATTTTTAGTATCAATACACGACATTCCTTTTCTGATAGAGAATCATAGTAACTCATCAAGTTATATCTTCAAAAAGTATCTCTCATTGTGTTATCGTAACACTGTGTTGTTGATTAATATAGGATAACTTAAAAACCAGTATTGTGTTTAAATGATACAATAGTTTCATAGTTAGTTTAGGTCTTAGTCTCATTCACTTAAGTTTATCATTCAATAATAATAGTTCACTTAATCTTATGTGGTCATCATTGGCCACATATAGAAAAACTTATTTTAATATGGTATATTAATAATAGACCAAGTTTACATTGCATCATTTTCATAACGTTCTTTGTTTATCAACAACACATTTGTTCCTCCATGATGAGACTATAAAATTAGTTATGATTACTTACCGAATCATTAACTCATATTTATTCACTACTATTATAATAAACACTTAAACACTTTTAAGTTTAAGATAGTGACTTATCACGATTTTGTCGTATCATTTATCCGTTTCATACTATGTTCATATAAACATAATTGCTCATTCAAAATGAAGCAATAAAATAGGTATAATTTCATACAATTAATCACGATCTTATAGTTATATACTATTTTAAAAATACAACATTATGTTTACCTATATACCTCGTAAATTGTTATAAAACATATTCATTCATTCAAGACGAAACAATGAAATAGATATATCATCATAGCATAATTTATTTCATTCTTTTATACATACTCTGTTGCAAAACAACAATACACACTTTCACATTTCACTAATATGATGCCAAAACAACAAGGTATTTATTTAATAAATAATAAGGATTATTCCCATGTTTGTTCAAAACAATAACAACAAATAATTAGGATAGTACATTAGGCCAAATGCCTTTATTCAACTTGCGAATTTAAAATTTTCTGATTTACAATCAAGTGCAATAATCCAAATAGGATGTGAAACAATAATGCATGAAGAAACCATGCACAATCCAATCAATTAATCACTTCACAAGGATTACTCTATCATGCATGTTATAGGAGAGAGAAATTTGTATGAATGGCCAGTTCTATGAACTTACATGAATTATCCACTCATATTAATGTTGCTTTAAATAAAAAAAATGATAAGGTTTCCTTAATTGATAACTTATAAGTTTCTTAATTCATCAAATAAACTATATCTTAATGAACCAATAAGATAATATTAAATAATGAAGCTATCTCATCCATATTAGTTTCCAACAAAGGGTAACAACATTTAAACCTTTTTTATCAGCAACCATCAAACTACTAGAACTACTGATCATAACTTTCTTATATCAAGATCAAACAAACTTTCAATTTCGAGATCATTCTAAGAATAATGCCATGAGAGTACCCTTTTTAAAGTTCAACCTTCATGATAAGGTTATCTTAAGCCAAAAAACTTCATACATTCATAACAAGTCTACATCACTTTGAAAAAAATGTAATAATGCCATAAAATAAGGCCATCTCTCTTCACACTAGAATTCAACAAACAATAATTTTGTAACCTGATATAAATGTTGTATGCAACTTATTAAAATCATGATCAAACAATTTTCCTATTCTTGTAATCATCAAGTAAGAATGATACCAACTTCTTACACAAGAAAACAAAACTGTCACTTCAACCTTCTAAGGAATGACTACATGGTAGACAAAGAGACCCATATCTTAATATAACCAAACAAATTTATAACTAACATTCATTAATATCACGTCACAATCTTAATTTACCACACTTTCTCATTACTACTGAGAAACTCCAAGATAGTTATGAACAACATTAACATATCATCTTACTCTTCTCGTAATGGATTTACTACACTTATTACAATTAAATTGTTATGTAGTTTTATTTACTCGATAATCGAAATATATATACATAGAAATATTACAAGAAATCTCCAAGAGATTACATTTCATTACCAAAGCCGAGGGTTCTTTTACACAACAGAAAGGGATAATGGCAATCAAAACTAATGCTTTTACCCACATCATGCTCACAATGACCCACTCAAAATATCAACATTGATTTTGCCCTTATGAGAATATCAATAATTTAAAATGGGATTTCTTTCATCCTAGGTGTGCTCATATGAGTTGGAACTCTTTAATATATTATTCTCGTAAAGGGATTGAAACTACCATTCCCAATAATAATACAAATGCAATAACTAAGTGTTAGGAATTTATAGTGGTGTCATTATTAATTTTATTAGTGTATGGATCAACCATACAAACTTCTTTAGTAAAAATACCACTGGTTTTAGACATCTATCAACTAAACAATAGGCCCCTCATAATTTACCCCCTTTTGTCAATCACAAGGGGTTTTAGTAGGTTTTTCCTTCAATAATTTGTTTTCAAATTTGTATTATGTTTAGTTGTCTTCGAACATTTTTGGATGAGTGAATTAGAATGCTAAAGAAATAAATATTGAGAATGAGCTTAAGTATCTATTTAATGAAAAAAACAATTATACCTTTGTTTTGTTGGTATGGAATGAATGAAAGAAAGATAAGATTTTAATAACATCTACAATTTAGAAAATAGTCTATGGAATCAGGGGCTGCCATGAAAATTATCAATCTTACAAAATTTACAACCCTTTTCGATATTGGATATTTTACTGTATATCTATCTTGATCTCACCAAGCATTTCGAAGCTTCTCCCACTCAAACAAATTGTTTGATTTGCATAGAAACATGCAGAGCCACAATATGCAGATAGACACATCTGATAGTAACCATTTCATCACTAAATGTGTACAACTACAGTTATATACAACTTTAAAGGAGCAAAAACTATGGACTAGTGTTAAATCAAGGTAGCTCAATAGAAACATGACATTATTAAGGACCTTCACTTATCAAGCTTAGATACAAAAAGATATCAAGTGTACACAAATTTGTCTAATCTTATTACTTGGTCACTTTTTCATCTTCCCCCCCGACCCCCACCACCTCTCTATCATCCTTGTTGCAAAAACTTCATGGAGTTCATCTTCAGTGTATTAAATGTGCCCTTGTTTATGTTCTAGAAGTGTTTTGAATTGCACTGCATATATAATTCATTTAAAATATTGTAAAATTACCGAGCTATATTAATTTGTACCTTTGAAAATTGGTGCTCAGCTATTCATTAATCAATTTATAATCTTGTGGATATTACAGTTGTTTTTGATGTAACTAATTGAATAAGTATAGATATATTTAGTTTTATTAAGAAAAAAATTCCACTTTTTTGTAGGGTATTTGTGATTCTCATTCTCTCGCAATAAAGAAGAGAGTGTCATCTCTAAACGAACTTCAGGTGGGTTTCAATATTGATTGAAGTATTTATTCATTTTTTTTGTTTATTACATGTTATGGATTAAAAAATTATTGTAGAGTGCTTTCATGTTATTTGCTTTTGATTGTTAAATTTATATTTAGACTCCAATCCTTTTTCCGAAGTGACATGTGGGGGCATATGCCTTCGTCAATGACATGATTCGTTATGTGCTGAGGGGCTTGTTCCCCAATGAGGCCAGTTCAAAGTGTCCCAAGTTGGACGTTAGACTGGTCATAGACAAGGCTTTTTAAGCTTCCCGTCATACCTAAAAACATCTTCTATGACTAACATACTTATTTTCCCTCTCCAGTTTAATATGATGCAGACTAGAAACACAATTCCCCTCCCTACAACGAGATTGAATTAACTACGCCTCGCTTGCAGAGGGAAGAAGATTTTAAAAATATTCAATGTGTTGTTAATGTTTTGCATTGCAGGAAACCAAAACCACCTAAAATAGTGATAGTCGAAATGATCAGAGATCGCCTCCACCTGATGCCAACATCCCCAATTTTTCTCTCCAAAATATGAACGATTGGAGATCATTCACGAGGCTTCTTCTTGATTTATGATTCTAACGAAGATGCACTGAAATATGAACCACCACACAAATTGAGGAGAATGGGAATTCCAATCGAGGCATCTGCAACTAGACAAAAATACAAGAAATGTGCAAAGAAAATTGCACAAGCAAAAAACTTTGTACATTATATCACTTTTTTGCATTTTGAATAATTTTAAGGGTAAGACCGCATGTTTGCACTTTTTAAATGAAGTGACTCATCTATATTTATACACATATTAAGTCAATCACCCGTAGTTTAAACAAACATAACTACAAAAAATAACTATCCCTATAACAAAAATAACATATATTGTTTTTTGTTTGCAAAATGCTTGAAAGAAATGTGGTCTCATGGAATGCTATGATTGTAAGATATGCACAAAATAGCTCTAACAATGATGCTCTCAAACTCGTTGAGGTAATAATGAAATTTGGAATGTACCATAACCATTTCAGATTTGTTTATATATAATTGCATATTCTGTCTCATTTTAGTTTCATGGAGAGATAATATGTTAAAGCACTTAGTCATTCTTTCAATCTACTTTGACAACAACACTTCACATTCATTACATTCTTGAGAGTGATTATTAGCAAACTTACATGTCTCACTTGCATTTGTATTCAATTATTACACAGCTAACTATTCTCTAACATCCCTTCTAATGTATTTCACAACATTTGTTCGGGCTTCAGTAGAAAATCAGTATTGTCAATCACACCCTTATCAACATCAACTACAAAAGTAATAACTGTCTTTCTAAATCTAATAACATATACCATTCGGCATTCACATTGCATTGTACACATACGATTGCTAGTAATTAGTTATTGTCTAGGGTAAGTATTTTGTTATATCCAGCTATAACAATCTTGTTTGTTCATTTATCCATGACTATCCCAGGTTATTAGATCCTATTTTTTAGGATGTTGTTCTGTTATCTCTATGGCTATTTAATAACCTTTGTAATGTTCTCATGACATGCTGAATAGAAGATCATTTATTTGTTTGTGAAAATTTGTGTCTTTACCTTCATGTGGTATCAGAGCAGGGATGGGGTTCTAATAATTTGCGAGGGGCAGTCGCAGTGAGTTTTGTACTAGTGGCATAGAATTTAATTTTTGATAAATCTCTCTAGATTATGCTTCTGTAGCTTCGTACAACCTTGGTAAATAGGTATTCAGTGGCTTCACCGTGTCAGTGGCTTCAACGAATTCTGTGTATAGATGTCGTATGTATTTGACAATCATAGTCTCAGTCATTCAACGAACTATGCATCTAATCTATTCACATACAACTTCATTGACAAGTTAGCTTGTTTGCGAATGACCGGTGCCCAAAGGAATCCTATGCAGTTCAATTTGAACTATTTTTCCCTTTAATTGATATCACAAGGAACTGTGATCTGTCCGTATATTCTACTGTGTGTGATCATTGCATGTCATCGCCTGCAACTATTCAACATTTGTACACGTGAAAGGTGACTCCATAGAATTCTCTTCAAAGCAAGATTTAGCTCCACCATTCAGATAAAAGATTGCAGTTTTGTGGACTCTCAACAGGTCACAAATCCTTTCTAAAGAAGTGTGCATGCCTATACCATCTACATGGAGATCTCTACAATGTCTAACAATAGTCGCAACATTAAGTTTTGCACATAAGATATCCACTCATATTTCATTCAAGCAAAGATCTTTGTGTGACCGCAGTGAAATCTCGACTCGCATGGATTTCTCTCTATTTGGCCACGTTTAACCACTTTGCATCAAGATCTCACCAACGCAATCATAATCTAAGGAGAATCGGATTATCTACTTATTGCATGCATAAGAAGTTTTTAACTTCAAAATTTCTTCGTATGAACGTCACCATGCCAGAGTCCACTCTTCATGACTATCCACTCTTCATTCCACATAAGAAGTCCACGTGTCTTAAGAGTGTTTATTCATTAGATACTTAGTTTATCTTGTCGACCTAGGTTTCTAATTAGTTTAGATTAAAAATCAAGTATTTAGTGTCCATTAATATTAATGTATTTTTCAATTCTTAATGTAATGTCATGTGATTATTAGTTATAGGTCTGGTCTATTATCTGAATCGGCTAATAACATATATTATAATAACAACCTTTAGCTATATTAGAATAATGAGTCAAATCTAATAGTCGATAGGAATTTTATATGGTGGTCTAAATTTTGTTTTTAAATTTACTAGTCATTGTAAAAGTCCGTAAAATTTAAAGTCCATATATGTCATAATTGTCATTGTCTTCTTGCCAGTCAATTACATTGTCAATTATAAATATCTACAAGTGAGTTATGTTATTAGTTTTGTCATTTTCCAAATACATCATTTATTGTAAAAGAGTCAAAGTCATATAGGTGATTTTACTAAATTTTAACAATCATTTTGTAAGTTTTCATCACGAGTTAGAGTCAAAATAAAAAAAATTGCCTCACGGACGCATTATCGTTAGAACGCAATGTCCAAGATGTAAACTTGAGATTCACATTCACATTCCTTTGAGCTAGCAACGTCACACCGGAGGATGGAGGAAAATCATGGAGGTTAGAGTTCAATCAACGACCTCTCATCAGTCCTCAATGACGAGGTCGCACAAATGGTTTGGTGGTATTTTTTTCAGCTGTGTGTGTTTCAGTATTCCTAGTTTTTAGTGTTTCCGTTGTGTTATGTGTTTAATAAATCCCTTTTCAGAATTTGGAAAAGATTCATATTTTCAGAAGTCTCACTTTTGGGGAGCAAGAGAAGATTTTGAGGTAGAATCAAGGGATGGTTATCTAGCTAGTGTCAAGCTTGTGGATATTAGAGATTCAGAATTTGGGTGCCCAGGGAGGAAGGGAAAGTCCCACAGGAACCCAAAGAGGTAGGGAGTATTCCTACATAATTTAGCTTGTCACTATGTCTTTACGAGGGTAAAGGGATAATCTATGGAGCTTGTACCTGGTCTAAGCAGTGCTTTCAGGAGGTAGTTTAACTTCTTTGAAATATGGTTCTTCGTTGTGTTCACATTAAGGGGGTGAATATTGGGAATTAATAATGTTCACACTAAGGGAGTGAATGTTAGGAATCTATAGTGGTGACATTATTAATTATGTGATTGTAATAACATGAGATTATTACTATGGTAATTAGTAATTATTTATTGTTTATGATAAGTATTTTGTTATATAGTTATAACAATCTTGTTTGTTTATTTACCTGTGACTATCCTGGGTTATTAGATCCTATTTCTTAGGATGTTGTTTTGTTATCTCTATGGCTATATAATAGCCTTTGTAATGTTCTCATGACATGCTTAATAGAAGATCATTTATTTCTTCATAAAAATCCGTGTATGTACCTTCACCGAGTTACCAACATTAAGAGAGAGAGAGAGAGAGAGACCATTTCCCAAAATACGTTCAAACCTAGGAATCAACCAAATTATCAAAAATCAAAATGTATCAGGAGAGGGAGAGAGAGTAGAGTAAATCTCTATTAGTTTACATCTTTAAGAAGACATTTTCTCATTTGACTACATCAAAATGATTAAGCATCAAGCCAAAGACTTCAACAAGAAAATCCCCATAACCAAAATAAGGATTCGACTCAAATTTTTGAATCATTAATAAACAAAAAATTCATACAATGAACTTGTGCAAGTTTATAAATATTTTGCAAGACCAACGCCTGTCCAAAAAATAAAATAACCATAATTTCAATCAATCAAATTACTGATGACAAACCCATAATGTTATCAAAACAAAGTTTTGTTTAAAAAACACCATACTCATAAATATATCAACGAAGCAAACTGTATCTTCGAAATACCCCTTTGTTTATTTGATTTTCTACTACGTTTTTCTACCCAGTCGATTGATATATCCTACAAATCTTTCCATATTTTAAACCAGTTAATAAAAACCATATTTTATTCCTTTATTTTGAAGTAAAATAACAAGAAAAGATATATAAATTCATGCATGGGTGTATATGTTTTCCCCCCAAACTTTCTTCTTGCAAAACTAAACTTTGATGCTCAAAATTAACTTCTAGATTTTTCCCAACAACTTGAATGAAACCAGATCACTATTCATAGTTTCATATTCATATTTGCATGTAAAAACCTAAAACAATCTCCTATATGCATGCAATATATTTCTAGAAATAGGGCTCTCTAAACTTCATGTAGTCATAAAAAAAACCATCAAACTCACAAAATGTGAATGGAGGAGAAAAAGTGAAGCTTGCATGTTTTTGGATTACCTTGCAAGCTTACAAATTCTAAGAAATTTGTGTCAGAAATAATAAATTGCATTAATAACTTGCAATGCCACGTAGTGGCTTGAAATAACTTGCATTCAATTTTCCTCCAAAATCTACACACTGTGTATTTCCATTTACCATACATGGTTTGATATTTCATTTATTTAATCATTGCCGATTTTAAAACATTATCCAAATCCACATGAAAAATCATATGGTCGGTAAACAATCAAAACCAATTTTTGATAATACCATGTTTCATGGTCTATGACCAATAAACGAAACAATAATTTTTAAACATTTATCATGCCAAGTTCCACAGTGGTGGTCATGGCTTTCCATAGCCTTATAACTTAAATGTTATCTATAGTTAAAACTAACTAATATAACCTTTACTCAATGGAATATTTTCATGGTCCATGACCATTATATTATTTGATAAACAATAAACATTCAACCATGCAAAGTGTTTATGGTTTGTGACCATTGCATAATAACATTCAACAATAGTTACTTCTATATCAAAAAGTTTCCAGGTAACCTTAATAACTTAGACAATATACATGCCAAGTAACAAGGTCAATGAGCATTATCCCTCGCACTCATTAATCAATATTAAACTTTTTCCATTAATCCTCCATACGACATGTGGTCGATGACTGATTAAATAATAGTAATAATCTTTTACCTTGTAATTGGTCTAAGAGAATTATTTTAACAAAATTAATAATAATTTAATTTTCCCAACACCATAAAATTAAAAAATAATAACTTTTGTACCTTGCATTTTAATACACAATGAAACATTAATCAAACACTTAAAGTTTCTTCGTGGTCTATGACCCATCAATATTGTTAATAAACTAACCATCAACCACATTACGCTTATTACCTCTTAATGGTCCATGACCACATTAGTGATGCCAAGGAGGAATCATGATAATCAATCGCGAACAATGCAATAAGGTCCAAGACCAAGCTTTAATATCATTTATATTTACTTTTTTTAATTATTGGTAACAATGGAAACCATAAATGAGTTCAATGCAAACCATTATCGTGTAATGGTATTAACCAGAAAGTGGCGGTCAAACAAATCAACATCGCACAACCATGCAGCCAAGAAAATGGTTATATAAACAAAACAATCATACAAATAAATAGTTTCTCACGTATACTTCTATTCTTATATATGCATCTATATACGTATATCTGTATGATTTCACACTACCGCCCATTTAGGATACTACCGCCCAAACACCAATGTCCCTTATGGGCATTTTTGTCCAATCTACTTTAATTTCTATCTTTTTGGTCTCTTCTTCACTTTGGGTCTTTTCTTATGTTTATTTCATGACCTAGGTGAGATTTTGGTGTCACTAAGTGCTGAATTTCAAACAAGGAAATCATTATATCGATGACTCATCCTACTAATTATTATTGGGGGCTAGGCAATTTAGGCTATCACTCTCTATTTGCCATCTACAAGAGAAAAAATAAAGGATTTCATATTGGGCTACATTATTCCCTTGGTTGAATTTCGTAATTGACAACAAAAGGTTGACCCATAAGAAAATAAGATGCCCAAAAGATAAAAGAGGCCCAAAAAAGAGCGAGTAAAGTGGAAAGAGGACAGGGGCACCCAGAGGGGATGAGGGCAACATTGTTATCAAATGGTGTATGATATACCAATAATAAGTAGTAAAGATAACAGTTCTAGACCAGGTTGTAGGGTTTGTAAGGACCAAATAGTAAATAAGAATTCATAGACAAATTTTCTAAAGATATGCTAGTTAATAGACTAGTTGGTCTTGCTTACGACCTTTCTTTATGCAATATCTCAGTATGTGTTTAAGACTACAACCAACGACTGTACCCAAGCTGTCGTAATTGGTTATGTCTAGGATGGTTTCCCCCACTGGTCTATGTTTGTATCGGTGCAGATTATTTGATAACATAAAGTAGTTTGATAGATTGCGTACCTAATAATCATTTTACAGTTGTTTTTTTAATTCTTTCCAAAAAAAGTTGTTTTGCAAGTGTCACCATGAAGTAGATAAATATGCTTCCTGTGACTTAGCATATCAACCATTCGGTTCTATTTTTCTTAAAAGTAAGTAATGTCAAAATCATATTGGGACAAAAATCTAGCCATCTACACTATCTTGTGTTCAAATTAGGATGGGTGAAAATATATTTCATTCCCAAATGGTCTTTTTCTAGTTCAAAAGATTTCCTAGCAAGTAATACCTCCAAACTTGCAAGGCAGGAAGTATGACAACAAGTTCTAAATCATGTGAAGGACATAGTTCTTCTTATGCACTTTAGAAGTTTCTACTCTCATAAGAAATCGCACAAGATGAATTTTGCATAGAAGTATTCACATCCAAACCATCACTTTTTTGAGGTGATCAGTTGCCACAACATGGTGAAGCTTCCATTGGGATCTCGAAACCTTCAAAACAGGTGTTGGGGAGTTAGGTCTTTTGTTTCTTCATCATACGTGAATACTTATTTCATACTTGTCAGGCCCACACTAAATTATGGTTCATCCTTTACAGTTAATATGTTATTGGTGCAGTCGCATTCTAGAGAATTTTCATAAATTTTTCTGTAATAACTAGCCAATCCCATGAAGCTTCTAGCTTCATATAATTCTTAAGTGATGGCCATTCTATAGTGGCTTTATTTTTTGATGGGTAAACTAAAATCCCATATGATAAATGTCTATTAAGTGCCCATGGTACTTGTATTTCAGTTCCAAGTTAGATGTACACCTCATGATTTTATAGTACTGTTTTCTCTTTCTAAGCACATCCAACACTATTCTTTAATGTTTAGTGTGTTCTCTCCGTATTCTTAAAGAAAATCATAACATCAGTCTAAGAAACTAACAAAAATTTATGACAAATATTTATAGAAAAATATTACTTCATGAATTTACATGAATGTAGAAAAGTGTATTAGTATGTCCAAAGGGTGAGACTGTAACTTATAATACCTATATTTAGTTTTGAATGTTATCTTATAGATGTATTCATCCTTAATATTTAGTTAATGATAACCAGATCATTAAATTAATCCTTGAATACACAGATAAGACCTTAGATATCAGTTTAGTTCCAGGTTTGAATTTCAATGGTAGGGATCAAAGATCACATTAGGACAAAGTCTGTAATTCCTCCCAGTAGAAACATTTTATTGTAACAGTGATAATCAAACCTTCCTCCTCATTAGGAATTCTTATCACATATAGCATACAAAGCTCTTAGACAAGTTGCACTAGTAGAAATTTATCTTACCTCAAAATAGACCATGCCTTTTATGCTTGTTGTTCTGCACATCATCTAGACATTTTGTTTGTTTTCTCAAAAATCTACAACTGCCTTATATTGGGACAACCAATGTTATACCAATAATGTCATATGTCCCTAAAGGAGCTTACTTATAAGTCTATTATTGTGATGAAGTTAAGTAAATTTAATGTTGTGCCAACATACATAGGTATATATTTTAGACAACATTATTCCCATATGGAAAAGTTCATGAATTTTTTTCATATGACCACATTTTTTATTCATTTTTTTCAGCTAATTTACTAGATGTTAGTAAGCACACATTTGAACTAGTTTTATAATAAAACAATAACATGAAGTCCTACATAAATTATCATGACACTTCAATAGGAATAGTTTGTTTCTCAACTTGGCGGTTAGCCACTACCAACATGCATCCTCAACTGATGTATTATTCCCCTAATTCCTCTTGAGGTCATTTATTAACATAGAGGTCACCACCACATTTGAAACATCCCTTTACAGGCCCTTTTTGACCGCATCTATTTTTACCATAAGCAATGTTGTTCTTCTCATTCTTTTTTGTATTTACAAACATGTTTTGTTGATGTATTCCTCCTTACAGTCCTCATTTTACTTTCCATAATTCTTCTACCAAATTTTCTCTAGAAGTTAAATGGTGAAGAAGAGATGACACTCTTATTACACTTTTCCTCTTTACGAGTTGGAATTGCTTTCAGATTTTGTTCTTTCCCAATGGATTTTTCGAACATTGCTTCCATAGTAAACAGTCCATGCTTATCTAATCCGTCCCCCATATTTGGGTTTGATCCCAAAATAAATTTATGGATCCAAAACTTATTGTCGTTAAACAATTCAATAGTGAAGTGATTCCCTCTCTCATTGTTAATGATTTAATGTTCAAGTTATTTTTCCTTGAACTTATGTTTTTACCCACTACCAACTGCTCTAAGGAAGCTATCCAGTTTCAGGTGTCCTGAAGGATTGTTATAATTTTATCTAACTTCTTAACTGTTGAACCTATAATATAAATTAATCTGGTTCATTTCCCATGGTTCATCCTTCTTGAGGCCATCGTGTTTTGTTAAACGAGAATAAGATGTTCAATTAGCGTATGAACCCATTAAGTCCAAGAGTTGATTAGCCTTCATCTCTAGTACCAAAATG
Organism: Taxus chinensis; assembly: GCA_019776745.2. Lineage (NCBI taxonomy): Eukaryota > Viridiplantae > Streptophyta > Pinopsida > Cupressales > Taxaceae > Taxus > Taxus chinensis. The sequence goes on from CM034156.1 coordinate 179,628,410, forward strand.
TAACACCTGTGTTATGATTCATCCAAATTAAGGGAAATAATTCTTTTATTTAAAACAAATCCCTTAATTTCCTTTTATGTTGCAACGATTATCATTAATACTTAGCTCATTGCTAAATAATCCAACATTGTTTAATATTCCAAAATCCATATTGATAACATACATTAACCATGTGCAACTGTAAGGGTCCTTTAGATTTCCCCTAATATCCCTTATACACTCTACACGAGTGTGTATACACTATATACATTTGGTTAAACCTTTCTATAGGTTATGAGCACCTATGCATCTTCTTAGTGTTAGTCAGTAAAGTCGTTTAAGTAACTTCCACTCTGACTCCAAGACATTATTGATTAGAAGAAATGGTGAAGAGAAAATGCAATCAACCATTTACATTATTATGTTCATAGTTATCCGGAATTGCGCTAGCAAGATAGTTTCTAGACTGCACACTAATCTATGAAAATTGTCTTCCCTTCACTGCAAAATCATCTCAATATAGTGATCAGGATTATTTTTTGTTGATTATAAATTAAGTTTCAGTTTGAAGCAATAGGGGCCATGACTTGCCTTTCTAATGAAGGCATCCTATCAATGCCACCTTAGGATCCCTATGGGAAAGATAGTGACCACATAATGACTCTCTTCATTACGCCCTCACTACCCTTCCCATAGCCATCCTAAGCTGGTATGAGTAGGATACCATTGAAAGGAAGATAAGTCATAGTGACTACACTTCGTTTACATTTTTCATCTATCCATTTTAATTAAGTAGAAAGTTAGTCTTATGATATTTTTTTAGTATCAATCAACGAAATTCATTTTCTGATAGAGAGTCACAATAACTCACTAAGTTCTATCTTCAAAAGGTATCTCTCATCATGTTATCATAACATTGTGTTGTTATTTAATATATAATAACTTAACCCAATCTTGTGTTTAAATGATACAATATAATTCAACAATTATTTTATGTCTTAATATCATTCACTTAAATTTATCATTCAATAAGAATAGTTCACTTAATATTATTTATTCATCATTAGCCATCTATAGAACAAATTATCTTAATACAATATATTAATAATATGACCAAGTTTACCTTGCATCATTTTTCCTAATGTTCTTTTTCATCAACGAATTTTTTTTTCATCCATGTTGAAACTATAAAACCAGTTATGGTTACTTACCTGGATCATTAACTTATATTTATTCACTACTATTAAAATCATCACTTAAACACTTTTAAGTTTAACAAAGAACTATAGTCGCTTATCAAGGTTTCGTCGTATCATTTATCCATTTCATAATATGTTCATATAAACATAATTTCTCATTCAAAATGAAGCAATAAAATAGGTAGAATTTCATACAATTAATCATGATATTATGTTTATATACTATTGTTAAAATACAACATTCTATTTACATATATACCTCGTAAACTTTTATAAAACATATTTGTTCATTCAAGATGAAACAATGAAATAGATATATTTTCATAACATAATTTATTTCATTCCCTTAAACATACTCTATTGTAAAACAAAAATATACACTTTCATATTTCACTAATATGATGCCAAAAAAACAAGGTATTTATTTAATAAATAATAAGGATTATTCCCATGTTTTTTCAAAATAATAACAACAAATAATCAGAATAGGACATTAGGCCAAATTCCTCTATTCAACTTGCAAAGTTAAAACTTTCATATTTATAATCAAGTACAATAATCTAAATCAGATATGAAACAATAATGCATGATGAAATCATTCATAATCCAACCAATTAATCACTTCACAAGGATTACTCTGTGTTGCCTGATGTAGGAGAGAAAGTTGTATGCATGGCCAGTTCTACGATCTGACATGAATTATCCACTCATATTTATTTTTCTTTAAAATGAAATAAAAGAATACGAGAAGGTTTCCTTAATTGATAACTTACAAGCTTCTTAATTCATCAAATAAACTATATCTTAAAGAACTAGTAAGATAATATTGAATAACGAAGCTATATAATCCATATCAGTTTCCAACAAACCATGGTGCCAACAAAGGATAAAAACATTCAAACCTTGTTTTAAAAATAATTGTAATGTAACTAACAAGTTCATAAGTTTATATCAACAATCATCAGACTCCTAGAATTGTTGATCATAACTTTTTAAAATCAAGATCAAACAATAATTCAATTTTGAGATCGTCCAATAAGAATAATGCCAACAGAGTACCCTTTTTAAAGTTCAACCTTCATGATAAGGTTATCTTAAGCCAAGAAACTTCATAATTTAATTACAAGTTTACATCACTTTGAAAAAATGGAATAATGCCATAAAATAAGGTTATCTCTCTTCACACTAGAATTCAACAAACAAATATTTTGTAACCTTATATAACTATTGCATGTAACTTATTAAAATCATGATCAAATTTTTTTTCTATTCTTGTGATCATCAAGAAAGGATGATACCAAATACTTACACACAAAAAATCAAACTGTCACTTCAACCATCTAAGGAATGACTATATGGTAGACAGACAGACCTATGTCTTAAAATAGCCAAACAAATTAATAATTGGCATTCGCTAATATCACGTCACAATCCAAAAGTAATGCATTTACCCACATCCTACTCACAATGACCCACTCAAAATATCAACATTGATTCCTCTCTTATGAGCATATCAATAATTTAAAACAAGATTTCTTTCATCCCAGGCGAGCTCATATGAGATGAAAATATTTTATCTATTATTCCTGTAAAGGGATTTAAAATACCATTCCCAATAATAATAAAATTACAATAACTGAGTTACCAACATTAAGAGGGAAAGAAAAAGTCCCAAAATATGCACATACCTAGGAATCAACCAAAATTTCAAAAATCAAAACATATCAGGAGGGGGAGGGAGAGTGGAGTAAAGCTCTAGCAATCTACATATTTAAAAATATGTTTTTGCATATGAATACATAAAAATGATTAAGTATATCAAGCCAGAGACTTCAAAAAGTAAATCCCCATAACCAAAATTAGGAGTCAACTCAAATTTTTGAATCAGTAATAAACACAAACTTCATACAATGAACTTGCACAAGTTTATAAATATTTTTCAAGACCAACGTCTATCCATACAATCAAATTCCCATAATTTCAACTAGTCAAATTTACTACAAAAAAACCTAGAATGCTATAAAAAAATTATTGTATGCAAAAATCCATACCCAGAAATATATCAACAAAGAAAACCATATGTTCCGAATACCCCTTTAATTATTTGATTTTCTACGACGTTTTTCTACCCAGTCAATTAATATATCCTAAAACTCTTTCCATATTTTAAACCAGATAATAAAAACCATATTATATTCTTTTATTTTGAAATAAAACAACATGAAAAGAGATAGAAATTCATGCCCGGACGAATATGATTTTCCGCAAACTTTATTCTTGCAAAACTAAACTTTGATGCACTGAATCAACTTCCAGATTTTTCCCAGCATCCCGAATGAAACCAAACCGCCAGTCATAGTTATAGATTCATACTTACATATAAAAATAAAAAATATTCTCTTATATGCATTCAATATATTTCCAGAAATAGATCTCTCTAAACTGCATGTAGTCCTAAAAAAAACTATCAAACTCACAAAATGTGAATGGAGGAGAAAAAAGTGAAGTTTGCATGGTTTTGGCTTGTTTTATAAGCTTACAAATTTTGAGAAAGTTGTGCCAAAAAATTTAAATTTCATTAATAACATGCAATGCCACGCAGTGGCTTGAAATAACTTTCTTCCAATTTCCCTCCAAACTCTACACTATGCACATTTGCGTTTACCATGCGCAGTTTGGTCTTTGATTTATTTAATCATTTCTAGTTTTAAAACATTATCCAAATCCCCATGCAAAATCATATGGTTGGTAAACAATCAAGACCGATTATTGATCATGCCACATTTCATGGTCTATGACCAATAAAGAAAACAATAAATTTTAAACATTTATCATGCCAAGTTCCACGGTGGTGGTCATGGCTTTCCATAGTCTTATAACTTAAATGTTATCCATTTTCAAAACTAACTAGAATAGCCTTTACTCAATGTAAGTTTTTCATGGTCCATGACAATTATATTATTTGATAAACAATAAACATTCAACCATGCAAACTTAATATGGTTTGTGACCATTGCACAAAAACATTAAACAATAGAACTACTTATGAAATTTTTTCTATGTAACCTTAATAAATTAGACAATATACATGCCAATTAACAAGGTCAATGACCATTATCCCTCACTATCATTAATCAATATTTTAAAATTTCCATTTTAATCCTTCATACAACACATGGTCGATGAATGATTAAATAATAGCAATAATATTTCACCTTTTTGTTGGTCCATGACCGTTATTTCAACAACATTAATAATAATTTAATTTCCCGAAGACCATAAAATTAAAACATACCAATCTTTGTACCTTAGATTTAATACACAATGCAACATTAATCAAACACTTAAATTTTCTTTGTGTTCTATGACCCATCAATAATAGTAATAAACTAAGAATCAACCAAGTTACACTTATTACCTTGTAATGGTCCATGACCACATTCATGATGTTGAGAAGGAGTCGTGATCATTAATCGTGAACAATGCAGTAAGGTCCAAGACCGAGCTTTAATATCATTTATATTTATCTTTTTCAATTATTGATAACACTGAAAACTAGAAATGAAGTAAATGAAAACCATTATCATGTAATGGTATTAACAATAAAGTGGTGGTAAAACAAATCAATGTCACACAACCATGCAACCAAGAAAATTATTATTTAAACAAAACAATCATACAACAAAAATAGTTGCTTACATATACTCATATGCTTATATATGAATCTATATACATATATGCATATGATTTTTCATATACATATATGTACATATTTGTATATACGATAATATAAATATAATTATTAACTAACTTTCATTACTAATTAACTCGTCAATTATCACTCATGGTGACTGAAAACCAATTATTTGCATACATTGACATTTAGCACGAAAAAGGGAAAAGTAACTTTACATCCACAGGGACAACCCCTTGAAAATATTTTAACACTTACATTTATAGAAAGTAAAAAGAGAAGGGGGAAGGGAGAGAGAGGAATGTAATGACACATTTTGATACTTAAGTTGAATGGATCCCATGAAATATTTTCAAACATTATCCAATTGAAGATAAAAATGATTGGGGGAACGTAATGGTAACTGGAAGTGATGATTGCATTTAGCTCCCAAAACATGGAAGATAGTGACCTAAAACCAATCTCATATTGAAGCACTATTCAAGATATTTCCAATGAATTTAGTTTTGCTTGATTTGGTTCTTTAGAGAAAAATATATGGCTGCCTAAAATTTTCCCTAGTCGTGATGCATCTAGATGATTGCCACTGGGCTATCAAAATTACCTTCAAATTTTTCCTTTCCATTTGTCTTATCCCCAATGGTTGTCACCTTGAATTTCATGGACTTCTCACTTACTTTTCTAGCTAGAAATATTAGCTTTCATCAAACATCACCGTGGAATTTTAATTTGCATTTTCGCTTAAGATCCCCGCCAAAATTTGCTATGAAGTATTGGGATGTATGTGCACGTGAACTGTCCATCATATTCATATGCAGGATTTTTCCTTGCTTGAGTATGGTTTTCACATGAATTCCTTACCAAATACTACCACAAACATTTATCCTACTTTAATATGTGAAATTTCTACACAACACTACTTTGGACTAATGAACAACATTTGCACATGAAAACTCCATTGTATACCATCATGAAGATATAACCTACATGTGCAAATAATTTTCCCACCATATACCTTGGCAGGATTTTTTTGTTCATGCACTTGAAATATCCACTAAAGTATCTCACAAAATTTTGGGATCTAGGAGCATGGACGTATTTTACATGTCGAAGTACATGAAAAATCTTAAAATCTACTAGGCACTAAAGAGAGACCATTTCTGGAACTCATAATTTTAGAGCATATTTGTATGTAAAATATAAATATTATTGGAAACTTTGGAGTTTTTCCATACAAAGGAATGCAACCAAAGTGTTAATAAGAGTCTTGAATGCAAATTTCAAAGTTTCATAGAACCTTCAGAAGTATCTAATAGTCTTTCCAACTAAACACTTAGCCATATATTAGGTGTTTGAGATATTTCAGACTATAATAAGCTCATAAAGACTTTTAAAACACCAAAACAAAATGTGAAAGCTCATGATAACGTGAGAAAATGGGGAATTTGATTTTTAATTTCTCAAAATGAAGTAGGAGCCTTATTTTGACAACATTTCTAGCAACTCACATGAGTCATTTTGATGATAAATGAAATTAAAAGTAACCATTGCATCTATTAGGCATGGATTCTTCCTTTAAAACACCTAAAATATTTGTTAATATTAGGAGTTTGGAAACCTCTTAAACCTTCCACTTTAAATCTCCTTCTGAATTTTCCAAACCCTATAATAATCCTTTTTTGGAAGCACAATGGAGTGAGAGAGGGAGTGAATCAATCCTTTAAATATTTAAATTATTTTATAATGAAAATCATTCAACATTCATTTAACCATTTATCATACATAACCATATGTGAGCTTATTAGATGTGTATTAACCATTCACAAGTGTGTGTAATAAAAGAGAGAACACATATACACCATATGTAAGTGGGAAAACCTCAAGGGGAATAAAACCCAATGAAAACCATTGCTTATATTACAGAAAGCAAGGAATTACAAGAATATTACACATCTTGCAAGATTTGTTTATTGAGGCACTAACCCTACAAGGAGAACCAACCCCTAAACCTTTGTCAATATTACTCACAACAAAGGAATCCTATAAATATGAGTCCTCATAAGATGCTTTCAAAACTAATGAAAACTGAAAATATGTTGATCCCACATTTGATTGTGATCCAAGTTTATCTCACAAACACATTAAACCTTCATCAAATAAGCTCTCTCCAAACTCACTCAATCTCTCCTCTTTATGGACTAAATGTATAAATTTTCCTTGCACATATGGTATTCAATATTATTTACATATTCATGGTTCTTCTTATCTCTATTACTAAACCCTATTTACTCTTCTTCACTTCTTTATATGTCACACTTTCCCCTGTAGCTCAACTAGTCACAAATGACCAATATAACACGCTTATATATAGATCTCAACTCTAAAACACACCTAGGTAGGCCATGGAAAAGTAGGCAAGTCATACCAACAAAAAATATAGAATAATAACATCATATAAATAATCTCAAATGACCCAAGTAGGTTGGAAGGGGTCAAGACATCTCCAACAAGCACCAAGATGCTCGAATAAGCTCAAAATGCACTCTCCAAGCACTAACGAATGGATCATGACTTCCAACAACTTCAAATATTTTATTTATGGCTCAATAAGATTCACAAATGTAATATACATGTCCTCAACACCATCAAAAATCTAAGGAAGCACCAAAAAATCCATCTTCACCATGAAACACTCCAAGGAGCAAGCAAACCCCACTCGGTCTTCAACACCTGGAAATACAATCCTGAAGAAAGAACAACTTGACATACAAAAAATCATCATCATGACTCAAGTAATATATCGATGGAAATTTATATAGGTATAGCTTTTGGAACAACTTACATTTTCTTCCAAATATAAGTGGAAAACCTCTAAACAACTCAATCTCTGTAACTTCTCCAAAGTGACTTAAACTAGGTATTCTAAACTAGGTTGGTTCACCTATAAAAATACCTCATCAAGACATAAAATATATATCACTGGAAAAATATTTGAGTCTAAGTAGAAAAATTTACTTTATCTTCCAACTAAAAGTGGAATGCCTTCAATAAGGTCAATATCAGAAACTTCTCATTTAGGCTTCAAGGATTCAAGAACCAGACTTGAGAGAAAATTTCTCCAACACATACAAAGTCACTTCCAAGCTCAAAAAAATCCTGTAACACATCATGGGATACATGAACATCATCTTCAAATACTAACATGCATATCTCATGTGGATATATCTCACCCAACACACTTGTTTCAATCACCTTGTTGAGTAAGACAACTAGGGATTTCTAGGCCAATAGGTCTTCAACTAAAAATAGATTCACCATGTAAAACAAAGAGCTCAAAAAATTCATACTAGGTGTCAATCAATTATCCTTGACCATTGGATGCATCAATAACAATCAAAATGATCAAACTCACTCCAAAGCACAAGACAAACATTTTATCCCCTAAGGCCAAAATTGGTAGGCTGACTTTGAGCACTTGTAACTTAAAATTATATCAGAAAGATGGCTGAAATTTTTTATGTTTGTGTATTACATCTTCCAAGGATTCTATAACAATTCAATTCTCAACCTAAAATCTTCATCTCAACCTTGAAATATCAAAAACCCATAAAATTAGGGTTTTTCTCTCTCTTCTCAAAATAGCTGGAACACCAAACCACCACCAAAATGAGCCTGGAGGAATCCTGTTCAACCCTTATATATCAATTTTTCTTTCCAAGACATTATAGATACCTTAAAATATAAATATCCCAAGTCTCTTTTAGAGGAGGTTTTTTCTAGTGTTTCAAAGAAACTTATCTTCTTAACGATTGTTCAAAAAAACCTGATGATCAAATGACCTCATTATTTTTGCAAAACACTTTGAAATCAATGGAAAAAAATACCCCAAGATCTATGGTTCCCATGCACAGTGTATGAGAGTAGGTGAGTATTGGAATCATAATGGACGAAGAGGGGTGATGAATCATTCTTTCAAAACCTTATGTTAAATTCCTTTAACTTATGATGACATTTAACATTTAACCCTGCATTAATGTCATCATAAACAACATGAAACAATAAACCACATAAGCACAACCAAGAGAGAGTACACATGAACAAAATATATAATTCAAAAACACCCAAGGGGAAGAGAACCTACTGAGAAACCTTTGATAATATTACTCACAATAAAGGACTCAAGTGAATATTACACATCACAAGAGATTTCTTTTGTGAGACACCAACCCCACAAGGAGCACCAACCCATAAAACCGTGTTGATATTACCCACAAAAAGAGACTTACATTCATATGAATCATCACACAATATTTTTTTGGGAAGAACACTGAAGATATGGTACCAATACACACAGTTGATAGTAATCACAAGATTCAACTCATACACCTTCAAATGCTCTTTCTTCTAACTCGCTCTATCTTGATATTTCATGGAATGATTTGGATTCAAAACCTTGCACCCATGGTATTAATACTTCTTCATACTTTCACACAAATTTGTAGTTCTATCTATATTCCCTTGATCCACTTTGTCTCTCTCACCAAGGTCACATGTTTCCCTCTCACATAACTAATTCAAATTTGAACCAAAACATGCACTTTATATGGATTTCAACTCAAAAACGTAACATAGGTTGGTCCTAACCCAATATCTAGATCATTTCAACTTAAAAATATGACATTACATTATTACAAATTCATAAAATAGACCATGTAGGTCGTACATGCACAAAGGCAACCAAACAAGCCCAAAAAGGCTCAAAACCCCATCGCCAAGCTCATCAAAGACATCCAAACACATAACCATGATTAATAAAGACTCCAAATGATTCATCATGTAAAATAAATAATAAAAAAATCATCCATTCTCACACCATTCTTTTCACCAATCATTTTCTTCATAAAATCACTAAGTAGGACCATTTTCTACTCAAAACATGCACTTCCAAGAACCAATCTTCACATATGAAGCTCAAGATCACACAAGAAAACATAAAATATTCCATGTAACCATACGTTGGAAATCCACTAACCTGTATAAAAAATCCATGATTTCTATACCTCATTAAACATCCAACAAATAAAACCACAACTCTTTTCCTCTTCAATAAATTAAACTGCACAGAAAGTAGTTTTGGAAACTCAAATGGTTTGTACCCTTAATGTCACTTTACAGACTTATAAATTCCTTAAATAGGAAAAAAAATTCACCCCTCTTCACTCTAAAATGGATATAAAAAATCAGATAGGCTAAAACATGAGACTTCTACATCAATCTTATAACCAAACTAGTCCTGTCCTGAACCAGTCAAAATAGGTCAAATTGTGACCACAAACATGGAAACTCAATAGACTTTTAGAGCTTAAAAAAACATGAAACATGTCACATGATATTCTAAAAACACCTCCAAGGAAATTATAATTCATCACCAAGCACGCAAGTGCTCAAGCACTTCCATTCACCAAACTTACTAAAACCACCCTTTTGGTTGAAAAACAAGTCAACCTATTTTGACCTATACATGTCATCAAATCACCTCAAAAATATTTGAAATGACTCCAAACATTTAGAATATCTCCCATGGATCTCACAACACCAATTTATACTTAGGGTTTATTGGAAAATTTATAATAAAATCGTTATTTCCTGGAAACAAAAAATATTAGTGAGGTCTGACTCACTGTAATAAACTCTAATCACCACCGTTTGAAAGCTGGGACAGTCCTCTACATCATCCAATCATCAAATTTTCCCAACCATTCCATTTTGTTTCCATACCAAGAATTTTTCCTCCATCGTTCTCAACCTAGGGTTTTAAAGCCATAAAAAGTTGGTTACTTTCTTAACATTCATTCATAAATGTTTTGGCCTCATTTGATCTCATTCCAAACTCCAAACTCTACATTATGCACATTTACGTTTACCATGCACAGTTTGGTCTTTGATTTATTTAATCATTTCTAGTTTTAAAACATTATCCAAATCCCCATGCAAAATCATATGGTTGGGAAACAATCAAGAACGATTATTGATCATGCCACATTTCATGGTCTATGACCAATAAACGAAAGAATAACTTTTAAACATTTATCATTCCAAGTTCCATGGTGGTGGTCATGGCTTTCCATAGCCTTATAACTTAAATGTTATCCATTTTCAAAACTAACTAGAATAGCCTTTACTCAATGTAAGGTTTGCATGGTCAATGATGATTATATTATTTGATAAACAATAAACATTCAACCATGCAAACTTTATATGGTTTGTGATGATTTCACAAAAACATTAAACAATAGAACTACTTACTTATGAAAACTTTTCTAGGTAACCTTAATAACTTAGACAATATGCATGCCAATTAACAAGGTCAATGACCATTATCCCTCACTATCATTAATCAATATTTTAAAATTTCCATTTTAATCCTTCATACAACACGTGGTCGATGAATGATTAAATAATAGCAAAAATATTTCACCTTTTCGTTGGTCCATGGCCATTATTTTAACAACATCAATAATTTAATTTTTTGAAGACCATAAAATTAAAACATACCAATCTTTGTACCTTAGATTTAATACACAATGCAACATTAATCAAACACTTAAATTTGCTTTGTGTTCTATGACCCATCAATAATAGTAATAAACTAAGAATCAACCAGATTACACTTATTACCTTGTAATGGTCCATGACCACATTCATGATGTCGAGAAGGAGTTGTGATCATTAATTGTGAACAATGCAATAAGGTCCAAGGCCAAGCTTTAATATCATTTATATTTACCTTTTTCAATTATTGATAACACTGGAAACTAGAAATGAAGTAAATGAAAACCATTATCATGTAATGGTATTAACCATAAAGTGGTGGTAAAACAAATCAACGTCACACAACCATGCAACCAAGAAAATTATTATTTAAACAAAACAATCATACAACGAAAATAGTTTCTCACATATACTTATATGCTTATATATGAATCTATATACATATATGCATATGATTTTTCATATACATATATGTACATATTTGTATATACGATAATATAAATATAATTATTAACTAACTTTCATTACTAATTAACTCGTCAATTATCAATCATGGTGATTGAAAACCAATTATTTGCATACATTGACACTTAGCACGAAAAAGGGAAAAGTAACTTTACATCCACAGGGACAACCCCTTGAAAATATTTTAACACTTACATTTATAGAAAGTAAAAAGAGAAGGGGGAAGGGAGAGAGAGGAATGTAATGACACATTTTGATACTTAGGTTGAATGGATCCCATGAAATATTTTCAAACATTATCCAATTGAAGATAAAAATGATTGGGGGAACGTAATGGTAACTGGAAGTGATGATTGCATTTAGCTCCCAAAACATGGAAGATAGTGACCTAAAACCAATCTCATATTGAAGCACTATTCAAGATATTTCCAATGAATTTAGTTTTGCTTGATTTGGTTCTTTAGAGAAAAATATATGGCTACCTAAAATTTTCCCTAGTCGTGATGCATACCTGATTGCCATTGGGCTATCAAAATTACCTTCAAAATTTTCCTTTCCATTTGTCTTATCCCAAATGGTTGTTGCCTTGAATTTCATGGACTTGTCACTTATTTTTCTAGCTAGAAATATTAGCTTTCATCAAACATCGTAGTGGACTTTTATTTTGCATTTTCACTTAAGATCCCCACTAAAATTTTCTATGAAGTATTGGGATGCATGTGCACTTGAACTATCCATCATATTCATATGCATGATTTTTCCTTGCTTGAGTATGGTTTTCACATGAATTCCTTACCAAATACTACCACAAAAATTTATCCTACTTTAATATGTGAAATTTCTACCTGACACTACTCTGGACTAATGAACAACATTTGCACATGAAAACTCCATTGTATACCATCATGAAGATATAACCTACATGTGAAAATAATTTTCCCACCATATACCTTGGCAGGGTTTTTTTGTTCATGCACTTGAAATATCCACTAAAGTATCTCACAAAATTTTGGGATCTAGGAACATGAACGTATTTTACATGTTGAAGTGCATGAAAAATCTTAAAATCTACTAGGCACTAAAGAGAGACCATTTTTGGAATTCATAATTTTAGAGCATATTTGTATTTAAAATGTAAATATTATTGGAAACTTTGGAATTTTTCCATGCAAAGGAATGCAACCAAAGTGTTAATAAGAGTCTTGAATGCAAATTTCAAAGTTTGATAGAACCTTCAGAAGTATTTAATAGGCTTTCGAACTAAACACTTAGCCATATATTAGGTGTTTGAGATATTTCAGACTATAATAAGCTCATAAAGATTTTTAAAACCCCAAAAGAAAATGTGGAAGCTCATGATAACGTGAGAAAATGGGGTATTTGGTTTTTAATTTCTTAAAATAAAGTAGGAGCCTTATTTTGACAACATTTCTAGCAACTCACATGAGTCATTTTGATGATAAATGAAATTAATAGTAACCATTGAATCTATTAGGCATGAATTCTACCTCTAAAACACCTAAAATATTTGTTAATATTAGGAGTTTGGAAACCTCTTAAACCTTCCACTTTAAATCTCCTTCCGAATTTTCCAAAAACAATACCCTCTAACAACCCTTTTTTGGAAGAACAATGGAGTGAGAGAGGAAGTAAATCAATCCTTTAAAAATTTAACTTCTTTTATAATCAAAAGCATTAAACATTCATCATACATAACCATATGTAAGCTTATTAGATGTGTATTAACCATTCACAAGTGCGTGCAATAAAAGAGAGAACAAATATACGCCATATGTAAGTGGGAAACCCTCAAGGGGAAGAAAACACAATGAAAACCATTGCTTATATTACAGAAAGCAATGAATTGCAAGAATATTACACATCTTGCAAGATTTTTTTAGTGAGGCACTAAACCTACAAGGAGAACCAACCTTGAAACCTTTGTTGATATTACTCACAACAAAGGAATCCTATAAATATGAGTCCTCATAAGATATTTTCAAAACTAATGAAAACTGAAAATATGTTGATCCCACATTTGATTGTGATCTAAGTTTATCTCGCAAACACATTAAACCTTCATCAAATAAGCTCTCTCCAAACTCACTCAATCTCTCCTCTTTATGGACTAAATGTATAAATTTTCCTTGCACATATGGTATTCAATATTATTCACATATTCATGTCTCTTTTATCGCTATTACTAACCCCTATTTATATGTCACACTTTCCCCCGTGGATCAACTAGTAACAAATGACCAATATAACATGCTTATATACCAATCTCAACTCTAAAACACACCTAGGTAGGCCATGACTAAGTAGGAAAGTCATACCAACAAAAAAATAGAATAATAACATCATATAAATAATCTCAAATGTACCAAGTAGGTTGGAAGGGGTCAAGAAATCTCCAACAAGCACCAAGATGCTCGAATAAGCTCAAAATGCACTCTCCAAGCACTAACGAATGGATCATGATTTCCAATAACTTCAAATATATTTTTTATGGCTCAAGAAGATCCAAAAATTTCATATACATGTCCTCAAAACCATCAAAAATCTAAGTAAGCACCAAAAAATCCATCTCCACCATGAAACACTCCAAGGAGCAAGCAAACCCCACTAGGTCTTCAACACCTGGAAATACAGTCCTGAAGAAAGAACAACTTGACATAGAAAAAATCATCATCATGACTCAAGTAATATATCAATGGAAATTTATATAAGTATCTCTTCTGGAACAACTTACATTTTCTTCCAAATATAAGTGGAAGACCTCTAAACAACTCAATCTCTGTAACTTCTCCAAACTGACTTAAAATAGGTATTCTAAATTGGGTTGGTTCACCTATAAAAATACCTCATCAAGATATAAAACATATATCACTGGAAAAATATTTGAGCCTAAGTAGAAAAAATTACTTTCTCTTCCAACTAAAAGTGGAATGCCTTCAATAAGGTCAATATCAGAAACTTCTCATTTAGGCTTCAAGGATTCAAGAACCAAACTTGAGAGAAAATTTCTCCAACACATACAAAGTCACTTCCAAGCTCAACCAAATCCTGTAACACATCATGGGATACATGAACATCATCTTCAAATACTAACATGCATATCTCATGTGGATATATCTCACCCAACACACTTGTTTCAGTCACCTTGTTGAGTAAGACAACTAGGGATTTCTAGGCCAATAGGTCTTCAACTAAAAATAGATTCACCATGTAAAACCAAGAGCTCAAAAAATCCATACTAGGTGTCAATCAACTATCCTTGACCATTGGATGCATCAATAACAATCAAAATGATCAAACTCACTCCAAAGCACAAGACTAACATTTTATCCCTTAAGGCCAAAATTGGTAGGCTGACTTTGAGCACTTGTAACTTGAAAATTATATCAGAAAGATGGCTGAAATTTTTTATGTTTGTGTATTACATCTTCCAAGGATTCTATAACAATTCAATTCTCAACCTAAAATCTTCATCTCAACCTTGAAATATCAAAAACCCATAAAATTAGGGTTTTTCTCTCTCTTCTCAAAATAGCTGGAACACCAAACCACCACCAAAATGAGCTTGGAGGAATCCTATTCAACCCTTATATATCAATTTTTCTTTCCAAGAAATTATAGATACCTTAAAATATAAATATCCCAAATCTCTTTAGGAGGAGGTTTTTTCTAGGGTTTCAAAGAAACTTATCTTCTTAATGATTGTTCATAAAAACCTGATGATCAATGACCTCATTATTTTTGTAAAACACTTTGAAATCAATGGAAAAAATACCCCAAGACCTATGGGTCCCATGCACAGTTTATGAGAGTAGGTGAGTATTGGAATCATAATGGATTAAGAGGGGTGATGAATCATTCTTTCAAAACCTTATGTTAAATTCCTTTAACTTATGATGACATTTAACATTTAACCCTACATTAATGTTAGCATAAACAACATGAAACAATCAGCCACATAAGCACAACCAAGAGAGAGTACACATGAAAAAAATATATAATTCAGAAACACCTAAGAAGAAGAGAACCTACTGAAAAACCTTTGCTAATATTACTCACAATAAAGTACTCAAGTGAATATTACACATCACAAGAGATTTCTTTTGTGAGACACCAACCCCACAATGAGCACTAACCCATAAAAACTTGTTGATATTACCCACAACAAGAGACTTACATTCATATGAATTATCACACAATATTTTTATGGGAAGGACATTGAAGATATGCTACCAATACACACAATTGATAGTGATCACAAGATTCAACTCATACATCTTTAAATGCTCTTACTTATAACTCACTCTATCTTGATCTTTCAAGGAATGATTTGGATTCAAAACCTTGCACCCATGGTCTTAATACTTCTTCATACTTTCACACATATTCATAGTTTTATCTATATTCCCTTGATCCACTTTCTCTCTCTCACCTAGGTCACATGTTTCCCTCGCACATTACTAATTCAAATTTGAACCAAAACACGCACTTTATATGCATTTCAACTCAAAAACGTAACATAGGTTGGTCCTAACCCAAGATATAGATCATTTCAACTTAAAAACATAACATTACATTCATACAAATTCATAAAATAGACCCATGTTGGTCGTCTATGCACCAAGGCAACCAAACATGCCCAAAAAGGCTCAAAACCCCATCACCAATCTCATCAAAGAAATCCAAACACATAACCATGATTAATAAAGACTCCAAAGGATTCATCATGTAAAAGAAATAATAAAAAAATCATCCATTCTCACACCATTCTTTTCACCAATCATTTTCTTCATAAAATCACTAAGTAGGACCATTTTCTACTCAAAACATGCACTTCCAAGAACCAATCTTAACCTATAAAGCTCAAGATCACACAAGAAAACATAAAACAGTCTATCTAACCACACATTGGAAATCCACTAACCTATATAAAAAATCCATGATTTCTATACCTCATCAAACATACAACAAATAAACCCACAACTCTTTTCCTCTTTAACAAATTGAACTGCACAAAAAGTAGTTCTTGAAAATCAAATGGTTTGTACCCTTAATGTCACTTTCAAGACTTAAAAATTCTTTAAATATGAAAAAAATTCATCCCTCTTCACTCTAAAATGGATATAAAACATCAGATAAGCTAAAACATGAGACTTCTACATCAATCTTATAGCTAAAGTAGTCTTGTCTTGAACCAGTCAAATTAGGTCAACTTGTGACCACAACCATGGCAACTCAATACACTTTCAGAGCTTAAAAAAAATGAAACATGTCACATGATATTCTAAAAACACCTCCAAGGAAATTATAATTCATCACCAAGCACGCAAGTGCTCAAGCACTTCCATTCACCAAACTTACTAAAACCACCCTTTTAGTCGAAAAACAAGTCATCCTATTTTGACCTATACATGTCATCAAATCACCTAAAAAATATGTGAAATGACTTCAAACATTTAGTATATCTCCCATGGATCTCACAACACCAATTTATACTTAGGGTTTATTGGAAAAATTGTAATAAAATCCTTATTTCCTGGAAACAAAAAATATTAGTAAGGTCTGACTCACTATAATGAACTCTAATCACCACCATTTGAAACTTGGGATAGTCCTCTGCATCATCCAATCATAAAATTTTCCCAACCAATCCATTTTGTTCCCATACCAATAATTTTTCCTCCATCTCTCTCAACCTAGGGTTTTAAAGCCATAAAAAGTTGGTTACTTTCTTAACATTCATTCATAAATGTTTGGGCCTCATTTGATCTCATTCCAACTCTAATATCTTCTTAAATCCATGTCCTAACATCCATAAAGGATCATATTCCCATGAAAAATTTACACGTGCCAACCATGAGCATTTCTCTCACTTTAAACTGGAAATTACACTCTTAAGCACCATGTTTTAGTCTAATCATCATAAATTTCAAAATTCTCATAATGAAAACCTTAAAATTTTCTGACATAATCATGACACACCTTACTAACATTTCCAATGCTTACCAAGTCATAAATATCTTTGCATCTTCTCAATCATCATGACTTAGATGACTAGGCCTTAGGTTTTTTCATAGTCTAGGCCAAAACCAAATATAAGAACAATATACCTCAGCATGAAATCTATCCAAAATTCACTGACAACCTTAAGACATGATGTCTCCCTCACCTACATGATTTAGCAAGATCAGATAGCTCTACACCCCATTCTCATGCTCTATTTGGCCTCCAAGCACCTAAACTATGTCTAGACAAGCACATGTAACTGGGTATTCAACCTATACCTACACTCTAAAGCTCATATGATTATCTCAAAACTATCCTATCATTCTCTTCGTGCCTCTACCATTCTCATCAAGTCACCATGAAACTCAACCCATCATGTTCCATCACCTAGGCTAGTTAGGTCAACTAATTAAGCTTACTAATCCAAACCATTCTCACTATTTCCACTCATGCCATCATGAATCACACATTGAATTAACCATTTCATCATCATGTCTAAGCATCCTCTAGCAGTTCTTCATCATTCTCTTTATCATTAATGAGCTTTTACATCAATGAAAACTCTCAAACTCTCTCACACCAACAATATTCCCCCTTTTCATTGATGGAAAAACCACCTTTTTATTCTCCCCCTTTTTTACAGTAATGAATAAAGTACATACCCGTGTAATCATGATCTTCATCTTCCTTCCACTTCTTTGGAGATCCTTTTTGAGTGAAAAAATCAACCTAATTCATCATACAAGCATACCAATCTATCTTACTTCACTTAGACTATGTTTTAAAATTCATTAGAGAAATTGGTCACTGTAGCCCCCTAGAACAAAAGCATATACTCATGCCAACAATAATTCTGAGCATGGATCAACATAAACACTCATTCTTACCTTCTTCTTGATCCATCTCTACTGATAAAGCTTGCTCAAAACATGACTTGAATCTACTATATGGCCTAAGTCAATACATATTAGGGCCTAAATCCCTGAACTAAATCCTTCAAGAGCATTTTAGAACAAATTATCCATGCTCATAGAGGCCCATAAACAACATAAAATATAACCTTATAGCTCCCCCTAGATTCATACCATCCCATCCTCTAACTAAAAACACAAGAATATGAGCTCTTACCTTGATTTGCCATGTTATGTAGATGTATCAACCATCAACTCCTTTGCCGTGAAACTCTTTAGTCAGTATACATAGCCTTCTTTTACATGATAATGAGGTCATCTTGATCAAAACTTGACTCACTCTCCTTGCCAATGTACATGTAAACACATATTAAACTTTTTTTCCTACCTCTTTGATAGATACATCACTTGTATTGAGATTCATACCCAACTCCCCTGCTCTAATAAGCATTCTACATACGTGTATAACATGTTATTATAATAAAAACATGCATAATGTTCACTCAAACTGCAAGTATATACATCATACAGACCCTACAAACATACTTTTCCATATCTTCATTTCAGTGGTGAAAACCACTTCAATATACCATTTATACTCATGTATTCATATTGAAACATTCAAGAAACCTCATGTATAGCCTGTGATAGCACATTTTAGCCTTAAGATACTGTAACAACTTCAATAAAATTTGATCATACCTTATCCTTATATAAGTTTTGTCGATGTTCTTACACATATCACTATCATTTTGTCTCACCCTTAGGTCTTGTTCTAGACACCTATAAATCCTTATTATAAGGTCGTCCACATACCATTCAAGATCCCCTACCTTGATACTTCTTCCATAACTCATGTAGCACAACATCTTAGTAGGGTCAAAAACCACCTAAAGTGCCTCTGGAGCTAGTTCAATGACACCTTTCATGATGCATTTATTCATACCTAAGTTGGCCATTGTACAATCCTTCCTTACTGGACTAAAACACTTGCTCAATGATCATCCTTACCTTTTCATGACCTAATTAGTTCTCATATACTTGTACCTCACTAATACAAAGCTTCATACAATTTTCATTGTTCTAGGAGATGCATTCATTCTAACACACAATCCCTTGCAAGCACCATGTTAACCTCACCTTCTTGTGATTGAGAGCATTTACAATCTCCCCCTCAACCTATACTATCATGCTAAGTAATCACAAATAATCATGTACAAAATGTGATTGCTACCTTCATGCATCTTCCTTATCTAGGACAAATAAGGGAGACTCCAATTATCCATACATAGATATGCATTCATGATCCATATAGAAAATCACAACTTTTTATCTTCATAGTCCATCATGCTTCAACTCTTCATCTCAAACATAAATGATCTAGCATCTCTTAGAATCTAATAATCATATTTGGGATGATAATGTAGACCTCAAACAACTATGCACAAGCTTGAAATGACCCATATTAGCTGAGAAGCACATCCTTTTCATTTTAGAGACTTAATCATGCTTGTACTTCTTCATTCCTATTTCAATATGCAAAGGTACTCTAAAGACACCTCAGTCATGACTCATGGATTGACAATTCAACATATATACCCAGATGGCACACTTAAATAATTCATTATGCATAGACAACTTTTGATGCACCCCAACCTTGAATGAATACCAAAAATACATCTAGTGGACTCTATCAACTCATGAACAAACCTAAAAAATCACATTACGCACTTTCCTAATGTTTCACCTTATTCATGGTTTCTTGGAGCTGATGATTAATTTTTATTACTCCCTCACAAAGTCCTTGATCTCTTAATGATTCTAGGGGAAAGAATCACTCCCAAAATTTATCTTATGTGTTCAAATGTTGGTTTTGGAAGTGGTTTTGTGAAAAAGTGAGCTATCTCCTCCTTGGTGGATACATACTCCAACTTGTTCCTTTGTTCACTCACCTAATCTCTAGAAAATGGTATTTGATTGGAATGTGCTTTGTTTTAGAATGCAACAAAAAATTCTTGGAAACACTAATGGAACTTGTACTATCACAGTAAATAGGAGTAGGCCCATCACACTCCACCTTGTAATATTCTATTGTTTGTCTCATCCATAAGACTTGTGCACAACATAGTGCTGTTGTAACATATCAAGCTTCACATGTGGAAAGAGATACTAAATATTTGTTTTACTCATCCAAGAAACAAGACACTTACCAACATAGAATTCTCCTCCACTATTTCTCCTTCTATCATCTAGGCTTCCTTCCCAATAAACATCTATGAAATCCTTCAACTCAAAGTTATCACTCTTTAGATACCATGGCCCATACTCAATAGTCCCTTTGAGATATTTAAATATTATCTTCACTTCTTGCAAGTGAATTTCCTTTGGATCCTCCTTAAACCTTCCAAAAATACTTACATCCTAAAATATATCTGGTCTAGAGGTAGTAACATATAAGAGATTAGAAATCATGTATCTATACTTAGTCTAAGTTAGTTTAGGTGAGTCATCCTCCTTACTTAATTTGCAGCCTGTGACCATGGGGGTTCCAACGTGCTTGCAATCTTCCATTTGGAACTTCTTCAACATATCATTGATATATTTGGCTTGAGATATGAATATACCTTCCTTAGACTCGATTGACTTGTAAGTCCTAGAAAGAAGGACATCTCTTCAAGAATGAAAATTTCAAATTCTCTTTTCATAGCATCTGACAAATTCATGAGTCATGAGTTCATTTCTTCCCTCAAAATATAATATCACCCAAATATAATACGAAAATTAACAAATGTCCTTCTCCCTTTTTGATATATAGGTTACTATCAGCAACTTCTCTTTTAAAATCTTGTTCAATCAGGTACTTGTCAAGCCTTCCATACCAGAGGCCTAGGGGCTTGTTTTAGTCCATAAAGAGAATTTTTCAGTTTACATACATAATACTTCTTATTTTTCAAAGAAAATCCATAAGGGTGCTCAATGTACACCTCCTCTTCTAGATTACCATTCAAAAATGTAGATTTAACATCTATTTGGTACACCTTAAATCCCTTGAACCCTACATGCATATGATAGAAACAATCTAATGACTTCCATTCTAGTTGCTGGAGAAAATGTTTCATTAAAATAAACTCCCTCAACTTGTGCATACCCCTTATAGGCCAATCTAGCCTTATTTCTTGTAACTTCTCCATTCTCATTGAGTTTATTTCTAAACACCCATTTAGTCCCAATAACATTATTATCCTTTGGTATAAAGCACCAATTCCCAAGTTCTATTCTTTTCAATATGATGTATCTATTCATTCATAGCCTTGATCTAACATTTATCCATGCATTTTTCTTCAACATTTTTAGGCTCAAATTTTGATAAGAATGCAGAATTTTCTTGGTTTCGAAGACTTGTAAATTTCCTTCTTGTAGTAACTCAAACATCCTTATTTTCTAGGATTTTATCTTCAAGATGGTCTCTCCTTATCTGTCTTGATGGTACTTTGGTGTCTTATATTTCATCTTCATCATATTCTTCTTCATTTATCTACTCATCCTCTTCTTCTTCTTTAGGATCAGTCACTTTTGGTGTCTCTTTTGTCTTGAGAGTGGACATCATAGGATATGATTCATCAAATTTCACACTTGCACTTTCAACTATTATCTTCAACCTTTTATTATAGTATATGTAAGCTAAATTTCTTAAATAATTTCTAAGAAATATACCTTCATCATACCTAGATTCAAACTTACCTAGATTCTCTTCATTCCTTTTGATGAAGCACTAGCATCCAAAAACTCTAAAATGTTCCACATTTTCTGGTCTTTCTTTCCATAGTTCATATGGATTCTTATCACTATTTACCCTTGTCTGACATATGTTAAGGATATATATAAATTTACAAATTTCTTCCTTCCAATAAATATTAGGTACCTCAGATTCACTTAAGATAGTCCCTACCATCTCTTGAATAGTATCATTCTTTCTTTTAACCACACCATTTTTTTTGGTGTTATAGAGATTGAAAACCACCTTCTAATGCCATGAAATCTAAAAAATTAATCAAATGAATCTAACCAAAACTCACCTCCATTGTCTGATCTAATGCTCTTAATTCTCACATTTTTCTCATTCTTAATGAGGGCCTTACATGACTTGACAACCTCAAATGAATCTAATTTTTTTCTCAAGAAAGAAACCCAGGTATATCCTATATAATCATCAATTAGAAGCATGAAATAATAGTCACCTAATGTAATTTCAGTTCTCATAGATCCACAAAGGTCAGTGTGGATCAGTTGTAGAGGTCTAGTGGTAGAATCATGTTCTTTGGTCTTGAACCTTCTTCTACTCTTCTTTCTCTGAAGACATGCTTTACATAGGGTATATTTTGGATTTATAATTCTTGGAATATTTCTCACACATTTTTTATAGTCGATATTGAAAAAAATATCAAAATTTACATGGCCTAGTCTCCTATGCCATAACCAATTTTTATTCAGATTACTCATAAGACACATTTCTTTATTAATCTCCTTTGAAATGTACATGTTATTTTTCAGTCTCTTGGATTTGGCAACAAGCTTACCTATTTCCATTTTTCTAATTTTGAATCCATTATAATCAAAAGTTTGGATATACCATTGTTTGAAAATTTGAATTACATTGAGTAGGTTTTGTTTTAGTCCCTCAACATATATGGCATTCTTGGTAATGGTCTTACTATTATCTAAAATCAAAGAACCTCTTCCTGTAATTTTTATGGCAGTGTTATCACCAAACCTAAAATATCCTAATGCATTCTTCTTTAAAGAGGTGAATTTTCTTGTTTCACCAGTCATATGAGAAGAACACCTAGTGTCATATACCAAATCAGATTTTCATCTTGATTGTGAAAAGCAATTTGAGAAATTTGACACTCTTCATCTTTTGTCCTTGACTCTAAAAGTCCTAACACCAAGGCATGTTCTTCCTTATCTTCTTTACATTTTTCATTAAACTTGAAAGTAGATGGAGATGGTGAACATACATCAAATATGAAATCTAATATGTTAAACCCTAAGTTTTTCAAACAAGCACTCAATATGATTAGAGAAAGTACTTCAACTTGAACCTAACTACCTTCCATATTAGTGCTTCAAAGAATCTCTTTGTAAGTGATTAAACTTATCCAAAAGGACATGCTCTAATATGATTTTTTGGAAGCATAATGAACTGAGAGGGGGGTTGAATTGTTCCTTCAAAAACTTATCTTAAATTTCACTAACTTATGATAACCATTAACATTCAATCATGTATTAATGCAAGCATAAAAAACATGAAACAATCAAACACATAAGCACAACCAAGATATAATACAAATGAACACAATATATAAGTGAGAAACCATCAAAAGGAAGAAAACCCACTAAAAACCTCTTCTAATATTACTCACAACAAAGGACTCAAGTGAATATTACACATCACAAGATATTTTTAGTGAGGCACCAACCCCTAAACCCTTATTGATATTACTCACAACAAGATATTTTCATGAATAAGACTCATCAAACAATATTTTTATGGGAAGATCACTCCATATATGTTTCCAATAAACACAACTGATAGTGATCACAAGATTATACTCATACACCTTCAAACCCTCTTTAAACTCTCTTTCTTCTAACTCACTCTATCTTGATATTTTATAGAATTATTTGTATTCAAACCATTTCACACATTCTCTTATACCTTATTTATAGTTTCACACACATTCTTATCTCTATCTAGATCCCCTTGACCCACTTTCTCTCTCTCACCTAGGTCACATTTTTCACTCCATGCACTATATATGCATCTCAATCCAAAACATAACATAGTTCGGTCATAACCCAAGAGATATACCATTAAAACTTAAAAAAATAACATTATATTCATAAAAATTCATAAAATGGACCTGTTATCTAAAATTCCCCCCCCAGGGTAATTTTGATAACATGCATCAGAATATCCAAATCCCAAGAAAATTGATTGATTCAGAGCAAAAATCAGGCTTGCAGGGTCCCTTCAGGTAATTTTCTAACTCCCCTGGCCGAGGAAAAAAGGAACAAGCTCTGAGAAAGTGCAGAGAAGGTTGCAGAAAGCAAGTAGTTCGGGCCAGGAAAATTTGTGAAAATCGGCTAAGTCCCAGTCCAGCACAAGTTGGATCAAATGGGACAAAAGTACGCGAACCACCCGAACCGCCCGAAATGAGTCCAGGTGGCCCACTAAGCATTTGGGACAAGTGGGACTAAAGTACGCGGCGGGCGCGAAATGCCGGTTTGACCGAGAGAGAGAATCGGCCGAAATAAGCACAAAGGGGCAGTTCGGGACGAATGGAACAAATGGACGCGAAATGCCCGAACCGGCCAAATCGCGCGAAATCATCACAAGGAGCCCAAAAGCAATTGGGACGCGCGGGACAATAGGGTGCGAACCGGCCGAACCGGCCGAAAAGGGTCAAGTCAGTCCGAAGCAAAGTGGGACAAGCGGGCCAAAAATGCCCGAACCGGCCGAATCGGCCGAAATGAGCACAAAGGGGCCAAAATCAAATGGGACATCCGGGACAAATGGAGGCGAAGTACGTGAAGGAGCCGAGAGCCAATCAAAAGCTGCCACGTGTCCTCACAAGGGAAAAGGTCAAAAAGTCAAAGGGTGAGTTTTCGAGCGCTGATCCGAACCAATGAGAAGCTGCCACGTATCCAAGCGAAAACCCCACACAAAGGGATATGTCGTCGGGTTGTCCAAACCCGACGCACAAAGGAAATCGGGTTTCAAGTCGGGAAAAATGACGGAGAAACATGGTGCAAGGTCGGAAGGGTTCACCTAAGAAATGTGTCGAAGGGGTTGGAAAGCCCGACGCACAAAGAAAATCAGGTTTCATAGTCGTGGAAACAAGTCGGAAAAGCATGGGGCAAAAACATATGTTGAGCCACCTCCCAAACCCGATGAAAATGGAGAGGAGAATCCTGAACCCGACGGGCTGAAGACCTTTCTCATCCAATCAGAGTCTGCCACGTGTCATCCAGGTGGCAATGCGCGGGAAAATATTTTAAAAATCTGTTTTCGCCTGTTCCGTGCCCTAAATCCTCAAATCGTCATATCTTTTGATCCAGAGCTCGGATTTGCATGTTCCTTATATCAACGGAAAGCTAGTGAAATCCTCTACATGATTCTGGGGCTAATCTCGAGTTTTGGTGCAGTCTAGAGAGAGAAAATTGAGAAACGGCTCTGACGAGTGGTAATGACAGAAGTGACATTTCAGCGACCAGTTTTAATGCAGCAGACAGCCCGCCGTTTTGCCAGGATCCGTCGCTTCTACCATGATGAAATGATTTAAAATACGACCTGGAGGTGGTTGGAGGAGATCTGACTTTCCTCTTTCTTCCTTCTCTCATTCTTCCTATATATTGTAAGGAGTGGCAAAATATAAAAAAAGAGTTGTTCATTCTTTCTGCTCGGCCCTCCCTTCTTTTCTTCTCTAGGGTTGAAAATGGAGTTCGAACCTCCTCCCTTTCTCTGTAATGGCGTTTCCTGCCTTTTACCATTAATGGAATGATGTTCTGTGCAAACCTCTGGAGCAACAAAACGTGTTCTGTGATGCATCTGTCCATCCTCTCTCGTTTTTTGCTTGTCTTCTTCTTGCCTCTCTTCATTGCAGGTGTCTGTGCATGTTTAAATGTTCATTGCAGGTCTGGAGCTGTGTTCATGGAGTTTTGGGACATTTTCTGTGTGAAATCTATCCTTGGGCCTGTGATGCATCTGTCCATCCTTCCCATTGCTCACCTCTCTTTGTCCCATGGCAGTTTTGATAGATGTTCAACATTCTCCTTCTCTGGTGTATCACCGTTTTAGTGTAGGCTTTTGCTGTTTTTCCCTTCTCTCTCTCTCTCTATCTCCTTGGCATGGTTAGATTAGGATTAGATTAGCTTGCCTGCACTGGAATAGCTTGTGGCAGGTAGTTTAGGAGCAGGAACCAGCCTTCTCTGGAGATTCCTCTCTCGGTTTTACAAGTCCCACGCTTGGAGAGAGGTTTCCATGTTGTGCAATCACACTGGATGCCTGAACATCAACCTAGAAGCCTGATGTGCATCCAGGGGTGCTGTGATTTTGCATCAACAGTTTTGGCACGCCCGGTGGGACCTTAGAGGTCTTTCACTTCATCTTTTGCAGGTTGGTGTGTTCCTGTGAAGATTTCAGCCTTTGGAGGCACTTGCAAACACATCTGGCGACTCCATCTGATCAACAACCCATTTCTCTCAAGCTTGCAGACCCGTTTCCATACATTTTCATCCATCTTTCTTTCCATCCCTTTCATTCTTTTCCATTCCATGAAGTTGTGCAATCATGACTTCATTTCCATCATGGATTTCACATCAACAACAGCAGTATATTCCACCTCCAACACGTTTTACAAATCCTCCAGATCAGCATGCATACTCATATGAACAGCAGTGCCAAAGTCAGTTTGGCTATGGAGCTTTCCAAGAGCAAGGGTGTGCATACAATGAAGACCATCAGATCCAAGATGCTGGTCTGTTGGAGAAAATCCAAAAGATGGAGGAGGGGATGGTGCAGTCCAGGGCTCAGGCACAGATGAGAGCATTTGGAATCGGTTGTGAAGCACCCTGTCCATGGGTGGGACCTTTTCCAAGTCATTACAGCCCTCAGGAGAAGCTTGACTTCATGATTGCAACGCTGCCTTTGCTTGCAAAGTGGATTGAAGAAATAGAAGTGTATGAGAGAAGTATTCAGCAACCTTGTCAACAGGTAAACACACCATCTCATGCCTTTTATTTTCCTCTTTCCCAATCTGTTTCAGTTCAGCAGTGTCAAGTTTCAAACTCTCCATCTGTTGTCCCAAATGTTGAATCCATTTCTCCACCTCTCAGTCTTCCACCACACCTCAATTCTTCTTTCCTTTTTCCTTCCAAACAGTCATCCCCTCCACAAGAGCTAATATAAACACCCCCTCCTCCAAAGAAAAAAGAGGTTTCACCTCCTCCACCACCACAAAACATTGTCAAATCAGTGGATTTTCAACCTATCCCTCCTTTTGCATTCCCAATTCCATGTGGGAAAGAAGAAATTGTAAAAATCAGTCATCAAGGATAGCAGGAGGAAGAGCCAAACAGAAAAGAAATGACAGACAGCTTGAAGGTTTGGGCTGCCAAATTTGGGATGACAAGGATCCCCTTGATGGTCAAGCCTACAGAAGAAGCTAGGGTTGGAGAACAAATGGTGGTCAGGACTGATTTTGTTGCAGCAGAAGAAGAAGATCTTGCAGCCACAACTTGTCCTCTAGAGCAGCAGATTGAAGAGTTTGACTTGACAAACTTCATGCTGGAGAAGGAGTTCAATCAAGAGCAAGACTGCCTTCAAACATTGGAGGAAGGAGAAGCTGCTCCAAATCCAAAAGAAGAGGAGCACAATCTAGCTATGGAGGAGAAAAACGCAGATCCAAGGGCTTTGAGCACAAAGCAGGTTACAGAAGAACCTTCAGTTCTTCTTTCCACTTCATCTCTCTCAAGTTCTAGCACTGAAAAGGAGTTTGATCTCTCAAACTCAATATTGGAGAGTGAAGGAAACCATGGTGGTCAAGTTGCAGATCAAGAGGACACCATGGAGGAAGTTGAACACGAGCAGCAGGACAGCAATGAGGCAGTTTACCTGTCAGATTTGGAGGACTGTTTTGATGGAGAAGAGCCGGTTGAGTTTTCACCATTCTCTCTTTCATCATCCACATTCCAAACACAAAAGTCTACTGTCATGAAGGAGAGCATTCATTTGCAGCAGCCTGCATCTTATAGCAGCCCTTTGGAACCAAAATTGGAAGATTTAAATCTTCCATGTTCTTCATCGGAGGAAGAGAAAGGGCAGAAGGGTCCTACCATTTCTTCCACGTCATCTATTCAGGTGGGTCTACAAGAAGACTCCATTCTTGGAGTTGAAAATCAGAGCTATGGGCATATCAAACGGATCAGACCTTGCCCAATCAGGTATTTGGCTTCATTGGAGCCAAAGGAGAAGCCACAACCAGTCATGCTTGCTTCTGAGCATGAGGACGAGCTACAAAGTACCAAGGATCAGCTGCCATACCTCTTCAATCCAAATGCAGAGCAACTAAAAGAGGTATTGGATTTTTCAGTTGATACCTTGATGATTTGGATAGAAGACCAGCTTCTTGTTGATTTTCCATCCATCCAAACAGCCATGATCAGTGCCAAATCAATTCCATGGCTGCCAATTTTGAAGAAAGGAAGCTATTTCTCACAACCAGTTGTAGGATTTGTTTAGCTTGCCTTTGCTTCCAGTTAGAGTAGAGTAGCTAGGTTTTCTTTCAGCAGAAGAAGTGCTTGTGCACACTCTACATGTTCCATTTGGGGCATGTATGATTTTCAATTTTGTACATAGTTTTTGGTGTTGATGGTTTTGCTCTTGCACAGTTCGTTTCAGTGGTTTTTGGTGAGAACAACTCCATGCCCGGTGGGTTTCCAAGTGGCTCAGAGGAGAGATTTTCAAAGTTCAAATCAGTTTTCAGGCTATTACTTATGACTCCATGCCCAATGGATTGCTTCAGGCTACTGGTCTTTTCATCTAGCAGGCAGATGCCCCCGTTGAGTCGCCAAATTGTTATCCAAAATTCCCCCCCCAGGGTAATTTTGATAACATGCATCAGAATATCCAAATCCCAAGAAAATTGATTGATTCAGAGCAAAAATCAGGCTTGCAGGGTCCCTTCAGGTAATTTTCTAACTCCCCTGGCCGAGGAAAAAAGGAACAAGCTCTGAGAAAGTGCGGAGAAGGTTGCAGAAAGAAAGTAGTTCGGGCCAGGAAAATTTGTGAAAATCGGCTAAGTCCCAGTCCAGCACAAGTTGGATCAAATGGGACAAAAGTACGCGAACCACCCGAACCGCCCGAAATGAGTCCAGGCGGCCCACTAAGCATTTGGGACAAGTGGGACTAAAGTACGCGGCGGGCGCGAAATGCCGGTTTGACCGAGAGAGAGAATCGGCCGAAATAAGCACAAAGGGGCAGTTCGGGACGAATGGAACAAATGGACGTGAAATGCCCGAACCGGCGCGCGAAATCATCACAAGGAGCCCAAAAGCAATTGGGACGCGCGGAACAATAGGGCGCGAATCGAACCGGCCGAAAAGGGTCAAGTCAGTCCGAAGCAAAGTGGGACAAGCGGGCCAAAAATGCCCGGCGAACCGGCCGAAGGGTCGGTCCGAAGAAATGGGACAAGCACAAAAATGCCCGAAGGGAAATGAGCACAAAGGGGCCAAAATCAAATGGGACATCCGGGACAAATGGAGGCGAAGTACGCGAAGGAGCCGAGAGCCAATCAGAAGCTGCCACGTGTCCTCACAAGGGAAAAGGTCAAAAAGTCAAAGGGTGAGTTTTCGAGCGCTGATCCGAACCAATGAGAAGCTGCCACGTATCCAAGCCCAAAAACCCCACACAAAGGGATATGTCGTCGGGTTGTCCAAACCCGACGCACAAAGGAAATCGGGTTTCATAGTCGAGGAAAACACGACGAAGAAACATGGCGGAACATGTTGGAAGGGTTGAAAAACCCAACACCTAAGAAATGTGTCGGAGGGGTTGGAAATCCCCGACGCACAAAGAAAATCAGGTTTCATAGTCGGGGAAACAAGTTGGAAAAGCATGGGGCGAAAACATATGTTGAGCCACCTCCCAAACCCAATGTAAATGGAGAGGAGAATCCCAAACCCGACGGGCTGAAGACCTTTCTCATCCAATCAGAGTCTGCCACGTGTCATCCAGGTGGCAATGCGCGGGAAAATATTTTAAAAATCTGTTTTCGCCTGTTCCGTGCCCTAAATCCTCAAATCGTCATATCTTTTGATCCAGAGCTCGGATTTGCATGTTCCTTATATCAACGGAAAGCTAGTGAAATCCTCTACATGATTCTGGGGCTAATCTCGAGTTTTGGTGCAGTCTAGAGAGAGAAAATTGAGAAATGGCTCTGACGCGTGGTAATGACAGAAGTGACATTTCAGCGACCAGTTTTAATGCAGCAAACAGCCCGCCGTTTTGCCAGGATCCGTCGCTTCTACCATGATGAAATGATTTAAAATACGACCTGGAGGTGGTTGGAGGAGATCTGACTTTCCTCTTTCTTCCTTCTCTCATTCTTCCTATATATTGTAAGGAGTGGCAAAATATAAAAAAAGAGTTGTTCATTCTTTCTGCTCGGCCCTCCCTTCTTTTCTTCTCTAGGGTTGAAAATGGAGTTCGAACCTCCTCCCTTTCTCTGTAATGGCGTTCCTACCTTTTACCATTAATGGAATGATGTTCTGTGCAAACCTCTGGAGCAACAAAACGTGTTCTGTGATGCATCTGTCCATCCTCTCTCATTTTTTGCTTGTCTTCTTCTTGCCTCTCTTCATTGCAGGTGTCTGTGCATGTTTGAATGTTCATTGCAGGTTTGGAGCTGTGTTCATGGAGTTTTGGGACATTTTCTGTGTGAAATCTATCCTTGGGCCTGTGATGCATCTGTCCATCCTTCCCATTGCTCACCTCTCTTTGTCCCATGGCAGTTTTGATAGATGTTCAACATTCTCCTTCTCTGGTGTATCACCGTTTTAGTGTAGGCTTTTGCTGTTTTTCCCTCTCTCTCTCTCTCTCTATCTCCTTGGCATGGTTAGATTAGGATTAGATTAGCTTGCCTGCACTGGAATAGCTTGTGGCAGGTAGTTTAGGAGCAGGAACCAGCCTTCTCTGGAGATTCCTCTCTCGGTTTTACAAGTCCCACGCTTGGAGAGAGGTTTCCATGTTGTGTAATCACACTGGATGCCTGAACATCAACCTAGAAGCCTGATGTGCATCCAGGGGTGCTGTGATTTTGCATCAACAGTTTTGGCACGCCCGGTGGGACCTTAGAGGTCTTTCACTTCATCTTTTGCAGGTTGGTGTGTTCCTGTGAAGTTTTCAGCCTTTGGAGGCACTTGCAAACACATCTGGCGACTCCATCTGGTCAACAACCCATCTGTCAAGCTTGCAGACCTTCCTTTCCATCCATTTTCATCCATCTCTCTTTCCATCCCTTTCATTCTTTTCCATTCCATGAAGTTGTGCAATCATGACTTCATTTCCATCATGGATTTCACATCAACAACAGCAGTATATTCCACCTCCAACACGTTTTACAAATCCTCCAGATCAGCATGCATACTCATATGAACAGCAGTGCCAAAGTTAGTTTGGCTATGGAGCTTTCCAAGAGCAAGGGTGTGCATACAATGAAGACCATCAGATCCAAGATGCTGGTCTGTTGGAGAAAATCCAAAAGATGGAGGAGGGGATGGTGCAGTCCAGGGCTCAGGCACAGATGAGAGCATTTGGAATCGGTTGTGAAGCACCCTGTCCATGGGTGGGACCTTTTCCAAGTCATTACAGCCCTCAGGAGAAGCTTGACTTCATGATTGCAACGCTGCCTTTGCTTGCAAATTGGATTGAAGAAATAGAAGTGTATGAGAGAATTATTCAGCAACCTTGTCAACAGGTAAACACACCATCTCATGCCTTTTCTTTTCCTCTTTCCCAATCTGTTTCAGTTCAGCAGTGTCAAGTTTCAAACTCTCCATCTGCTGTCCCAAATGTTGAATCCATTTCTCCACCTCTCAGTCTTCCACCACACCTCGATTCTTCTTTCCTTTTTCCTTCCAAACAGTCATCCCCTCCACAAGAGCTAACAAAAACACCCCCTCCTCCAAAGAAACAAGAGGTTTCACCTCCTCCACCACCACAAAAAATTGTCAAATCAGTGGAGTTTCAACCTATCCCTCCTTTTGCATTCCCAATTCCATGTGGGAAAGAAGAAATTGTAAAAATCAGTCATCAAGGACAGCAGGAGGAAGAGCCAAACAGAAAAGAAATGACAGACAGCTTGAAGGTTTGGGCTGCCAAATTTGGGATGACAAGGATCCCCTTGATGGTCAAGCCTACAGAAGAAGCTAGGGTTGGAGAACAAATGGTGGTCAGGACTGATTTTGTTGCAGCAGAAGAAGAAGATCTTGCAGCCCCAACTTGTCCTCTAGAGCAGCAGATTGAAGAGTTTGACTTGACAAACTTCATGCTGGAGAAGGAGTTCAATCAAGAGCAAGACTGCCTTCAAACATTGGAGGAAGGAGAAGCTGCTCCAAATCCAAAAGAAGAGGAGCACAATCTAGCTATGGAGGAGAAAAACACAGATCCAAGGGCTTTGAGCACAAAGCAGGTTACAGAAGAACCTTCAGTTCTTCTTTCCACTTCATCTCTCTCAAGTTCTAGCACTGAAAAGGAGTTTGATCTCTCAAACTCAATATTGGAGAGTGAAGGAAACCATGGTGGTCAAGTTGCAGATCAAGAGGACACCATGGAGGAAGTTGAACACGAGCAGCAGGACAGCAATGAGGCAGTTTACCTGTCAGATTTGGAGGACTGTTTTGATGGAGAAGAGCCGGTTGAGTTTTCACCATTCTCTCTTTCATCATCCACATTCCAAACACAAAAGTCTGCTGTCATGAAGGAGAGCATTCATTTGCAGCAGCCTGCATCTTATAGCAGCCCTTTGGAACCAAAATTGGAAGATTTAAATCTTCCATGTTCTTCATCGGAGGAAGAGAAAGGGCAGAAGGGTCCTACCATTTCTTCCACGTCATCTATTCAGGTGGGTCTACAAGAAGACTCCATTCTTGGAGTTGAAAATCAAATCTATGGGCATATCAAACGGATCAGACCTTGCCCAATCAGGTATTTGGCTTCATTGGAGCCAAAGGAGAAGCCACAACCAGTCATGCTTGCTTCTGAGCATGAGGACGAGCTACAAAGTACCAAGGATCAGCTGCCATACCTCTTCAATCCAAATGCAGAGCAACTAAAAGAGGTATTGGATTTTTCAGTTGATACATTGATGATTTGGATAGAAGACCAGCTTCTTGTTGATTTTCCATCCATCCAAACAGCCATGATCAGTGCCAAATCAATTCCATGGCTACCAATTTTGAAGAAAGGACGCTATTTCTCACAACCAGTTGCAGGATTTGTTTAGCTTGCCTTTGCTTCCAGTTAGAGTAGAGTAGCTAGGTTTGCTTTCAGCAGAAGAAGTGCTTGTGCACACTCTGCATGTTCCATTTGGGGCATGTATGATTTTCAGTTTTGTACATAGTTTTTGGTGTTGCTAGTTTTGCTCTTGCACAGTTCGTTTCAGTGGTTTTTGGTGAGAACAACTCCATGCCCGGTGGGTTTCCAAGTGGCTCAAAGGAGAGATTTTCAAAGTTCAGATCAGTTTTCAGGCTATTACTTATGACTCCATGCCCAATGGATTGCTTCAGGCTACTGGTCTTTTCATCTAGCAGGCAGATGCCCCCGTTGAGTCGCCAAATTGTTATCCAAAATTCCCCCCAGGGTAATTTTGATAACATGCATCAGAATATCCAAATCCCAAGAAAATTGATTGATTCAGAGCAAAAATCAGGCTTGCAGGGTCCCTTCAGGTAATTTTCTAACTCCCCTGGCCGAGGAAAAAAGGAACAAGCTCTGAGAAAGTGCGGAGAAGGTTGCAGAAAGAAAGTAGTTCGGGCCAGGAAAATTTGTGAAAATCGGCTAAGTCCCAGTCCAGCACAAGTTGGATCAAATGGGACAAAAGTACGCGAACCACCCAAACCGCCCGAAATGAGTCCAGGCGGCCCACTAAGCATTTGGGACAAGTGGGACTAAAGTACGCGGCGGGCGCGAAATGCCGGTTTGACCGAGAGAGAGAATCGGCCGAAATAAGCACAAAGGGGCAGTTCGGGACGAATGGAACAAATGGACGCGAAATGCCCGAA
Organism: Taxus chinensis; assembly: GCA_019776745.2. NCBI lineage: Eukaryota > Viridiplantae > Streptophyta > Pinopsida > Cupressales > Taxaceae > Taxus > Taxus chinensis. The sequence continues at coordinate 179,663,077 of CM034156.1, forward strand.
CCGGCCGAATCACGCGAAATCATCACAAGGAGCCCAAAAGCAATTGGGACACGCGGGACAATAGGGCACGAACCGGCCGAACCGGCCGAAAAGGGTCAAGTCAGTCCGAAGCAAAGTGGGACAAGCGGGCCAAAAATGCCCGAACCGGCCGAATCGGCTGAAATGAGCACAAAGGGGCCAAAATCAAATGGGACATCCGGGACAAATGGAGGCGAAGTACGTGAAGGAGCCGAGAGCCAATCAGAAGCTGCCACGTGTCCTCACAAGGGAAAAGGTCAAAAAGTCAAAGGGTGAGTTTTCGAGCGCTGATCCGAACCAATGAGAAGCTGCCACGTATCCAAGCAAAAACCCCACACAAAGGGATATGTCGTCGGGTCGTCCAAACCCGACGCACAAAGGAAATCGGGTTTCATAGTCGGGAAAACACGACGGAGAAACATGGCGTAAGAACATGTTGGAAGGGTTGAAAAACCTGACACCTAAGAAATGTGTCGGAGGGGTTGGAAAGCCCGACGCACAAAGAAAATCAGGTTTCATAGTCGGGGAAACAAGTCGGAAAAGCATGGGGCGAAAACATATGTTGAGCCACCTCCCAAACCCGATGCAAATGGAGAGGAGAATCCCGAACCCGACGGGCTGAAGACCTGTCTCATCCAATCAGAGTCTGCCACGTGTCATCCAGGTGTCAATGCGCGGGAAAATATTTTAAAAATCTGTTTTTGCCTGTTCCGTGCCCTAAATCCTCAAATCGTCATATCTTTTGATCCAGAGCTCGGATTTGCATGTTCCTTATATCAACGGAAAGCTAGTGAAATCCTCTACATGATTCTGGGGCTAATCTCGAGTTTTGGTGCATTCTAGAGAGAGAAAATCGAGAAACGGATCTGACGCGTGGTAATGACAGAAGTGACATTTCAGCGACCAGTTTTAATGCAGCAGACAGCCCGCCGTTTTGCCAGGATCCGTCGCTTCTACCATGATGAAATGATTTAAAATATGACCTGGAGGTGGTTGGAGGAGATCTGACTTTCCTCTTTCTTCCTTCTCTCATTCTTCCTATATATTGTAAGGAGTGGCAAAATATAAAAAAAGAGTTGTTCATTCTTTCTGCTCGGCCCTCCCTTCTTTTCTTCTCTAGGGTTGAAAATGGAGTTTGAACCTCCTCCCTTACTCTGTAATGGCATTTTTTGCCTTTTACCATTAATGGAATGATGTTCTGTGCAAACTTCTGAAGCAACAAGACATGTTTTGTGATGCATCTGTCCATCCTTTCTCGTTTTTTGCTTGTTTTCTTCTTGCCTCTCTTCATTGCAGGTATTTATGCATGTTTAAACATTCACTGCAGATCTGGAGCTGTGTTCATGGAGTTTTGGGACACTTTCTGTGTGAAATCTATCCTTGGGCCTGTGATGCATCTGTCCATCCTTCCCATTGCTCACCTCTTTTTGTCCCATGGCAGTTTTGATAGATGTCCAACATTCTCCTTCTCTGGTGTATCACCGTTTTAGTGTAGGATTTTGCTGTTTTTCCCTTCTCTCTCTCTCTATCTCCTTGGCATGGTTAGATTAGGATTAGATTAGCTTGCCTGCACTGGAATAGCTTGTGGCAGGTAGTTTAGGAGCAGGAACCAGCCTTCTCTGGAGATTCCTCTCTCCGTTTTACAAGTCCCATGCTTGGAGAGAGGTTTCCATGTTATGCAATCACACTGGATGGCTGAACATCAACCTAGAAGCCTGATGTGCATCCAGGGGTTCCTCTTGAGTAAATTGAATTGACCAGAAAAAAGTCTTGGAAACTCAACTGGTTTGCACCCTTTCTGTCACTTTCACGACTTATAAATGACTTAAATAGAAACAAAATTAATCCCTGTTCACTCTAAAATCGATAAAAAGTATTATCTAAGAAAAAACAAGATACTTCTACATCAATCTTATAGCCAAAGTAGTCCAATCCTGAACCAGTCAAACTAGGTCAACTTGTAACCACAACCATGGAAACTTAGTACAATTTCATATCTTCAAAAAAAATATGAAACATGTCACATTATATGTAAAAAAACCTCCATTCCATTAGAATTCATCACCAAGCCTGCAAGTGCTCAAGTACTTCCATTCACAAAGCTTGATAAAACTTCCCTTCTAGCACAAAAAATAGTCAACCTCTTTTGACCTATGGAGGTGATCAAATCACCTCAAAAATATATTAAATTACTTTAAACATGTATAATATCTCCCATGGATATCATAACATCAATTTATACTTAGTGTCTAGTAGAAAACTTGTAATAAAATCCTTCTTTCCTAGAAACAAATAAATCTGAGTGGGGTCCACTTACTATCATGAACTCTAATCACCACTATATAAAATCTAGTAGAGTCATCTCCATCATCAAATCATCACATTTTCCAAACCAAACAATTTTTTCCCATACCAATAAGTTTTCTTCCATCGCTCTCAACCTAGGGTTTCAAAGCCATAAAAAGCTTCTTACCTTCTTAACGTTCATTCATAAAATTTTAGGCATCATTTGACATCATTCCAACTCTGAGATATTCCTAAATACATTCCCCAACATCCCTAAAAGTATAAAATTCTCATGAAAAATTTGCACATGCAATTCATGAGCATTTCTCTCACTTCGAGATGGAAATTACACTCTTAAGCACACTATTTTAGTATAATCATCATAACTTGCAAAATTATCATCATGAAAACATAATTTTTTTCCCATAACATCATGACACACCATAATAACATATATAATTATTATAACATCATTAATGTATCTGCATCTTCTCAAGCACCATGAATTTTATGACTAGGCCTTAAGGTTTTGCATAGTCTAAGCCAAAAAAATGTAGAAGAGCACTATACCTCAGAAAAAAAAACCTCTCCAAAAAGACCTAAAAGCATTGATATATCACGTATCACTCACATAAATTCTTCTATGAGCTCAAATTTCTATACACCTCACTCTCATGCTCCATTTTACCTCTAAGCACCTAGACTAGGTTTAGATGAGCACCTGCAACTGGGTCTTCAACCTATACCTACAATCTAAAGCTCATGTGTGTGTCTCTGAATTATTCTATCATTCTCTCCATTCCTCTACCATACTCTTCAAGTCACCATGTAACTCAAAAAATCGTGTTCCATCACCTAGGCTAGTTAGGTCACCTGATTAAGCTTATTACCTTCATAACATTCAATCATAATTTTTTAGGAATAATTTGACCTAATTACAACTCTAAGATATTATTAACTCCATTCCCCAACATCCTTGAAAGTATCATATTCCCATGAAAAATTTACACATGCCAACCATGATCCTTTCTCTCACTTCAAGATGGAAATTACACTCTTAAGCACACTGTTTTAGTCTAATCATCATAACTTGCAAAATTGACATCATGAAACACCCTAATAACATCTCCAATGCTTACAACATCATAATTTTCTCTACATATTCTCAACCACCATGACTTATATGACTAGGCCTTAGGGTTTTGCATAGTCTAAGCCAAAACCATGTAGAAGAACATTATACCTCAACAAAAAATCTCTCCAAAAAGATCTAAAAACCTTGATACATCATGTATCACTCACATACATTCTTCCATGATCTCACATATATATACACCTCACTCTCATGCTCCATTTTTCCTCCAAGCACGTAGACCAGGTCTAGATGAACACCTATAACTAGGTCTTCAACATGTACCTACACTTTGAAGCTCGTGTGTGTATCTCAGAATTATCCTATCATTCTCTCCATGCCTCTACCATAATCCTCAATTCACCGTGTAACTCAAAAAATTATGTTCCATCACCTAGGCTAGCTAGGTCACTTGATTAGGCTTGTTTGACTAAACTAATCTCACTGATTCCACTCACGTCATCATGAATCAACCTGGATGTCCATGTAATGATCATAATAAGAATCTATTAACACACCTCCATCATCATATTTTCCATTAATTATATTTTTCATCAATTACAACTCACAAACTCACATATGCCAACAATGAGTAAAACAAGTTGTCAATTTGAGCTAGTTTTTGCTTCTCCAAAACCTAATTTTACCAAAAACTTCATAACTTGCAATTAATTCAGAATTTTGACCCAAAAAATTTCATGAAGCATCATTAAAACATCCTATAACTTACCAAACTCATCACCTTTCTCAAATAGTTGAAACTCTCTATCCATAGTGACTTACATGTGTTTACCTAGTTTGTCTTCACCTTTTTGCTTCCCAAGGACCATAAAACATAATCAAACATCTAAGAACTATATTGAAAAACCTCAAACACCTCATATGTAGTATCAACATGCTACAACCATGCTTCAATAAGACTGATTAGCTCCAAAAATCATGTCACCATATGAAACACCATGTTCTAGGACTAGGAATAGGCCTAGAATGACCACTTCACACCACACATCTTCATGAAATGACCTTGATGACCACATGCAGAATTTTAGACACTCTTAAAAAATATATAGGACCTTTTTTTACTTCATGACATCCTTAAATCAACTTTGGAGAGTCCTTACAATGACCAAGCCTACTAGACCATGCTTCAAAATAACATAGGACTTCACCAAACTCAGACACTACCAATCAACCTTCATATTTGACCTTGACTAAATACTCATAGAGACAAATATTACACCTCAACATCCTTTTCCATCAATATATTTGACATCAATGAAAACACTTAGACACAATGGCCAACAATTTCCCCCTTTGTCAATGATGACAACTAACTTTAGAAACATTGATGGCAACCAAAAAAAACCAAACACCTACATGATCTCTTTTCCATGTTTCTGAGATTACTCTCTACCCTTTGACATATATGACAAAGGATAAATGAAAACTCAGACATGAAAAATGACAACATAATAATGGAAACAATGCAAATGACAAACTTACTTTCTCAATTAGCTCCCCCTTGGACTGTACTTTCTCTTATATGTCTTCAACAGTACAATAAATGATCCATGGACATGTAATGAGCCTTGAAAAAATATCCCCCTGGGTGTATACTCATACTTTTGTCTTCAATATCCATGTTCTATACCATCTATCAGTTTGTATCATGCTAAAACCACCAATTCTTCCTTCAATACTACCTCTACACCTTTTAGGACCATTGGACCTAAATCAACATCTTCAGTGAGATATTCATTTGAAAACCTTTCTCAATGCTCTAAGAAGCTAAACTGATTCAAATGACACCCTGTCCTAATCACTCCCTTGCAAATATCTACCCATGGATAGAAATAACAAAAATGCAAACATTTGGAGTCATCATACCTTGTTTGTAGATGCATATGAAGATACTTGACTCATGTCACATTCTTAAAGCAATATTTCAACATAGTGTATTCTCAATCTTACATTTACATGATACTACCTTGGTCAAAGATTTGAAAAAATCCCAACTCATTATGCATCAATACCTATTCTTACATACTACTCTTGTCATCAGTCTTTGATACAAATTTTACAAATATCTCCATGATTCAAACATGCCTTTATGACCATGTCAACAATCTACCTATATTTTTGTTAAGTGATTTATTTCTTGCACAATACTTGTCACTAAAAAATAAACGTGTTTTTCAGACCTTTTATTCTTAAAATTGATTTCCTCTATTATAATGTATCCTCCATATTGAATTCATCCTTAATGACTCAATTTTAAAACCATTAGCTTGATAAGAGCACATCAAGGCACATATCTTACTTACATCTATGTAATTTCATCATTTCAATATATTCATACTGATATTACTTTTTCATGTACATACTTCAAATGTTCTTGACCTTGTTCCCATTCTATGAGTTCATTTGAAGTGTTTTATCATCATCTATGACTGCACACAACTTGATTTCATCCATGTATCATAATGACCCTACAACCTTTCTTAGAAATTGACCTCAGTCTTGGCATACTCTCTAAAAATCATATACCTTCATAACTTGCTCTAGACACAACATTCACTAGCCAAAAATGCCATAAATTGAATTTCAGACGAATATATGAGCAAATGAATCAAGACAAAAAACATACCTTTTCTTGGAATCATTGGACTTGTACAATATCTATAGACTTCATCAAGATGCAAACCTTCATTTATATAACCATGTACACCATCTATCATATTCTTCCTCTTAAATGTGTTGTTACCCTACTTTAGATAAGCAAGTCAATTCATTCTTTGCAGAAGTACAACATCTCTTCTCTATTATAGTGTAAACTTCTTAAGTATTCCAAAATTCCCCTGGGATATCATTTTTTAAAACCTTTGTTTGATACTAAATATTGCTTATAAGCATCTTTCTCAACTTCTCAGACTTCAATATGAATGCACATACTTGACATAACCATGCCTTTTCATAATATTGACCTCATTTTATACTTCACATACTTCACATCTTAGATGATATGTGACAATTAATAACATCACCAAACCTTACCTTTTCGATCATTCTCAGAGTTATTTGTTACTGTTAAGATCCACTAACACAAAAAAAAATGATGCTTCCCATAATTACAACATAGATAACAATATTTGAGCTTCTTTTAGACACACCTTCTATTATAGATCCTTCAAGACATACTTCAAACATTTTAGATCAATTTGGAATCATGGAGGCACAAATGAACCACATACACACTTGGAATTTGGAATTCATGATGTTAACTTGTAAAATATACTTGAATTACATCATATTACATTGGAAAAAACACCCAAATAAAACATATCTTCACAGCCTTGTCACACTTTGAAGAAATGAACTCTAGAAGCATACCTTCTTGATCCAGTCTTTCATAAATTAAGATACCTACAAACTTTACTTATAGAGCATTAAAACTCAGAAAACATGTCATTTATATCTACCTTGGTATCTTCAACTTCAGGATACATGTCATACATGATGGAAAACAAATCATACTCAATAAATAATAATAAACTAAAGACCATTTCTCATTGATGATAGTCACAACAAGGCTCAACAAAAACCTTCTCAACATAACATATATGACTTGATGTTCTATAGTTTCCCCTTGGAGTTTGAGGGCTACAAGAATGACCTTCTTCAAACTTGGAGCAACATGAGATCAAATTAAACCATATGATAGTGACCTTAACCATCATACATCATGAGATACATGTACCTTCAAGATTCATATCAACATTACTATCATGTCTTCACCTCAATCTTATACTGATGAGGTTCATGAATGCACACAGTGCTAAATATATTTACACATGGAGCATAGTCTTCATAAAAGGATCCTCCTTAAACTAGATGTTTTAAATACCTTTAGCTCCTTTTAATACATGTTTAAATTTGTCATAAATCTTAGTATTCTCCTAAAAATTCAATGTTGACCTTGTTTTTTCCTCTTGGGGTAGATACCTCAAACACTTCATGTACTAAAATACTTGTACCATAAAAAATATATAGTCTCACATTTTGTTAATCAAATGAATACTCTCTTAAAAATTACACAGATATGGGAATCATATTTTTAAAAAAAAATTCTTAGAGTCTGATCTTTGACAACCATAGACATCATCATGAATGATGACTTCAACTTAAAGCACACTAACCCAGGACATAGAACTCTTCTACCAGATATAGAAGTGAAACCATGATGAAGTATTTCATAGCATACTAAACTCATGACTCATGATAAATACTTCTTAGGTGTAGAATACCTCAAGATAATTTGATCATACACATCCAACATCTTGAGGCATTGACTATTAACACTTACAAAAAAATTTACAACATAGACCAATAAAATACTTTTGATAAGATGATTGATAACATGCCTTAAATACTAAACATAAAATCAAAATTTTCTTACATTTTATAGTTTTACAACATAGTTGAACTCATGACTATCACAGTATGACACTAGCTTAACACTTATAAATCCTTATCATAGAATCAACTTTCAATAGTCTTCATCTCAATGTAATGTACAAGATATGTGCTAGACAGAGAGAAAATTTTCTTACTTGAATATTTATGACAAAGCTTTTGATGAATGTATACAAACTCCTCATTGCTGATAAGAATATAAATTTAATTTTACTCAAATAATACTTCATGATACATTACCTCAAAGATCCTTTTTTTCAACTTGATAAGAATCTTAACACAACCTCAAACACCTTTTGACCGAGACCATACACATGTTTACTTTAAACAAAAAATATTCATAACTACAAACCTCATGGATAAATCAAAGCTCATACCATACAACTTTAGAAGTATCCCAAATACCTAGTTTCTTCAACTTCTCATGTACTAGAGACTGGATAGAAGTTAGATACATGTGGCTTTCCTCAAACTTTGATTTTTCAACCAAGGAAAGTATGCCTCCTTGATATAATGTGAAATTGATTAACTTGTATTCCTTCTTGTTTAAATTAGGCCCTTCTTTGACAAACCTTATTTGATTAGACTTCATGCTATGAATTTTAGAGTAAGAACCAGTTCTATTGGCATCTTTTGCTTGGTAAATATCCTTTTTGACCATAGGACCAGAATTGATTGTCTCATATTCAGTCTTAAGAATGATTTTCCTCTTGAAATATTTCTTATCTTTCCTCTTGGATGTTTGAAACCTGATACTATACCCTGGAGATTCATTTTGGTGACAATATCTTGCAATGTGACCCTGTTTGTGACAATTTTAGAACACAATACCCTTATTATTTCCTCTCAAATCATATATAATAAGATTCTAGCCACAATCCTTAGATTTATGACCATACTCACAACATGAGTATCATTCACATTTGAAGAGACTTGCACCACTCCTAGAAGACCTTCTTTTGTAATCTCTAGCTCTATGACCAAAATCATTACATGAATAGAAATATCCACTAAAAGGAACACCATACATAATTAAATTAGGTTTTATAACATGGTTAGACCTTGTTGAAACAACCTTCTTCATCACCTTCATGTATGATTGAGTGTTAGGTCCAACTCTATCATCTTCATGCTTCTCTATGTGTTCTCCTTTGTATCCTAGACCATATTTGTCATTTTCTTCTCTTTGGTTAATCAACATACCATCTAGGGATTCAAAAATTTCCTCCAACATCTCATAGGTCTTCAACTTGCTAGATGTACCTTCAAGATCAGATTCCAAAGATCTCAACTTTTCTTCATACTTGGAACAAGATTATTATTTTTCCTTTAAGGCTTTAATCACTCTCTCACTTTGATATTACAACTCTTTGATGAATTGACCATGCTCTATATTCATAGAAAAATATGATATTGTAATCCATGAATCAAGGAATCTATACCATCATACTTCTTATTTTAAGTATTCTTCAAAATCTGAAGATTTAGCCATTGCTTGTGCTTTAAGAGGATATCCTTCAAGTTGTCAAAATTTCTTCTCAAGGACCATCTCTGATACCAATTTTTGGAAGCACAATGAATTGAGAAGGGGGTGAATCAGTCATTAAAAAATTTAACTTATTTTATCATGAAAAACATTCAACATTCATTTAACCACTCATCATACATAACCATATGTGAGGGTATTAGATGTGCATTAATCATTCACAAGTGCATGCAATAAAATAGAGAACACATAGAAACCACATGTAAGTGGGAAACCATAAAGGAGAAGAAAACCCATCAAAAACCATTCCTTATATTACTCAAAGAAATGACTTACAAGAATATTACACATCTTGCAAGATTTGTTTAATGAGGAACCAACCCCACAAGGAGCACCGACCCCTAAACCTTTGCTGATATTACTCACAAAAAAGGAATCCTTTAAATATGACTCATCATAAGATATTTTTCAAAAGAATGACCAATAACAATTTTCTAATCCCACATCTTATTGTTATCCAAGTTTAGCTCACAAGCACATCAAACATTCATCAAACAAGCTCTCTCTAAACTCTCTTAATCTCTCCTCTTTGTGGGTTGAATGTATTAATTTTCCTTGCACATCTCATCTTAAATATTATTCACGTATTTATGTCTCTTATTATCTCTGTTATTAACCCCTCTTCACTCTTCTTCACTCCTCTATATGTCATACTTTTCCCCCATAGATAAAATAGTCACAAATGACCAATATAACATGCTTATATACCAATCTCATCTCTAAAACACACCTATTTCAGCCATGAAAAAGTAGGTCAGCCATCCTAACACAAAAATAGAATAATAACATCATATAAATAATCTCAAATGACACAAGTAGGTTGGCAGGGGTCAAGACATCTCCAACAAGCACCAAGATGCTCACACAAGCTCAAAATGCACTCTTAAAGCACTATCAAATGGATCAAGATATCAAAAAATATAAGACAACTTTTTCAAGGCTCAAAAAGATCCACACATGTCATAAACAAGTATTCAACATTATCAACAATCACAAGATGCACCAAAACATCCATCTCCACCAAGAAACACTTAAAGGAGCAATAAAACCCCACTAGGTCTTCAACACCTATAAATAGATTCCTAAAGAATGAAAAACTTGACATATAAAAAATCATCATCATGACTCAAGTCATATATAAAAGGAAATTTATCTAAGTCTAGTTTCTATAACAACTTACATTTTCTTCCAAATCAAAGTGGAAGACCTCCAAACAGCTCAATCTCTGCAACTTCTCCAAACTGAATTTAAGACTCTAAAACTAGGTCTTATAAAATGATATGGTTCACCTATATAACTAGAAATATATCTGATTCTACTTTCTATAACAAATTATTTTATCTTCCAACGAAAAGTGGAAGGTCTTTAATAAGGTCAATCTCTAAAATTGTTCATTTAGGCTTCAAGGACTCAAGAACCTGTCTTGAGAGAAACTTGCTCCAACACATAAAAATTCACTTACAATCTCAAAAAAAATCATGGAACGCATCATGGGAGACTTGAAAATTTATCTTCAAACATTAACATGCATAGCTCATGTGGAGAAATCTCACCTAACACACTTGTTTCAATCACCTTCTTGAGCAAGACAACTAGGGATTTCTAGGACAATATGTATTCAAATGAAAATCACTTCACTATGTCAAAAAAAGAGCTCAAACACATCATACCATGTGTCAATAAAATATCAATGACCATCAAATGCATCAATAATAAAAAAAAATAATCAAACACACTCCAAAGTCCAAGACTAGCATTTTAGCTCTTAAGGCTAAAATCAATAGGCTGAATTTGAGCACATGTAACTCAAAAATTATCCAATAAAAATTCCTGAAACTATTAATGTATATTTAACACATATCCCAAGTATTCTAGAAAAATTCAATTCTCAACCTGGAATCTTCATTTTTCCCTGAAATAGAAAAAACCCACAAAGCTAGGGTTTTCTTTCTCTTCCCAAAATAGCTGGAACACAAAAACACCACCAAAATAATCATTGAGGAATCCTCTTCAACCTTAACACATCAATTTTTCTTTTCAAGACATTCTAGATACCTTAAAAGTCAAATCTCCCAATTCACTTTAGGAGGAGGCTTTTACTAGGGTTTCATATAAACCTATCTTCTTAAAAATTGTTCATAAAAACTTGATGATCAAATGAACTCATTATTTTTGAAAAAAATCTTATATCAATGAAAAAAAATCCAAAACCCATCTAGGTCCTACGAAAATTTTATGAAATCAAGTGAGAAAAACAAGTTGTTAATTCAAGTTAGTTTTTGCTTCTCCAAAACCTAGTTTTACTAAAAACTTCATAACATTTAATTCCTTCAACATTTTGACCTAAAAATTGTCATGAAGCATCATGAAAACATCCTCTAACTGAAAAAACTTAGCATATTTCTAAAATAGGCCTAAAACTCTCTATTCATAGTGACTTACATGTTCTTACCTAGCTTGTCTTAACCTTTTTTCTTCCTAATGACCATGAAACATCATCAAACCTCTGAGAACTGACCTAAAAAGGCTCATAAACATCATGTGTAGTATCACCATGCTACAACCATGCTTTAAAAAAATTGATCAGCTCCAAAATGCATGCCACCATACCAAACACCATGTCCTAGGACTAGGAATAAGCCTAGAATGACCACTTCACACTGTGAATCTTCATGAATTGACCTTGATGGCCACATGAAAACTCTTAGATACCCTTAAAACATATCTAAGACCTTTATTGACCTCATAAAATCATTCAACCAACTTTGGAGAGTTCATACCATGACCAAGCCTACTAGACCATGCTCTAGAATAATATAGGACTTCACCAAACTCAGACACTACCAATCAACCTTCATGTTTGACCTTGACCATCACCTTATGGAGACTAAAATGACACCTTAACATCATTTTGCATCAATTAATTTGAAATTAATTACAAAAATTAGACACAATGGCCAACACTCTTCAAACTATAGTTTACAAAACTTAGGTACAAAAATTAAAAATCATACATGCTTGAAGGGAAATATGATAATTATGCAATAACCATTATTCTAAAAAGAATTCAAACTAATGTTAATTCCAATATAACTATGTATAAATAAGTACTATAAAAATAAAAATACTTCATGGCAGAAATAACTCCCCTTTTAATAAATTTGGGAAATGTAATGAGTTTTCTGATGGCAGTGATGAATGAGAGAAGTGAGAGAAAGAACCTACATTCATCCTTTTTCTCCAAAAAATTATATGTACTAACATAATGCACCTATTGGGCCCCATAATTTAGCTAAGTACAAGAAGGTGCGTGGGCATGCGGGACCTATTTGAAGAAGGGTGTGCAAGTTGAAGGCACACATGGAAGGGTTCTAGCAGGGTGTTATAGAACACATGGCGCACACAAGGAAAGAAAGGATTTTGGGACTTAGCCATATTTAACATCTCAGGTAGCACATGAGAAAAGTGTGACCCATCTAGCATGCAGAGTGGATAAGGTGCCAGCATAGCGGTTGTAGGATCAAAAAGGAAATGTTCCATGCATGCGATGGAAGGTTCTAGAAGAACATCATTGCACAGAGTGGAGAGCTCAGATCAAAAGAGGCATGCTCCATTAGATGACCACTTGGACACTTGGTAGCCAATCTTTACCTTATATGGCATGACGGTGAAGGTAGAAAAGCTATATATAGTGGTGCGTGAATAGAAGAAATTGTGTGGAGATATATGAATGGAATCATCCCAAGGGAGAAGAGGTGGTTGAATAGGGGAAAATCACTATAGAAATATAATGGAGGATTCTATGGTTGGGACTAGTGAAAATTAGGAGTGATAACATGTATAGTGGTATGGGTCTGTATTTATTTTTATAAAAATGACTAAGGACATAGTGTAGTTTTGATGCATGACTTTTCTCTGCATTGTTATATGGGTCTGCTATGACCTCAAGGAATATAATGTGGTTATTGAGCTCGTTAATATGAATATAAGACATTTTTCTAAATCACATACGTGTTCATGAGCATAATCTTAGTGTATTTCCTTTTTGTATGAATCATTTCCATATGTTGTTTGTCATTTCTCTTCTATGGATGCATTAAGATGATACTCATCCTAGATTCTCCAAATGATGCATGGTTCTTTTCTATTATTTTACATTTGAATATATGTCATAAGATGATGAATTCTCACAAGAATCACATAAAGGAGAGACTCGACACCCGTGCATGCCTCGGGTGAGTGCCTAGCACCCGCTGGGTGATAGGCCGATGTGCATGGGATTTTACTATTAAATCTAAGGGTATAAAAATTACTACATCTTGGTTCCATTTCCAGGTCCTATTTTTGAAGTTGTGAAAAAAAACATGCATCTTGGTCCTTGTGATGCGTAATGAAAAAAAATCTAACCTTGGAAAGTGTTGAAGGATGGTTCAAGAGCATGGAGGATGAGTTTGCTGAAAGATTCATCACTAGAATTGATTTCGATGCACGTAGATGAGTAGAAGAGAACCTATACCATGAGTTGTATGAGGCATTCTTTTGTTGTTTCCCAATAGAACTATATGAATAACTGTCAGCATATGCATCTAGATTGAGATGGTACTACAAATCACTCATATCGAACCAAGATGATTATCAGATGTTGGAGGATGCAGATATAAATGGCAAGATCTAACTAACTTCCCCGAAATTTGTTGAGTTTGAGTTAATGAGGAATCCCAGAGGGTCATTTTTGCATGTTATTCCTTTGGCTACAAAGATCTTGATCATTACCCTAAGTTTAGAGGCATTCACCATGGCCAGCTAAGCTTGTCTAAGCATTGGGAGAGGATGCTAGGATGGAGGAGGATGGAAGACATTGTGGTTGAAAAGGAAAGGGAGGAGAGACGACTCAAGTATAACGAAGCTCATGAAAGGGAGATGACTAGACAACATAAGGTTGCAAGTGTGATGGATCTATGGAGGCATACATTGTGGGAAGGAGTTAAGGTTCACACAGAGGACATAGAACCTGAGCAGTATTTGCTACTCCATCTTGGAAAGCACGGGAGACAAGCCCCTTCAACTTCTAATGAGAGTTCATCACATGGAGAAAGGAGAGATGATGGCATGCATCTAAACCCACCTAGCGACCATTCCCTGACTCTTGGTTTTCCAGATCAGGGGAGAACTAATGTTAACCCAGTTGGTATCAGTGGGAGTAACTGATCTACACTAAGGAGATATAATTTCTCATTTGGAGCATCCATGGCTACGTAAACCATTATGGTATTTGGAGGAATTTTTATACAAGGTTCAAGTATGTAAGGTTTGGGTATTACGTCTAGAAGTGGTACGGGACACACAACTGGTGGTGGGACAATATCACAAACCATCAACGTGTAATTCAATGGGATGTTGGGAACACTAGACGTGACCATTTTAGATCATTTTTTGGCTGAAGGAGGTGGATCCGATGGTATAGGAGATGGAGGACCTAGTGGACCTAGTGGATCTGAAGGATCTAGTGGGTCAGGAGGAACGAGACTTGGTGGATCCAATGGATCTAGTGGAGGGGGAAACACTGAAGGACAACAAGGCTCTGGATCAGGATAACAAGGGATTCTGATGAGGGTTATCAATCCTCACCATTAATAATGTCAATTCAGATTGGTGTCTTAAGGTTGTATGCATTAAGAGAAGAATATCTTGGAAAACATCTCCTTTAAACACAATCCAAACTTGCATAAAATAAATCACACATGCAGAAATTTAAAGGAACACTTGCAAAAATGTAAACACACTTGCATAAAGGAAATAAAACTTGCAGGAATATAAAGGCACACTTGCATAAAGGAAATCACACTTACAGAAATTGAAAATAAAGGAAAGAGGAAAAGACACCTGCAGGCTCAAAAAATAAATTACATAACATCAAAAAATAGAAATTTACAACAAAAGGAAAACTGCATAAATAAAGAAACAAACATTAACACATTGATCCATCTTCCTTGGAATGAGTGGCCATCTCATTCCTTGGAAGAGGACTTAATTCATACTTTTAATTCAAAACTTGCATAATAACTTTACTTCAAAAGATTTGAAAGAAAGAATAGATCTTTATTTCTTGAGAGAAAAATTACATATTTGAGTGTGGAAGGTTGCATTTATAATTTATGCATCCAACCAACTCCTTATTTTTGGAGATACAATATGATCTTATCTTTATTCTAATCATAAAAAATAATATCTCCATCTCCACAAAATATGAAGAGATATATTATTGGAGTCAAATCTTATCTTGCTTGTTTTAGGAAGATTTGCTCCCAAATATTCTCCTTATTTTTTGGTGACAAGAATCACATTGATTTTATTCTCCTACTTTATTGGAAGAAGATTTTTCATCAAAAGATGATTCTGACCAAATACCTTTCCCATATTTTCCATTTGACTTTGTTGTTTTTGATTGTAGAACTTTTGACGCTTGTCTGATACATTTTTTCCTCGGACTGCAGTTTAATATAAGTTAGATATCTCTTCATTATTAAAATTTGTAGCAAATATGAATGAGGTTTTTGTTAAACACATTTCTATGAACAAAAACCTCTATCATATTTTCCATTTGACTTTTCTATTTCTGTTTATGGAACTTTTAGTGCTCGTATGATACACTTTTTCCTTGGATTGTAGCTCACTAAAAATTAGATTTATCTTCATTGGTAAAACCTGTAGCAAATATGAATGATTTTTTTGTTAAACACATTGCTATGAAAAAAATCCTCTCTCATATTTTTCATTTGACTCTCTAATTATTCATAGTTCCCATTTTATGTAAATTTTGAAACTAAAACTATCATTCCTTTAATGCAAGTTCTGGAACTAAATCTGTCATTCATTTTATGCAAGTTCTGGAACTAAAGTTTTCATTCCTTTTATGCAATTTCTAGAACTAAATTTGCAAGTTCCATAACTAAATATGCAAGTTCTAGAACTAAATATGCTTTCTCCATGAATTGTAAGTTTCGAAACTAATTGTCATCTTATACCTTGCAGCTTTGTTCACTATTTTAATTGCTTGAAAATATAAATATATGAATTGCAAGTTCTGGAACTAAATGTTATTAGATTGATGAAAGTTCAAGAACTAAATGTGCAAGTTTGGAACTAAATCTACGATTTCTAGAACTAAATCTGTGAGTTCCGGAACTAAACCTGTGAGTTCCGGAACTAAATCTGTGAGTTCCGGAGATGACTTAAAACAACTATAACTTTTGTATGAGATCTCAGATTGAGATGATTATTTTTTGAACTTGCATAATTTTTCAAGAGGAATCTAGATATTAAATCATATTTGAGTTTAAATGTATTGTTCATGGTCAATTTCACTTTTCCCAAAACTAGCATTATCTTCCCTTTATGGCCTGCATACACAAGACTTTGCATCTTTTCCCAAATAATCAATAGGATTAATAAAAAAAATAGATAAAAAAATATTTATAAAGAATGTGTTAGGATTATACCAGTTGTACAGATAAACAAGCATGCAACAAATGATGCAGAAAACGTAAAACAAAAAAATGTAATAAAACAGAGACACAGATTTAACGTGGTTCACTCAAAATGGGCTACATCCACCAGAAACATCCAATCCTTTTATTCTATCGAACAAAAATATCTGTCACAGTGTAACTGCTGATACAATGAGCATCATACATAATGACCCTTTAAATATATTAGGGTTTTTTTAATCATTTTGGGGAAACATAGAAAACCACTCGTTAGATCTGTGACCTAATAATGAATGGTCCAGCTTTCACAATGCATAAATACATATAAAATCTCCCACTATCATTTTGGGTTTTTTATCATTTTGTGAAGCCCCCCTTGCAACCTCTATTGCTATCAGGCTCCGCAACCAACAATCTCCCACTTGGAGAATGATTACTGTAACTCCACCACTACAGCTCCTTCTTAGAATTTTCTTCTTGGTTTGTTTTTTCCACTTCAAGATCAATATTAAAGACCCAAATAAGTTGAATACAAATCCAAATTATCCTTTTTCATTGGCTTAGTAAACATAACACTTTGAATATCACTTTGTAACTTATAACCCCCTTGCACTTTACCCAAATCCTCCATGAACTTTCTCTTCCATAACATTTCCTTACTTGCCTCAGTTGTTGTAACATATTCTGCCTCTATAGTAGACATGTCAAATACTTTCTACAACTTTGAGATCCAACTCACTACCGCACCACCAAATGTAAACATGTATCTAGTAGTGCTCCTCGTGCTATCCACATCTCCTACCATATCTGAATCCACAAATCCCTATAAAGCATAATCTGACCCTTTGAAGCACAAGTACCTAGTAATGGTACCTCTCAAGTACCTGAGAATCTATTGGAATGCCTTCCAGTGTGCTTTACCTGGATTTTCCATATACCTGCTATTAACTCCCACTACTTGGGAAATGTCTGGCTTGGTACAAACCATGTCATACATGAGGCACCTAACTGCTGAAGAATAAGGAACCCATGTCATATAATATTTTTCCTCTTTTGTTGTTGGGCATTTCTCTTTACTTAATCTAAAATTCCCAGCCAATGGTGTACTAACTAGTTTCACATTCTACATCTGAAACCTTTCTAACACATTTTCTACATAGTCCTCCTAAGACAACACCAATTTCTTATTTTTCCTTTCCCTCTTTATTTGCATACCGATAATTTTCTTTGCTACACCTAAATCCTTCATTGCAAATGTTTGTGCAAGATTTTCCTTAAGATTTGTAATTTCTTGCATATTAGACCCTACTACAAGCATATCATCTATGTATAACAGAAGAATAATGTAGCTCCCACTATCCAACCGTTTAAAGTACACACAATGATCTGATTGACATCTAGTAAAACCATGCTCATGCATAAAACTATCAAACCTTAGATACCATTGCCGGGGAGCTTTCTTGAGCCCGTATAGGCTCTTCTTCAACCTACAAACCAATTTCTCCTTACCCTTCCCTCATACCCAAGTGGTTGCTGCTTATAAATATCCTCCTCCAAGTCACCATGGAGAAATTCCATCTTGACATCAAGTTTCTCTAAGTTTAAATCTTCAACAACAACTAAACTTAATACAGTATGAATGGAAGACATCTTTATAAAAAGGGAGAAAATTTCATCCAAATCGATACCTTTATTTTTTTCATACCCCTTCACTACAAGCCTTGCTTTCTACCTTTTCCATCCACCTTCTTCTTATTTCACATGGTAGACCCATTTGTTTTGTAGTACTCTCTTCTCAGAATTTTTTTTGACTAAATCCCATGTTTGGTTCTTCTCCAAGGAGTCCATCTCCTCATTCATGCCATGCTCCCACTCCTTAGTGGATTCCACCTACATTTCCTCATCAAAGCTCTCTGGCTCACCATTATCTGTTAGTAACAAATACTACAAAGCATGGGAAAATATTTCTAGAGATCTACTAATACGTTGTGACCTTCTTACTGAAGATGGGGGTTTCATGGGATCATTATTTGTTTGCTGGTCATTTTCTTGAATTTATGATAGAGGTGTCGATGCTAACACTAGTTGTCATGCTCGGCATATAGAATTGCCAACCTCGGTACCTGTAGGTGGATATTTTCCACCCAAGAGTTCATTTTTAGGAGCTATATCCTCAACCAATTCTTCCTTGGGATTTTTTTTATCATGTACCTAATCCTTGTATATTCTATGTTCATGCCAAACAAAATCACAAGTCCTAATTATCTGAGATTCATCTAGATCCCAAAACTGAAATCCATAATCACCATTGGATCCATAGCATATGAATGCATAACGTTTGGATTTTGAATCCAATTTCTTCATTTTTTCTTTATTAACATGCACAAGTGCCTCTGAACCAAATGCTCTTAAAAATGAAAGGTCTACCTCTTTCCTAGTCTAGGATTCTTCAGGAATTCCTCCATCTAGTGCACTTGAAGGCCCATGGTTAAATAAGTACACAACAATATCTATGACCTTTGCCCAAAACTAAAGAGGCAGCCCCACATGCAATCTCATTGACCATGCATGCTCCATTATTGTTCTATTCATCCTCTCACTAACACCATTTTGTTGTGAAGTCTTGGGAACTATTTTCTCTCTATGAATCCCATTCAAGGAACAATAATCATCAAATTTCTTACTGCAATACTCACCCCCATTATCATATCTTAAACATTTCAATTTAAAACCACATTGATTCTCATCAAGTGCTTTCCATTTCTTAAATGTATCAAAGACATCAAACTTAGGCTTAATGCAATATACCCATACCTTCCTTGTGGCATCATCTATGAATGTGACATAGTAAAGAGAACCACCATGAGATGCAACATGGGCTGGCCCCCACACATTTGTATGAACTAGCTCCAACTTTTTCTCTTTCTTGGTATTCCTTGCCTTGAGAAATCTAACTCTTTTCTGTTTCCCAAAAATTCAATGCTCACAAAAATCTAAATCCAATTGATTCAAACGCGAAAGCTTACCTTTTTCCTATAGAATTTTCATGCCCTTCTCACTCATATGTCCCAATCTATTGTGCCACATGATGGCATCCTCATCTCAAGTAGATAATATGTTAGAAGAATTAGATATACAAGTAGACAAATAAAGAGTGCCTACTTTCTTACCCCATGCCACTACAAGGGCACCCTTGGAAACCTTCCAAGCATCTGAAGTGAATGTGACTATGTAACCTTCACCACCCAACACTCTTGCAAAGATGAGATTTCTCCTAAGGCTAGGTACATGCCTCGCGTCTCTTAATATCCATGTATTTCCATTCTGTAATTACAAGTGTACATTTCCCTTCCCGAAAATGTTGCACAGCTCATCATCGCCCAAATAAAATTGTCCAAAATTTCCCTGGACATAATATTTAAAATATCCCTTATCAGGGGTTGCATGGAAAGAGGCACTTGAATCTATTACCCAAGATTCTACTCTAGCATCAAGAGAAAGTATAAGAGAATCTTGCATAATATTACTTGTCATATTTTCCTCTTTAATACCTTCAGGTTGGTTTTCTTTATTTTCTTTGAACCAACAATCCTTTTTAGCATGTCCTCTCTTTCCACAGTTCCAACAAGTAATTCCTCTACTCCTAGATTTGGATCTTCCCATCTTCGATTTATATCTCCCACGAGCCTTACTCTTTGATTTCTCCTTGCTACTCCCTCTACTCTCCATATTCAATGCATTTCTAGAAGAAGAATTTTCCCCTATACTTTTCCTATGCATTTCCTCATTTAAAATGACATTGACTACATCTTAAAATTTAATAGAAGTAGATGATGTATTACTGACTACCATTACTAAGCTGTCCCAAATTTCTGGAAAAGAACACAAGAATAATAATGTTCTAACCTCCTCATCAAATGGGTATTAATTGAATCTAGCTGATTTACAATAGTGTGGAAATCATTAAGATGGCTAGATACAGATCCACCTTCTTGCATTTGTAGATTAAACAATATTTTCATTAAATAAACTTTATTAGATGCACTAGGTGTTTCATATAAATTAGCTAGGGTTTTCATCAACTCTACCGTAATCTTCACCTGCGAGATATTTGAAGCTACAGACGATGCCAGACTCAATCGAATCACACCAAGATCCTTCCTATTAAGAACCTTCCACTCCTCATCAGACATGATTGAGGGTTTTGCTTCTTCACCTCCCAATGGTAGGTATAGGTCCTTTTGATATAGGTAATCTTCCACCTACATTTTCCACAGCTGGTAATTTCAGCCATCAAAATTCTCAACTCTGAACTTATTCTCCTCTGCCATTACTACTTCTCCCACTCAAACAAAAACCCCTCTATGAGTATACTACCAACAAATAAATATCAAACGTGCTTAGATACCAGTTGTTAGGATTATACCGGTTGTACAGATAAACAAGAATGTAATGAATAATGCAAAAAATGTAAAATAGAAAAGAATGTAATAAAATAAAGACACAAATTTAATGTGGTTCACCCAAAATGGGCTACATCCACTAGAAATAGCCAATCCTTTTATTCTGTCTAGCAAAACACTCTCTCACAGTGCAACCACTGATACAATGAACCTCATACATATTGACCCTTTAAAGATATTAGGGTTTTTTTTATCATTTTCGGGAAACATAGAAAACCACCCGTTAGATCTGTGACCTAATAATGAATGGTCCATATTTTTACAGAACATTACAAGTGCGAGTGTTCTGATCTGTTGCAATGCTGATGGTGTGGGAAGAAACATAATTACCAAGAGTGTCCAGAGCTTTATGAGTATATGAACCAGCAACACCAGAGAGACAAAGGCGTTGGGATGGTGAGCATTAAGAAGGTTGATTCAAAGTGGATTCCAAGAGTGGTGTGTGAGTCAGGACTAGAACCTATACTAGTGACAACACAAGTAGAGGCCACATGCACTAAGGAAATGCTAAGAAAAAGGAAACTAATTTCAAGAGAGGAAGTAGTACATGGAAAGTATCCAAACCCTGCTCATCAGGAGGAGGTGTATCAAGAGACTATGGATGTGATTCAGAGTTTCTAAGGGGAGATCCAATTCCTAAAGGAGAAATCAAAGCAGTTGGAGTAAAGAAAGAATGTTGAGGCTCCAAAGGATGACCTGGATGAAGTCAAGGAAGTATGTAGGATGTTAAGGCAAGAGAATATTATTTCCTTGCTAGGATAATGGCTGAGAAAGAAGGTATCACACACTGGAGAAGAGCATGAGAGGAATGTTTTGCATGTAAACCTTCCTCCTCATAACCTTGACTATGATAAGGAAATTACATTAAATGCGATTATTGATGGATCGCTTCTAAGTAATATCCTCATTGACATGGGAGCAGAATTCAATGTTCTTACCTTGGATGCCTGACATCAAATGGGAAGACCTGTATTACAACCATCTTCAAATGTGTTGTATATGGAAAATAAGACAAAGGCAGTGCCCATTGGAGTCTTGAAGGATGAAGTTATCACCATTCAAGGGGCCAAGTTCACTGGAGATTTCAAATTCTTAGCACTCGCCAAGGAAGAAAATTTTCTAGCACTACTTGGGTGCCCATGGTGTTATAAGAACAATGCTAACCTGCAGTTTAACAAGGGGTATACCAGCTTTAAAAATAAGGAAAAAAGGGTGATTATCCCTTTAATAGATGGGAAATTGAAACCCTATACTGAGCCCTTAGGAGAGGAATTCCTCAACAAGATCTGTGTATGCTCCATTAGAGATCCAAAGATAATTCATCCCACGGAGAGAATTATCCAGTTTGAAGATGCTCAGTCCTTGAGTGATACCACTAGCATGACATGTGACAATTAGGCACATGGGACTTATGAGCTGATTGAGTGACAATTGATAGGATATGTAACAAGGGTAATGAAGTTGGGCTCAGTCAAGTACATGGGAGGAAGAAAGTTACCAAGTTACTCTAGAGGAGCATACCCTAAATTTTTCTTGCGAGAAATGGAGGCTTAGTAGAAAAATGAGGACGAGAGAAGGGAAATGATCAGTTATAACCTGCTCAAAAATACAACATGCTGGTGGGCTACACATCGGGAGAGACTCCTAGAATGATACAAGGTAAGAATCACATTTTCTATAAGGTTCTCTAGGAACAACACACCCACTTTCATACAAGACTACCATGGTAAAGAAACCACCTCATTTCATGTCCAAGCATGTGAGAAGGCCTGTATGGGAAGCACAAAAGCATTACCACCTTCATTATGGGTGCATAAGTTGTATTCCACTTTACAAGGCTATGTGTGCACATGGTATATTCATTTGGATATGCATCGTCAAACAGGTAATTGGTAGGAGCTGGTGGCTGATCTCATTCAAGCTTTCGAGTATAGGAGTACCAATTCATCAGTGGATAAGGTGTTGCAAGTAATCAAATGCCTTACAATGGGAGATAGTGCTATAGAAAATGATAGGCTATTGGAATTACTAGGTGAGCCTTATTTAGAATGGTGCCTTAATTAAGAATAACCAGAGGAAGTACAACTAGAGCGCACATGTATGGAAAAGGAAAAAGGAAAATTGGTATATGTAGTAGATAGTGAAGAGATGGAAACTTTGGATGTTAACTATTCTAAAGGTACACAAGAAGTCATAGATAGTGTTGATGAGTGAGCACATGCCTACCATGAGCCCTTGAAAACAAATAAGGTTAATATTGGGACAGAGAAAGAACCTAAGGAAGCCATCATTAGGGACTATTGGTCGGAAAAAGAAGTATCAAAGGTCATTGATCTGTTACACGAGTTATAGGATTTGTTCCCTCGCAGGTATCATGAACTCAAAGGCATCCACCATTCCTTAGGGGAGATGAACATAAAGTTGAAGGAAGGTGCACACTTGATTTGAAAGAGGCCTTATTAGATGAATCCAAATTTGTACATACGAGTCAAGGAAGAGATAGATAAGATGATAGCATCTGGTATCATTGAGGTAGTGGAAGAATCAGGATGGATAAGCCCAATGGTCATTAGTATTAAGAAGGATGGGAGGATAAGGATCTGTGTTGACGACAGGGATCTGAATGCAGTATGTGTGATCGATCCTTTTCCAACCCCCTTCACTGAAGAAATTTTGGAGGGAGTAGCTAGGTGCGAGATATACTCTTTCATGGATGAGTTCTCAGGGTATCACCAGGTCAGGATTGTAAAGGAAGACTAGAAAAAGAAAACTTTTGCTAATAAATGGGGAAGATTTTCCTACACGGTTATACCTTTTGGATTAAATAATGTGCCTGATGTGTTCTCGCACATCATGGTAAAAGCATTTCAGGATTTCATCCATAAGTTTCTTCAAGTTTACCTAGATGACTAGACTGTGTATGGGTTAGTAAAAGACCATTATGAAAATTTGAGGCTGATGTTTGAGAGATGTTGGAAATTAAGGATATCCCCCAAAATTAAGAAATGTGTCTTTGCTACTCCATTTAGAATCTTGTCAGGACATATTATATGCAAAGAAGGCTTACTAGTGGATCCCTCCAAAGTTGCATTTATTATAGGATTAGGGGAGCTGACTAGTCAAAGCGCAGTGTATGGATTCCTTGGGCATACGAGGTACTACAGGAAATTCATCAAGGGATATGCCAATATTTCCATGCCCTTAGAGGAATTTCTATAACACAAGAGTTTCTTTAATTAGGGAGAGGAGCAGCAGAAGGCATTTGACACTTTGAAGGGTAGGCTTATCACGACACCCATACTATGTTTTCATTCTTGGGATAAGCCTTTCCATGTGCATGTTGATGCCTCATGGAAAACTATTAGAGTAGTACTAACACAACCAGGTGAAGGGATTGTTGATCATCCATTGTGTTTTTCTAGTAAAAAGTTGACACCAACAAAGCAAAATTACACAACCACTAAGTGCAAGCCACTGTCAATGATCTATGTGCCACATAAGTTCAGGAAATATCTATTGGCAACACCATTCATATTCTACACAGACCACATGGAATTGAAATATTTGGTGAACAAGTCCATTTATCAAGGACACATATGTCGTTGGGTGCTACTATTCCAAGAGTTTGAGTTCACAGTGGTTGTAAAACCAAGAAAGAGTAATTCAGGACCTGACCACTTATCAAGGATTAACTCAGGGGAGGACACACAAAGCATTAAGGATACCATGTTAGACACACAATTGTTTAGGTTACGATGCTCACCCTCAAACTTGGAAGATATTTCTGTGTTCTTGAAAATAATTGTGGTGGTGGAAGGGATGAAGGCTCTGGAGAAAAAGTACTTAGCAATACGCGTCGTACCCTACATGTTGATTAGTGGAGATTTGTATAAGTTAGGCCGTGATGATGTTCTACACCGATGTGTATTGGAACATGAGCACATGAAAATTATTGAGGAAGTGCATGGTGGGATTGTAGGGGGACACTATGCATGAAATGCTACTGCACGAAAGATTTTAGTAGCAGGGATTTGGTGGGAAACCATCTATCAAGATTGTATTGAGTTTTGCAAGGCCTGTGACCATTTCTAGCACCTTGAAAAACCTAGGAAGAGGGATGAAATTCCCTTGTGACCAATAACAAGTGCCAGACCATTTGAAAAATGGGAAATCAACTTTGTAGGACCAATTTTACCAGCCGCATGAAGGACTGGTTTGCGATAAATCATTACTTGCACTGATTACTTAACACATTGGGCAGAGTCAACACCTACGAAGGATTTCACCACATCAACAGCTGCTAGATTTTTATGGGATAACATAATCAACAGGTATGGTTGTCCTTTAAGCTTAACAACTGATAGAGGCACACATTTTCTCAACAAAACAGTCAGGATTATGTTAGCAGAATTTATGGTGGCCCATCAAAAGACTACCCCTTATCACCCAAAGCAAATGGAACCAATGAGGCATTTAAAAAAATACTAAGTCACACATTAACTAAGATCTATGACATTAGAAGAAAAGATTGGGATGACAAGGTATCATCCGTTCTATGGGCATACAGGACAACCTACAAGAGGTTAAACAAGGCCACACCATTTTAACTGGTGTTTAGCATAGAGGCTGTTCTGCTTATTGAATTCATGTTACCATTGCTGCATATAATACGACCATGAGGGTTGGATGATGAACAAGCACTGGAAGAGAGGATTGATAAGTTGATGCAGCTAGATGAAAGGTGATCACTTGCTAGATGGAGTCAAAAGACAGAAAAAGCAAGGAAAAAGGCATGGCATTATGATCATATCAAGAACAAGAAATTTGAGGTTGGGCAGATGGTGTTGTTATATGATTTCAAGTATCTACACCATCCTGGGAAGTTGAAAGTCCATTGGTTGGGACCTTACATCATCTTGTACATCCTTGATTCAGGCGTTTGTCAGTTACAAGTGCTAGATGGGGCGAGATTACCAAGTTATTTCAATGGAAGTAGGATGAAGCCCTACTATAAATAAGTCTTCTTGTTGTTTGTAAATAAGGAAGTATTGCCAGTTAGCTTAGAATTTACCTTTATTTTCTTTTCTTTTCTCGTGTTTCCCTTTCTTGTTACTCATTCCTTTCTTTTTGTTTCATTTTGCACCTTGTGTGCTAGTAACCACATTATTTTTCCAAGATTGTGTATCTGTAGAGGACCACACATATGTTTTAGTGTGAGATGGGGTAATGCAAAGAAAAGCATAGGCATATAATACAAGTTGAGTGGCACAGTAGAAGGAAGTGCGTAAGGTTGAGAAAGTGTGTGAGGAAATGGTGGATAATGAATTATGGTGTCAAGAAGGCTATAAAAAATACCACGTACAAAGGATGAAAAGCATAGGAACAACATGAGGTAGGTGAGGAAAAAAATCAGGTAAAGGACATAAGAAGTGCCTTCGACACCGTAGACATGTGCGTAAGAGTCTTCGGTCAAAATGGAAAAAATCAAGTAAAGGACAAAAGAAGTGCCTTTGGTGCTGTAGACGCATGTGTAATAGTCTTCGATCTGAATGGATAAAAGTAGGTAAAGGATAGAAGAAGTGCCTTCAGCACTGTAGACGCATACGTAAGAGTCTTCACTCAGATTGGATTTTTACGTGCCAGAAGGTTGTAGAGGTTTTTCGCGTAGGATTGGGCACATAGGTAGGGACGCTTAAGGTCATATTAGTGGAAAAAGACACATTTAATGTTAATTACATTGGTAGGTGGTATGTAATTTAGTGTTGAAGGGGAGGAAAAACTATAAATATGATGTCACGAAAGTCATTATTCTACCTTACTATTACAAATTTGAAGTGCTGTTGTGAACTAAGGCATCTAGAGAGATTTATGCGAAGGAAGAAGAATCTAAGAAATCTAAGTGTGTGACTAGAGTGGATCTACAAACCAGGAGGGAGTACATGAGCATGAGGAAAGGTTGGTTAAAGTATGTTGTCTTGTGGAAGGTTTTCCTAGTTAGGGTTTGACAGATAGGGTATGAAGATAGAATGAATTATTCCAGGGGTTGAGCTTCGGATTTGAGTTTAGAGTTAAGTAGAGTAACAAAGAAGAGTAATAAATTCTTAGTTTATCTTGACAAAAAGCATGACACCTAAGAAGGAAACCATTTCATGAAATAAACAGAAGGGCAAGGGTAAGGGAAAACAAACCCTTATCGTTACAAGTTCCAATTCAAGACACCCAAGACAACATACTTAGAAAAACCTTCCACAAGACAACATACTTTAACCAACCTTTCCTCATGCTCATGTACTCCCTCCTTTCCTAGTAAAGGAGGGAGTACAAGACAAAATACTTAGAGTATTACTAGGAAAGAAGTGGGTGTCGCATTCAAGACAAATGGCCGTGAGTGATTATAACCATCGCATGAGCACAACTGAGAAGGAAATGGTGTTAGATTTTGTCCATCCAAATAACAAAAGGACACCCAATGAGATGCCTATATACAATAACGAGGTGAAAGTCAAATTGGAGAAGTCAAGGTTATTGTAACTATATGAGTTGCCTTATTTTGGCAAGCCCAAGCGCCTTTATCAGTGGTTGATGTTGCGTGTACATAAGGATCAATTCTATTTTTTAGGGCACAAGATGCGCATAACACCACAATTGATATCCA
Organism: Taxus chinensis; assembly: GCA_019776745.2. NCBI lineage: Eukaryota > Viridiplantae > Streptophyta > Pinopsida > Cupressales > Taxaceae > Taxus > Taxus chinensis. Next base: position 179,691,137 of record CM034156.1, read on the forward strand.
AGTTCATAGGCCTTATTTTTGAAGGAGAAAGTATAGACAATGATCTGAGTGAAAAGGAGGCTATCAAGGAGATAGTAGCATCGTATGACTACAAAAAGGGTTCGTGATACTTTGACATCACAGAGATTCTAGACCTTGTTATGAGGATGGTCGCATGCTTGGTGACCAAGCTTAATGATCAAGAATGATGGACGCAAGTGAACAAGGAATGGCTAAATGTATGTCAAAATATATTAGAAGGAACCATCTATAACTTGTCTTCTTTCATTGCGGATGAGATCATAAGCAACACACAGGAAGGAGAGAAGATATTATTTAGCAATGTCCTCCTCACCATCGTCTTCTCATAGATTGGAGTACTAGATGGGCTAGAATTTTTTTTTGGGAGTATCCAGAAGAGGATCCCTCTCCCGCAAAAATGTTTGAAAAGTACACTTGTGAAACTAGGATGGCCGCTCACAAGGCATGCCTGGAGAAGTGGTACAAACGAATGTGTGATGCATTCGGGGTAGAATGGAGGATCCCATAGTAATTTCCTGAATTTGTGGATGGAGAAAGTAGATTTTGTAGTATACTAACACTTTTGCATTAGAAGATTTATATTAACAAATGGGACTAAGGGTCCATGGTGCAAGCTTCCCTTCTCCTTCACCACTCAATACTTCCAAGTTGGAGTCAACTGGTTCAAAGAGGCCAAAAAACTAAGGTTCAACCTTAGTGAGGTGGACCAAGACCACCATGAGCTGCACCAAAAGCTCATGTACCCTAAAAAGTGTGCATAGGTGGAGAAATATGTCTCCCATGAAGTGTAAATGATGAATCCTATGATGTTGTTGATATTTGGAAGGACTGGACCAGAACAAGGGTGTATCTACGCATAAGACCTAAGTTTGAGAAAGGTGCCTATTTGGAGAGTGATTTATCCATTCTAGAAGACCCCACAAGGAGAAATAAGGCCGCACTAAAGAAGAGAGAAAGAGAAGAGGGGTAGGAGAAGAAGGCGTAAAGTGTGTAGACAACACAATCTGTAGGCACGCCATAAGCAGTCGCGAAGCCTAGCACTTACACGTGTAGGAAGAAGTCTCTTGTCAAGGAAAAAACCCAAGAAGAAGAAACACTAGAGTAGGAAGAGCCCCTCATACATGAGGAGTCACCAAGGAAGACGTCGCCTAGTGAAGAAAAAGAAAAGGAAGAATCTCTTGTACTGGAATGCCCAGTAAGGAAGAAACAGAAGGTGACAGAAGAGGCAGAATTAGAGGAGATAGAAATTTTAGGTGCTTAGATTGGTGACAAGGATGATGAAGATCCTGTAGGAGGTGAGGACCATCCAGTGTATGATGTACATGACTTGGAAGAGGAGGAAGGTGAAGAGGAGTATAACAAGGAAGATGAAGTGGAGAAGAATGACGACGAAGAAGAAAAGGATTAAGGCAAGGGGGTGAGCACCAAAAACCAAGGAACCCCAAGCCTCACCAAGGAGCAAGTGGAGAAAGCTGCGGAGAGAGAAGTGGCGGGCATCATGAAGGAGCTAGTGGAACAGAAGTTGGAGTGGAGCGCAAAGGAAATTTTGAAGGAGATGGAAGACAAAAGCATTGGGAAGGAGTATGGCAGCATGGGTGGGGATCCCAAATTGGCAGTAAGCTTCCCAAAAGTTGCATGAAAATGTGGGAAAGGCATAATGATGGCACAAGAGAATGGAATGGGTTACATTAATAATCCTAGCAAGGTTCTATGCACGAGCTTACAAATCAGCATACCAATGGAGTAACTCCTTACTATGTCATCGTTTGATGAATAGGGTGCATATCCCCAACAAGGAAGATCCTATCTTGGGAATTCGAGTCTCACGTAGATGAACCTGAGTTCGAAGTAATCCAAAGAGAACTAAAGAAGGTTTTGGAAAAAAAAAGGAGTAAATCCTTTGGTGAATGCTCAACAGATATTAGATGAACAATTATGTAATGTGCTTAACAAGGTTTTAGTCAAAGTTGAGGCTAAACTATTTAGGAGAAATGATAGAGTGAGATTCATGGAGGAGGAATTGGAGTAGAAAAATAAGGAGCTCATGGGAAAGAGAAATGACATAAAATAAGAGGAATTGATCAGCACTCATTTGAGGCATGAGATGAAAGAAGAAAAAGAAAAGGTGTGCGAAGTCTCTAAGAAGGTGGATATGATTATAGATGTCATTGTCTTGAAGCACCCCTACTTAGTGCCACCTGAGAAGGAGTAGGAATCATCCTTGTAATTTCTGGATCTGAATTTCATTGTCATGATGGAGAGGTGGCCACTTGCTTTAGATTCTACAGAAGAAGTGTAGGAGTGCCGAGAGAAAGAGGAAAAGATGAAGGTTTTCAAGATTGTGGCTTGATACACTAAACTCTTTGTAGAGGTAAAGGCCACTGTGTAAGTCACTTAAGCTATGTATGCCAACTGTACTGATAGGGATAGAGTGACAAGCATCTTAGTTGCCACCCATGAAACGAAACTCAAGGAGTTCCAAGAGAAAAATAAGGGGAATAGAGAAAAAAGAGATAAGATCCTAGCCAAGGCAGAAAAGAAGTCAGAAGCAATTGAGATCTTGTGAGGCTCGATCAAAAGCTGGATAAAGGAATTATACCCCCAGATCACCCATAGGATGGATGCATTTGAGGACTTGGGAAAGCAATTAGAGAGTATTGTTGACACCATGAGCACCAAAGGGGAGGAATTAAGTTTTGAGGAGGTGAGTGCTTTAGTTGGAGACCTTTGTCAGCAAACACAGAATGAGGTCAACACTTGGGAAAAGCTAGAGGTAGAAATAGGGAAGGATTTCCCTCTCCTCCAACAATAAGCAAGTCCCCCATTATTTCATTCTTTCTCCTAATTCTTCATTCCTTTATTCTTTCTTTCCAACCATTTTAAGAGCCCACCATTCTTTATTTTATTGAAGAATTGTTCCTGAGGACAAATAATAGGTGTAGTGTGGGGTGATTTTGGGCCCCAGAATTTGGCTAAGTACAAGAAGGCATGTGGGTGAGCAGGACCTATATGAAGAAGGGTGCATAGGTTGAAGGCACATAGGGAAGGGTTCTAGCAGGGTGTTATAGAACACATCATGCGCGCAAGATAAGAAAGGATTTTGGGACTTATCCATATTTGGCATCCCAGGTAGCACACGAGTAAAGTGTGACCCATCTAGAATGCAGAGTGGATATGGTGCCAACCTAGCGGTTGCATGATAAAAAATGGAATATTCCATGCATGTGATAGAAGGTTATAGAATAACATCATTACACAGAGTGGAGAGTTCAGATCAAAGGAGGAATTCTCCATTAGAGGACCTGTTAGTGCAAATTAGCAGGACCCCCTGGATGTTTTCTCAGATTTCTAGTTTGATAATGGGCATCCAGTGTGATTGCACAACATTGAATCTTTTCCCCAAGTGTGGGACTTGAAAAAAATGGAAAAAACTCTCTAGGTTAAAGGTTGTTTTCTCTATTCCTCTGACCAGATGTATGCATGAAATTTGCAAAGATTTAACTAAAAGGTCCTACTCTAATTATGCCAAGGAGACAAGGATAGAAGGAAAGAAGATAAAACTGAAACTTACAAGGTGATACACTAAAGGAGTGATGAACATCCAGTTCTGAAAATTGACACAGATTATAGAATTGCAGCAAATATCATGCACAAACTGTTAACATGTAATGAAGGATTAGAATGAAGCAAACAACACAAGAAAAGGATTGAAAACTCATTCACAGAGCTTGCATTGTCATTTCCATTTTTGGAAAAATAGTGTATTACAATAGAAAGGAGGAAAAAAACATGTTGTAGTCCTAAAAGAGGTTTGATATTCCAAAAATTCACTTGCCATGGTGAAGGAGGGAGCTTGTAGATCATAAAAAATGTTCAAACTTTATAAATGAGCCAAATTTGGCTTTTTAACAATGAAAATTCGAGCCCAGGGAGGAGAAACACGGGAAAAATGAAAGGAAACATTCAACCACCAACCAAATCCATCAAGAAGGCATGGGTACCATTAAAATTTCATTCCCTAATATTTTCAACCATGATGGAGAAGAATGGAAGCCATACTACATTAAAAATGGTGGTTGGATGTCAGTTCTACTCTTTTTCCTGTGCTAGAGGTGTTTTCTCATTTTTCTCTCACTAAAATCCACCAAAAAACAAAATTGAAGATTCCATCATGTAGAAGACTTCAATAGCTTTCCAATGACACCAAAATAAAGAAAACCTGAGCTCTGGATTGAGAGATATGCCCCTTTGAAGATTTAGGGAAAAACCAAGGAAAAAATCGGGTCGGCGGGCCGAAACCCAAAATTTTTCCCCTTTTTGAATTTGAGAAAAAATCCCCAAAAATCTCCACCCTCCGCTGCTCTGATTCCATGTGGCATATTTTGATTGGTCCGTGGGTACAAATGACCATTTTACACCTTTTTGAACTTTTGGAAAATTTTCCTAAATTTCTCCGTTGCCCCGCCGGTCTGATGCCACGTGTCATCCTCCAATCGGGCGCAGGCCTCAATCAGCCTTCTTCCCTCTCTGGGCCCGTGGGAAAAAATTCTCCTTCATGCCTTTTGGAAAAATTTTGGAAAAAATTTGAAGTTCTCCCCACGCCCCTGACCTTTGACGAGAACAGGATAGTGGCACACCTTGATTAGCTCGCGGGGCCTAACAAAAATTTTCCTTTTCATCTTCGCGGGCCTTCGGGCCAAGATTTCCTTTTGTGCCCAATTTTGCAAAACCAAAAATCACTCTGTCCCCACAACTTCTACCAGTCTTATGGACACATGCCACACTTTGATTCGCTGCGGGCCTTAAAACATTTTTTCCTTTACGGGGCCGCGGGAAAAATATTTTCTTTTCACCCCCACCACTTCCTTAGAAAAAATTTCTAATTTTCCTCCACTACCCCGCCACCATTCTACCACCACGTTGCACATTTTGATTGGTCTGTGGACCTTCCTAGGGAAAATTTCCCTCAAAAACTCCACTGAGACATAAGTTGTAAAATACAAGGAGTTAGACAGGAACACATTTACCTTTCTGAGAAAGGTTTGAGGAAATTATCATATTTGCATCCAGGAAGCACATTTCCAGAAAATTTTGAGTGCATGCTGAATGGAAAGTGAAAAAATTTGACTGAGATCACAAGGATAGAATATTCCATGCATGAATGGAAGGTTAGCTAAAAATATCATTGCACAAGGTGGCTTATTTTGGATCAAAGGAGGCATGCTCCACTTGTAGGACCACTTGGAAACTTGGCAGCAAATTTGTTACCTCAGAAGGCATGTCGATGAAGGCAGAAAAGCTATATATAGAGGTGCACTGATAGAAGAAAGTGTGTGGAGATATATACATGGAATCATCCTAAGGGAGCAACGGTGGTAGAATAGGGTCAAAGCTCCATAGAAATATAATGGAGGATTCTATGTTTGGGACTAGTGAAAATTAGGAGTGATGGCATACCTAGAGGGATGGGTATGTATTCATCTTTATAAAAATGACTAAGGACATAGTGTAGTTCTGATGCATGAATTTTCTCTACATTTTTATATGGGTCTACTATGACCTCAAGGAATGTAATGTGGTTATTGAGTTTTTTAATATAAATATAAGGCATATTTTTAAATCACATACGTGTTCATGAGAATAATCTTAGTTTATTTCCTTTGTGTATGAACCATTTCCATATGTTTTTTTTTCATTTCTCTTCTATGGATGCATTAAGATGATACTCATTATAGGTTCTCCAAATGATGCATGGTTCTTTTATATTATTTTGCATTTGAATATCTATCATAAGATGATGCATTTTCACAAGATTCACATAAAGGAGAGACTTGGTGCCCGCCCGTGCCTCGAGTGAGAACCCAACGCCCGCTAGGTGATAGGCTGACATGCATGGGATTTTATTGTTATATGGGTCTGCTATGACCTCATGGAGACTAATATGACATCTTAACATCATTTTCCATTAATGGATTTGAAATTAATTAAAAAACTTAGACACAATGGCCAACACTCTTCAAACTATAGTTTGCAAAACTTAGGTACAAAAATGAAAAACCATACATGTTTCAAGGGAAATATGATAAGTGAGAAATAAAAATTCTTCTAAAAATAATTAAAACTCATGTTAATTCCAATATAAATATGTATAAAGTAGTAATATAAAAATACAAATACTTCCTGACATAAATAACTCCCCTTTTAATGAATTTAGGAAATGTAATGAGTTTTCTGATGACAGTGATGAATGAGAGAAGTGAGATAAAGAACCTACAATCATCTTCTTTCTCCAAAAAATTATATGTACTAACATAATGTACCTCCTTTTGATGTTATAGTTTCACCAACCGAGTTTTTGTACTTTGCATCTCTTCCTCATGCTTTTAAATAAACATGATTGGTGACAACTCTAATTCCATCTTCAAAACAACTAGATGTTTGATGGGACATCCAAATTTCAAATATAAATGATTGCATTCTCTAGAAATTTCATCCTCATTGTGCTTAGCTCCATAAAGAGAGCTTAAAAATACTTCTCCTTCATATTTCACCAACACTCTAAGCTATGATAACTCAAGGATATCTTCCCATGTGGGCTCTTCACATGGATAAATAATCTGATCATTATATTCATCCCTAATGGAAATCATGAAGATCTTAATGTCTTCAAGAATGGTGTTAAGTTCATCCTTTTTCCTTCCCTCGCATGTAGAATTTAATTTCTCACTTTTATCGTCTTCTTTGCCTTGTAGCTCCAAATTATTGTCCTCCTTCATAGGTAGACACCTCTTAGTTGTGATGATACAACGTTTCATTATCTTAATCAAATTCATACTAATTTGGTATATTTATTTCATTATCTCCTTTGAGGTAATTAGTCCCAATAAGCCATGAATAATTTCTAAGTGGGTGGATTCTACTTAATTTCTCAAGTAGATCCTATTTAAGATCAAACACATTGGTTTTCCCCACTAAACATCAAAGTTGTGTCTCAGTAATGTGTTCTTTCTTCTACACTTTGTGTGAAATCAAAAAATCATTCATGATTCTCTTGGTTGTGGTAATTCTTCAAGATAACTTACTAGTCAAGAATTGAGGTTAGCACAAAGTGTTGCCTTGTGTTTTGCATAGTGTCCTCTTCATCACACAAATGAAGAACACCTCTATACACCATATCTCTTGGCACATAAATAGAATTTCATATGGGTTTATATTTGAAAGTGTATGGTTAAACATTGAATCACCTTGAAAAATGTTAGGCATATCAAATAAATTAACTGAAATCATGCTTGATAAATAATATGGGCTTATGATGCTATAAGTGAATATTTTAAGACATCACAAGGTTCTTGTAATGAATAAAGTAGGTTTTAAACCCTAAAATTTGAATCTACATCTAAAAATCACACACTAATGCAAAATTTTAGTATTTTTTGTGGCAATGGGACCTACCTAGGTCATACCCCTATCCTTTTCAAGGTTGATAAAAGAACATGTATTATATGCAACAAAAATTGAAATGTTGAAATAAAATGTTATACTTATTTGGAGGTGCGTAGCTTGTAAAAGGTTTATCACCTACCATAGGCATCTGATTTATATGATTTTTTATAGCCAAAAAGAGGATTTCTAGATATTTTGAAAAGTGGTCACAATAAGGATTCTAAGTAATATAGATCAAGATATGACAATCATAAGTTGACCTTTCAATTCTGGACCTATCTTTCGTAATTTTCCTTTTCCTTTGGAAAATTTACAAATAGAGTAGATGCAAGTAAGGGAAAAAAGTGTGTAAACATCCAAACAAAATGAATGGAGGATGTAGTTTTATTTTATAGTTATTTTATATTTTAGTGTCAACTCTCTATGTACATTTCACTTGTGATTTATATGGGTGAAATGTACATAGAGAGTTAACATGATAAAGGTCTAATATGCATTGGATATGTGAATGGTTTGGTGGAGTGATTATATCTATAGAGGGATGTGATAAAATTCAATTTGAGTGGGTTAGGATAATTAAATAGATTACATGTATTAAATCAAACTTATTTTTTTGGGATCTTGTATCAGGTGTTTTATGGGAATATTTGATATTTATGGATTATTGCGACTTTATATTATTTTTATATTTCTAGCTTAGGAGACTTTATGTGTAAGGTACATTTTCTAGTGTCTACAGAAAGGAGAAGCATATCAATCACCCAATCCCTCCCAAGGCTTCATAATAATAAATTTTTGGGGTTGGGTAATGCTTTAAGTGGAGGTGGGATTTCTCTTTGTAATGCATGTGTGACAAATGGGACAAAAAAATATTCTTGTAATGAAAAATAAGTGATGAGAAAAACAAGAGTTGTTTTCTACTAAGGATGTGTTATGTATGGTTTTTACTAGATAAGGTAAGAAAAATAGGGATTATGGCTCCCAAAATCTTTACAGCATCAAATACATTGTGAAAACAACAATACCGAACCAAAAAGAGAAACATGGCCACAAAAAGAGTTAAACCATCTTAACCAAAAAAACAACAGGCCCACTAAGAGATTAAAAAAAGAAGCAACAATATGCTACTTGAGATAGACACAATTCGCTAACATTCCACAAAAATTAGAGACACTATTTGTTCTTGAGGCATTTGAAGGAGCCACCCTGAGAACTATTTTAACCTTGTTTCATATAACCCTTAACAATATCCATTGGAGTGTCGTCCTTCCCTTAATCCTCTTCATCAAAGATGCTCAAGTAAAGTTGAAACCTCATATTCCTTAGACCCTTATCCAAATTACCCACCCTCTCTTGCAAATCCTTAACCACATTTTTAACCCCCATCAACTCCTCTCTCATGGAGTTTTGAGAGATGCATATATTTTTTGAAGCCTCAATACAATAAATTTTACTATCCCTCAGGTCCATGGCAATTTCACCCATGGAGTCCATGTCCCTTTCCACATGCTAAAAGGGTTTTGATAAACCATGGTGAGAGTAAAATTGGAGACATAGCACCGAGATCATAAGCCTAACACTATACCTCACAACATGCCTTCATCACTGACTCGGCTGTCATCCACCCTTTAAAGGGTTTTGGTAAACCATGGTGAGAGTTGAATTAGAGATGTAGCACCAAGATCATAAGCCTAACACTACACCTCACAACACACCTTCTTCACTAACTCAGCTATCCTCCACCATTAAAATGGTTTTAGTAAACCATGGTGATATCTAAACTAGAGACGTAGCACCATGATCATAAGCCTAACACTATGCCTCACAACATGTCTTTGTTACTGACTCGTCAATCCTCCACCCTTCAAAAAGGGTTTTGGTAAACCATGGTGAGAGTGGAATTGGAGACATAACACTGGGATCATAAGCCTAACACTATGCCTCACACCACGCCTTCATCACTGACTCAGTTATCCTCCACCCTTTAAAATAGTTTTGGTAAACCTTGGTGAGAGTCAAACCAGAGACATAGCATGGGGATCATAATCCTAACACTAGGCCTCACAACATTCCTTCATCACTAACTCGGATATCCTCCACCCTTTAAAGGGTTTTGGTAAACCATATTGAGAGTCAAATTAGAGATGTAGAACCATGATCATAATCCTAACACTACGCCTCACAACACGCCTTCATCACTGAATCAATTTTCCTCCATTGTGATATGTACCTTAGGATATGATATTATAATGTATATATGTTGATGGAGATTCCAACATGTGGAAAACATCCCTCTTAGTTATATGTTTATTATATATGGGGTCACATAGGATGTTACGTACCTTAGGATATGATATTATAATGTATATGGTTTGATGGAGATGCTGACATGTGGCACACATCCACCTTATTTAGTTATATGTTTATAATATATGGGTTCACATAGGAATTAGTTATATTGGGTAATGAGTTGGCATGCATTGGGATTAGGTGTTACCCATCCATTAACAATAATGTATGTCTATATAAAGGACATAAAGATCATTATGAGTTAGGTCATGGATGTATGAGTTGAGTCTTCTACCTGGTAGAGGTCTATTGGAGGTGTCACCCTTTAAGTGGATTCATATATTTGGATATTGAGGATGTATTCCTTTTTAAGGATCATTATATGATTTTTCCCTATCTAAAGGGTATTGTTCAACATATATTGAATATTTAGGCATTTGGCCCACAAATATCTCTTGTGTCATGTTATTTTCTACATATTATTCATTTTTTTATGAAGATATATTATCATTATTATGATCCTCATGTGTAGATTTCACTAATGCCTTGAGGTTTTGGTGTAATGGTTCATTACATTTGGTATCAGAGAAACCATCTAGATTGGAGTCTAAGCACGTGTGACTACATTCTCATTGTAGTGTTCACCCGAGGTTCATATAGGGTAGAGTGTGGTCCTACTATAAGGGAAAAAATCTAGCCTAGGGTATGGGATACGAAAGTGTGGTGGGTTTTTATGATCCTCATGTGTGGATTTCACTGATTCCTTGAGGTTTTGGTGTAACAGTTCATTACATGATGATTAGGAGAAGGATTGAAAAATGCATGGAGAGTTAAGGGTAAGTCACAATGTGAGGGAAGGAAAGGAGAAATGGGGATGTGTTTCATTTTAATCCTAAATGATGATCTTCTTCTCTTAGATAGAAAAATCATAGGTGTGAGGAAAAACATTTCCTCCAAAGGACTAGATCATAATATCAAGATTAACATAAAGGATATTATATCAAACAAGAATACCATACTTGATTATGGTCTATATTCTTGAGGGATTATTTTCCAAGTCCACTTTAATTGGTGATTGAATTATGAAATGTAATTTATTAGGACTCTCTTTATGCTAATAATAAGTTCAAGGAGAGATAAGGTATTTGCATTCTCCTTAAATCACCTTTCCAACTTTTCTTCCAGTTAGTTTGATGTGAAAATTTATTGTGTAGTTAGGATTCTATATCAATCTTGAGTTTTTCCTCTAAATGAAGAGAAAAGTAATTTGAGACGTACATTCTCCTCTCTAACATTGTGTATAACATAATGATTGGACACATCTTGGATATGTTCAATAGGTCTTACAACATCATTTGCATGAAAGAGGGGAAACAATTCAGGGATGTTCTAGGAATATCATCCCACCATTACAAATGAAGGGGGTTGAATCTCCAACAAGGGAAAGAAATAGATATCTAATGCTGAAATTTAGTAACTTATCCTTTGGAAATGATAATTCTAGTTATTCTCCCTTGTTAAGAAAACTTATCACATTCTAAAATTAATCAATACATCTATCTAGTGTTTTTGTGACTTTCTCATCTCTAAACTCTAGTCTGTCACAAAATCGATAAATATTATTCAATCAAAGCATTAAATAATCCATGGGAATCATTGTATAACTTTATGTTTATCATCACATAATCCTTGTCCTAGACCATCAAATTTGGTCGGGATGTGTTATACGGACCTAGTTGACTTGTTCAGTCCTATCCCTTCTTATCTTCCGACTCCGATTTCAATTTAAATATATTTACTGTGTCAATTCATCTTCTTAAAGTCGGTCTTATTATAATATTTATCCTATGAAAGGATATATAAGTAATTAAATATCAATTCATAACTCACCTACCACTCTTCTTAGTTACTATTGCAAATGTCACTCTCAAAGGACTCAAGGATCTTCTATATCTTCCTAAATTAGTTTCACATCATTTAGAGAAACTACTACAGGTATTAAGAACTCAACCAAGACAAAGAGTATAGCTTCCTCCATTTCCAAGCATGAAAATTTCATAAAGCTTAGTCTTAGCAAGATCAAAGAAACTCCAAACATTGTGAAATTGTTTTAAGGTACAAAGGTTTAGGTCATGCAACTAAATCACACTATTACCACACTAGGTACCTTCTTCACTCTATAGTTACCTAACTATATTTATGTTAAGAGACATCATGGAAATCAGAAAGTGTTAGATTATATCACACTCACACTTACATAAGCACCTAAAAGAACTACATGAGGCTAGATCACACATGAGGGAATGTAGCAAAACACTTGAAGTAGTTTGATGGGGTTAACCACCAAGGGTAGTCTAGGCTTACCAGATAATAATTTATCATTTTATTTTTCTAATTCTTTAATGATGGGTATTTTAGGTGTATATGTTTTCACATTGTTATGGATGATTACAGGTCATCACAAGGTTGTGTGAAAAAGAGTGACATATAAAAAATCACTTTTCTAGGAAAGTGAAGCACATAGGAAGTTTCATAGCCTAATTTCATAAGGTTCCAAGATTGTATATATCCTACCAAAAATGTACAATTATGAGTTTATATTTTACAACATTTGAACGATATTGACCCAAATTAGTTTCCATTTTGAGTACTAATAATGGAGGATTTACAATTTTTATCTACTTGTTCCACCTATCTACACATCATATCTCTTCTTTTCTAACTTGTAAAACTAAGTCTTCGTATTGTCATATGTATTTGAGCTATTGTTTCATGATTTATTAGTATTAAAAGTATTAATGAATTATTCTAATCATGCATGGATAATTTTTAATTAATTATATCATAATAAAATCCTGTAACAAAACCTCACATCGTATTTATTATTGCGTGTATTTTATAAAATAATTTAATTTTGGTGTATTTTTTTGAAGAGACATGGAGTTGTGAAAAAATAAATATATGGAAGGAGATATGAGGGTAGTGATTTTCAAATTGGAGAATGGGTTCTTAAATCAGTGTAATTAATAAGTACTAATAACATGTTTCACAAACCAAATGAGGTAAAACTACACTAAAACATAGTTGTAAATTTAAAAATAATTCACTCTTGAATTTATAAATACAACAAAAATACACATAGTACCACTATGTGTGCCAAAAATTGTTGGATTCTAAAATATATGCACTTTAAGAGTACCATGAAAAGATTGGTTTCTCAGGAATAATAATGGGAATTTCCCCAAGGTGTGGGACATTAACACCTTAGGCTACAACTCTAGATAAAGAAAAATTCTTATCCAAACTATGATATGTTACCACTATTGTAACCCTAGTATAACAATTCTAGGAGAAAGGGGGATGAAAAAATGAAAAATAAACACAGTGATGCAAGTAAGAGGATTACTCTCCTCTTACCTTTTAACAAAAATATGAATGAATAATTATAATCCACATGTACTAAAAAACCTTGAAACAAGAGGAATAGAGAATCAAAATTTCAAAGGGAATATTTAACCTGTTGGTGCTCAATCCAGTTCCTCGGATTGAGTTGGTCAATTTTCATGGATTCCCTATAATTTTAACTAGTTTTGTGTGTTTCTTATTGTTCCACGTGCTTCAAAGATCATCCTAAGTCAAGGAGAAGTGTCAATTTGTAATAGATCTCGTGCCTTAGCAAGATAAAAGAAAGGATTCAACAGAAGATGTCCTGGGGTACTAGTTCAATAGACTCATAAATCAAAGTATAAAATCTTCATACTCCTAGGTGGTCATGACATATATCTACATCTTTGGAAAAGAACCTGCAATCAACATCAAAATGATCAAACTACTCTTGAAAAAATCCAAAGCTCTGAAGGTCCAAAAGCATGCAACTCGATCACAAAGGAAACAACTTCAAGAATGGTTGAAAAACTCAGTTATAATGGACTTAGCCATTTTAACAAAGATTGAAACTTTCATACAACCATCAAATTCCACCTCTCAAAAGCACTGGCCATTGGCATTCAAAAACCCACGGGAGACTAAATTTACAAGAATTAGTGGGTTACTTTTTAAAAGCCACTTGATGTGACATCTATTTACCCATCAAATTCAATGCCAAGGTCAGCAGGGACACACGATTAGAATATCTAAGGACGAAAGGAGGGGCCATGTGTCAAGGATTTCAGACTCTCCTCAAATAGCATTTATGGCTCTAGTGGACCTCAAGTCCCCATAGATTAAATCATGTTAAATAATTTTATCAGGTTCGGAAGGGTCAAGTGAAAGTCAAAGGACACGTGGTGGATGAAGAAGATGACAAATGGCATTCCGGAAGATCAATGACCAAAGGTGGACTCGTGTCACCATTCCAACACTCTTGGCAAAGTAGGATGGGCTAGCAATGGACCTCAATTCTATGGAATCAACCATGTTTCAAAGCACTTTGGGTTCAGTGGAAAAGTTCAATTTAGTGGTCAAATAAAACATCACATGGTGAATAAGATGACACATGTTGCAAGATTAAACAGACTAAGAGAACACATGTCGGCATTCCAACACTCTTCAGAGCAGATGGGCTCTGACAGACCTCAAACCCGTGGAATGAGCTGAAATTCATAAAAAATTCTGGGTTTAGATTGAATAGGTCAGTAGAGCAATTGGATAGATAAGTGGTGAAATCGGAATGTGAACATGGCACAGATATCAAGATTATCCCAAAGGTGGACACATGGTGGACATTCCATCTAACTTCTAATGCAGATGTGACCGATAAACATGGAGCCTACAACATCAACTAGGGATAATAATATTTCAGTTACAAGCTTGGGTCAAGGTAGGTAAACAAGGAAAAATGGAAGAGTTAGGGATGAAAATCTACACAATATGGTGGTTTAGGGCGGACACATAGTCACCATTTTAGCCACACTTTAAGGCAGATGGGCTCTCGTGAACGTAAAGTCCCCAGAGTGAGTCAAATTTAAATGGATTTCAGGTCTGGCCGACCCCATAACCAATCAAATGCTGACACATGGTGAAGGAAAAGTAATGCACACATTGGCAGAGGAAATCTCCAAGGCTAATCAGAGGTTGCCACGTGTCAATCTCATGTTCATCCTAACATGCAAAACTTCAGAGGGCCATATCTTTTGATCTAGAGCTCCAAATCTTGCAAAATTTATATCATTGGAAAGGTCTCTTTGAGCCCTTCACTTTGGCATCATTAGATTCATAAATTGATGATAATTGGTGGGAGAAAAAGTATAAAACATATTCAGCATTTAAGTTACAGTCCTAGTGTTGGTCAACCACTCATCTTAATGAAGTATGGTGTTTATTTCTTCTCTAAACATGCAAGACAGAAGAAATGAATGTCTTTAGCAGGCTTCCCATTCTCCTTTGTATAATTTTAATGCATCCTATTCGTGGGTGAAGAGGGAAATCATATTTTTCTTCTTTCTCTCTCTCTCTCATCTGATATATATTGTAAAGCCTTACATTTTGTGTGAGGAGGTGGATTGGGGGTAGTTGTAGAATTTTTTATTAAATTTTTTAGGTTCCAGTTTCTAGTTTCTTACAAAACATTTGTATGTATCGATTTTTGTAAGGAAGAGCTAAGGTGGTTGCGTTGTACAACCATTAGCAGGTTTTGAGGGCATTTTTTTATGTCCCCTAGCCAAAACTTACATGAATAAGATTCTAACTGTTTTGATCAAGCTATACTTTCCCATTTCTCATGTTTTAAATGAATGAATGAGGCAATATTGGTTTTGTTACTATCTTGCATTGGATTTACTTTGTTAAGTACACAAGGATCTTTCTTAGTTATTGTATTCTTCTGCTCACTGGGGGACCATTGCAGAATAGTGTATATTTTGCAATAGTTCATTCTAGTTGTAAAATCCTAAATGCATCATCACTTTTGACTAGCTTTTGTTATTCCTTAAGTATATTTTGGGTGTATAAGAAAAATACAGCAAGTTCTTTATCTCATCTCTAACTCTATGATTTATGGTTGGGATTGTGAAGACTGTAGATGAAATTTGTGTAGCATTAAGTATCAATGAATGCAAATGCAATTTCACAGATCATGTTAAATTGATTGTTCTTTTCAAGCATCACAGTTAAGGATGGATTATTTTCATGGGAACACTAACTGATACCAAGGTCATTAAATTAACTACCCCCCCCCTTCAAATCTCAATTAAAAAAAACTAGTGATCTCCATACGTGCTAAGCATATCATACATGCATACCATACATATGCTTTTTCTGGAAAGTTGAGCTCAAAAAAATTTCATTATCAGTAAGCTTTTCTAACAATCCCACCAAATTTGTGATCCAATATCATTCAAAGAAGCCTTGGTAAATAATGTTATACAAATGCAATATCTAAAGTTGTTCATTATTTGTTTGTTATATATGTATTTGACTGCCAAGTGCTTACAATAAATCAAGTGAAAAATATTTTGAGAGAAGTATTGTATATGTGGTTGCAATTACTTCAAATTAAGTTACACCAATGATAAAGGAAACCAAGCCATGAAATATTTTCCTTTATTTAGATCATCCAACTAGGTCCTCTCACCTTGGTCCAGGCAGAGCCATAAATAGCAGGGTAAAGCCATCCCCTTTTTGAAGGTGCCTCCTAATCACATCCTTGATTTGAGTCATTGAGTTGAGTGTTGAACAAATCCCCGGCTATCAATGACAAATAACTTTTCATTATTCATCATTCTCTCAAAACCAACCCACTCGAGTTAGCTTCTCATCTCCTAGGGGTTTTATTTTGGGATCCAACACTCGAGTGGCACCGTTTTTGGGATGAAGATAGTCTCAATTCACTTTTATGACAATTTCCAGAGTTATTTATAAAATTTGATAAGTATAATTTCTTTCAAAGTGTGAATTCCCATCAACAACACCTAAGTTGTGTCATTGTCAAGGATGAAGATGTCTCAGTTCACTTTCGTGACCATTTATAGAGTATTTATATAAGTTATCTATTTTAGATTTAAAATTTTGAATGCTCATTAACAATACTCTACTGGCACCATTTCTAGGGACTATTTACATACATACTTCATGTTCAAAAGTTCCATGCATTTCTATAATTTTATATTCTAGTGATGACTCCATAAATATTTTTTTTGGATAGAGTGGTTTCATAATATTGTTTCATTGTAATTTTAGTGGTGACAACTGATTTCTGATTTCTCCATTGCAAAATTGGAAGGATTGTGGTATTATTTCAAATTTGATCCCACAGAGAAGTTTCTTCCTGAGTTAGAGTTCTATTCAGCAAATAAATCAGACATGGAATCTTGTAACTGATCAAAGTTAAAGAATACAAGTTAGAGTCAAGTTAATAATCATGATATTCCATTGGTTGAGGACTCCTTTAGCACATTTGAAAATTTTGAAGCATCTGGTAAGCCTAATCCTATTCTTTCATTTACTAAGGAGAACCAAGGATTTGATTTAGAATCTATTCCTCACTCAAGCTTTCATCAAACTTTTCAATATCCTTTTGATCAAGCAAAATTCTGTTCAGCATTGGCTACACCATTCTCCACCCAGCTCCTATAAAAAACAACAAGGTTGACACCCCCTCCTAGATGTTAGAGTAGGTATTTACCTTAGCTCATGTTCACCTAGGTACTTTATTTACACTTTATTGTATTTATCCTCACCCACTTATGTGTGTGGATATTTTATCTTATTTAGATATTATGAGATAGGTTATCTAATTGTTAGGTATAGTTCTTTCCTTGATCTATGGTATTGATACTTCTTTCCTTGATCCATGGTATTGACTAGATCCTTGATGCCTAAGTCTCTCCTAAATATATGGACTAGTTCTTTGATGACTAGTTATTTCCTTGATCTAGTGGCTTGATCTACGACCTAGACTAGTTCTTAGATTGTTATTCCTTGCCTATTTAAGCAAGGCCCATTCTCATTGTATTGTATTGAGTTCCATAATAATATATGATAGTGTTGTTTATTTGTTTGCAAAGGTTTATGTAAAGTTATTTTGGTGAATTTCTTTCATCTTATTGATCGTGGTGTTTGATTAGCATTTGTGTTCTTAGCATGGTACGATCTGGTTATCGTTCCTTTCACTAGATAACCTTATAGAGTTAACACTCAGAAACCTATTTATTTTAATGACATGGAAGGTTATCTAAATGAGGTTCCCAATGAGATCAGAATCAGGTTGCCTAATTTTCAAGGAAATAATGTTATCAATGGTGATCATCATTTAAAGTTATTTCAGTATATAATGGAGGAGTATGAGATTGAGTTTGAGGATGTATGTGTAAATTTGTTTGTACACACTCTACAAGATGATGCTCATGAATGGTTCAAATATTTTCCTTATAGATCAATTGATTCATGGCAGGAGATGCAAAATGCATTCAGAGTTTTATATGGTGATAGAACTAATCCAAGATTCATATTTTACGAGTTTGAGAACATAAAAAAGAATACTAATGAGTGTTTCCAAGACTTCAATACTAGATTCAATAAATTTTTTGAAATATTACCTAGTAGTTCAATGCCCAATGATAATTATTGTCTTATTAAGTACTCAGATGCATTTGTTAAGAAAACAACATATTACTTAATAGAAAAAAATCCTTAGAACCTTGAGACGATATTTTATCATGGCTATTCAGATTGAGAATAATATTAAAGCTGCTGGAAAGCTACCAAAGAGGGAGGGTATGAATTTGGTTAACCTAAAAAATCCTCACATTTGCAAGACAGTTGACCTTGAAGAAGTTGTCAAAACTTTGGCAGGGGTTGTTAAAGAAAATTCTTATAAATTAGAAACAAATGAAAATGGATTGTCTTCTAATCCTCAGAATCAACATCAGAACACTGGACGCAATTGATTTGGCAATCAAGCTATAGGAAGGAAATAGGATGAAGATATAATTAAAGGACCTATAGGTCACTATATCAAGCTACATAATTTTAGAGATAACAAAATAGTTCTTGACCCTTTAGTGGGAAGATTTTTTTGTTATTGAGGAAGAACATGTCATTGATTGGTGTGATAAATTCTTATTGCCTTATGTGCCATGTGATCATCCTTCAAATGATCAAGGTGATGAGGCTAATTTCAGTGATGTATGCATGATGGTATGTCAACTAGAAAGTGAGTAGGATGTATCTTTTATGTACCTTCTCTATGCATGGCCTGTAGTTGATATTTGGACTTGCGTTAAAATGGTTAGATCTCTCCCTGTTGAAATAAATGTTTATGTAAATTTGGCTCAATATTTTTAACTACCTAATCATGATTTTGAGTATTTAAGATCCTTGATGATTAATAAATATGATGGTAATGCTCCTTCAAGTGAGGATAGAAAGTTATTGATCAATGTTGCAGTTTCTCAAGAAGAGGAATACAATCTCAGAAATAGGAAAATTAAAGGACATGTTCCTACAGCCAAAGAAAGGATGCCTATTCTTTCTAATATCCCCAAATACACTCCTCAGAAAAATGTGTTTAATATAACTCCTGGAATTCATCCTGAGTCAAACATTTCTTCCCCAAACCCCACTAAAAATAACCTTTTACCATTTAATAAAACTATAACAATGCCTTTCAATGCTCCTCTTCCTAAATATAATATATGTGATATGTATCATATTTTAAGACAAATAAATATTACATTTCCCATTGTAGAATTTTTGAGGATCCCTGAGCATAAAGGTGATCCTTTGAGTATTTATGTTTTAAATAAGATGAGATTATTTCCAATACGGACCCTGTTGATGAGAAATTATCCCCCACAATCGTTGAAGCTAAAGTACAAGGAAATGAAGAAGATATGGAAACTCCTCCTGAGATATATCTAGGAACTTATTTGGTAGAAACAAAATTGGATGTTAACCCCTTTTTCACATCACTTATTATAAATGGGTTGCTCTTACACAATTGTATTCTTGATTCTAGAGCTTCATATAACATCATGCCTCTTGTAGTCAAGAATGATTTAAACCTTAAGTTAAATACTTATTTTGGGATATGTTATGTTATGGATCCTAGATAAGTACTTGTGGTGGGCTATGTGAAAGGATTGATTGTACAAATGGAAACACATCCAAGAAAGTACTTGACTATGAATGTTGTCATTATGGACTACCCTACTAAATGGGGGATGTTGTTGTCAAGAAAGTGGGCAGCTTAGTGTGGTTAGGAAATGTCTAAATGGATATTTCATATACTTCCATGCCTTTAGAAGGTAAAGTGGTCAATTTATACAGAGAAGATAAGATGCTACATCTCATTGAAGATCTTAACAATGCCCCTTATGAAGTACTTTTTGTTGATGTTGACATGGAGAATTTTATTGGAAATTACTAATTTTGAAGATGAGTGTTTGGATGAAAATACTCATTTTGAATACCCTGAGGCCCCGTGGACCATGACCTTCGATGGATCTTGCTCAAGTAGTGGTAATAGGGAAAGAATAGTGTTAAGTTCTCCAACCTGCGAGTCTTTCAATTTTTCATTGTAAATTGAATTTTAAATGCACCAATAAAGTGGATGAGTATGAGGAATATCCTGCTAGGATTGATAATTACTTGGAGACCTGGGATAAGGGACCTTATAGTCAAAGGGGATTCTAAGCTAGTGATTAAGCAAATAAGAAACTTATATGTAGAAAAAAATCAAAGGTTAAAACAGTACAGGAATGCATTATGGGATCTCATTGAATGTTTTGATTCATTCAATATTGAATACCTTGGAAGAATCCAAAACATAGCAGATGATATATTAGAAGTCTTGGGTTCACAATATGACAATCAGGATTCATCCCCTTACAATAAATTTAAAGTGGAAATATTCGTTTGACCTTCCATACCTGATAATATTCAACACTGGAAAGTATTTGATGATGATTCACACCAACAAATTTATGAATTTACAAGATTATTTCACTTACCAGATCATTGATTTGGAACCTATGGTAGAGGTTTGTGAGGTGAAGGAAACCCTATTCGAAAAAGAATTAATTCAATTAAAAACTAATGTAATCCCAAGAGGATTAGCTAGTTCAGAATCTTCCTTTGATATTACTGACATAGTAGAGTTTGTAAATTTGCTACTTTATCGAGAGATGTTGTGGAGTATAATATGGGTTCATGCCAAGATCCTAGAAACGTATCTGGTTAGGGAGTAATTTAAATAAGGAAGAATGAGAGGCTTATACTAAGTTGTTAATAAAGTATCAATACTTCATTTTTTGGTCTTATTCCGATTTGAAGACTTATAGAGAGGATTTGTTTCAGCATGAGATACCCTTGGAACCCAACACCAAGCCTTTCAGACAAAAGAAAAGGCCTATTAACCCTATTCTTGCAACCAAGATGCAAGAAGAATTGAAAAAATATAAGGGATGGTGGGATAATCCAACCCACTAGATATTCTTCATGGGTAGAAAATTTGGTACCATTCATAAATAATAATGGAGACATAAGGCTTTCTATGGATTTCAAAAATCTCAACAAATCCTCACTTAAAGATAATTATCCATTTCCTAACATGGATAATTTATTACAAAAGGTAATAGGAGCAGAGTTGTTATCTATATTGGATGGATTCTATGGATATAACCAAGTGGTGGTGAAACAATCAGAGAAATTTTAAACTTCCTTAACTACCCTATGGGGAACATGTCTAGACTAGGATGCCATTTGGACTAATGAACGATGGAGCAAATTTTAAAAGGGCCATAGATGTGTCTTTCTCTGGTTTTATTAATGATTTTATTCCATTATATCATGATGATATAACTATTTCTCCAAGAAAATGGTTGATCACTTGGGGAACCTTTAAAATATGTTGCTCAAATATAGAGAGTATGGGTGTAGTTCCCTCATGTCTCCACATTGAAATACAATACAAATAAATCCTCATGTAGCATTCACACTATTTCACCATATAAACCAAACACATTCTAATAGATCTTACCTTTACCAATGACTTGACAACCTATGCCAATATGGGAGCATTGGATAGAGTGAGGATGGTTATCAAAGCACAAGGTAAGTCAGTTTTTGAGCCAAAAGCCATATCCTTTGGCAGGTTTTGAACTCCATTCTCCATATTTCTTGTGCCTCCCCTACCGTGATCTCTTCTCTTAAGAATTTCCTTCCATATTTACATAGATATCTTCGCATGTGTATGCATTGAAAATAAGTGCCATAGTGAAAGGATTTGATTCATAATTCCTCGACTTGCATGAGCATCCTCCCTATTGCTGAAAATAAAAACTTTAGAACTTAGCCTAGTCATCCCTGACGAGTTTCCTTTACTAGCACACTCCTAGCCTATGCCAGCATCCTCCCAGCCTACGTCCAAACAAAAAATGAGCCCCCCCAGACCCTTGCAGTTTTGACCAAATGAAAGAATGAGACAACTTCTCCAGAATGCGATTATTGCAGAATACAAAAGGTGTGGGTTTCCTCAAGAGACAGTCACATTGTTTCACTTGTGCAGTAAACAGGGTTCCAACCCCATCAATTTTCTTTTCCCAGTATGCTCCCAGCTTGTGCCAAATGGAAGCTTTGAAGCAGGGTATGCACATCCATCAAAGCATAAAAAGATAGAGGGATGTTGTCAGATGTTGTAGTTGCAAAGGCTTGGTAAGGCGTCCAACAAAGCATATTGGAAATCTGATTTTCTTTGTCACCTTGCTAGCTTCCTCCCAACCTACACAAAATGGATTTATGGAAAATGCGTGAGAGCTATTTGACTAAAATGTTTGATAAAAATGCGGCTTGCTGGATAGAAACATGGTATTATAGATTGAATACATGCAATTTTACACAGAATGGATTGGTAGACAAATATGCAAAACGTGGTAGCATAGACATGGCATGTGAACTAGTTGTCTTCACACCTAAGAGAGAGAAAAGAAACAGGGTGGACCTCCATCAAAGCGCTGAGGATAAAAAGAAAAAAAATAAATTCTATCGGATATGGAAGCAAAATGAAGGCATGGATGCTGTTTAATTAAAATTGGAGCCCTTTTAGAGTAGTTATCATACCCCGAGCGGGTTTTCTATGAATTGTTTGTTAAAATGCCTCAGAGAATTATAGGCTTTGGACATGATTGCTTGTTGTAAACACAAATTGGATCCGTTGATAACTCCTTGGGGTCATTGTTTTTTGCAAAAGCATTGCGTTGTGGTTATGTGGATACCACCAAAGTTGAGGTGTGGAGCTTTGGAATAGTTTTAGACAATCGAAAAGCATTTTGAGCAGTGGATATTGCTTTCAAATTACAAGTGAACAAGAAGATAAGTATACATTTTTGGATATAAACCCAATGCTCGTGAATTGTTTGACGAAAATCCTTTTTCAATGGAATGGTCTCATCAGATCGTGAGTGCAAACCACTTAGATCCCCCTTATACCCGTTTCTCTCATCATTTCTAGGCATGGTTCATCTTCCCTTACCTCTCATAATTCTCGTGTTTTAGTTCTCTTTTGTAACTTAATAGAATTTTAAAATATTAGGGTTTTAATACCGTTAAATGTTTATATTCAACTTGTTGCAAAAAAAAAACAATGTAATGTCATGTCGAAACTCTCGAAGTCAAAATAACCCATTTGCATTAAAACATGAACTTCCACCCTCATTCTTAGGTGATGTAGAAATATTCCTACCCAAGGGGATTGCTACAACATTGTTTTATTGACCAGAAAAAATTGACTTTCCAGTAATAACGTTGATCATCACCCGGTTTAAATAGTTAATTTTTGCATTTTTTGGAGACTCATTAAGTACCCCTCGTAACTCTGAAAAATGAGATGTTAAGCTTCATTCATGTACCTTGTTGTGTGAGGGATCACCTTGACCTCTGGATTGACCCCGAACAAACATATGAGATATTTTTGACGATATTATAGGAGCCTTGTTATACTATTTTACAGTAGTATAAAGTTGTTAAATCTAGAAAGTTGGCTTTCGTTTTGAACTGCCATTTGAAACTTGGACAGAGAAATTACTTTCCGCCTTCGCAAACCTCTAGTGTTCTTACTAGACAATTGCATGGAACATTCAGTTTAGGGAAAAACACTTTTCTGAATAGTTTGGCAAAGCCATTTTGTAGGCCTCCAGTCGCAGTTTGGTGAGGTCAAACTGGACCAATTTTGACTTGTCGCCATTTGGAAATGGTTTTCTAGTTCTCAGTCTCGACGAATATGATGAATTCTCCTTATATAGGGGAAACTAGTAGGAAGTGTGTCATTTTGTGCTCATCCATCAAACGTCAATTTGGGACGTGGTAATCTGAGCCTTCGAGCTAACTTTGGTTCATTTGCAATTGGGTCAACTACAACCAGTGGCCCCAGAAAACTGGCCGCCAAATGCAAACCGTTCGATTTTTCCCAATTCCGTCAGTTGCTTCGAACTCTTGGTATATCAGGGGACATGTATAAATTTATTCATGGTGTTCATTCTCTTCGGAAGATAACCTTTGGAAGCGGTTTCATAGCCTCCGAGCCTGTTTTGAACGTTTTTGTAGCTAGTAAGAAAAGTTAAAAATAGAAAGATGTGGGACCCTCGTCGGGTTGCCAAACCACCATGGAAAAATTCGACACATGTAAATAACTATTTAAAAATCTCTAGTTTGATTTTTTTTGTGAATAGAACTTTTGACAAAATGGTGTTTTCTCTCTCTTCCCTTCTCTTTCTCTCTCTTGGGTTACAAAATGAAGTGAAATGATATGCTTGAAATACATGCCTCTAAACTTTTTCTTTCGCTTGCAAATTGAAATTATTATTATATGTAAATGGGAAAACTGAAAAATGATAATTATGTTATATTAGGGTGGATGCCATGCCAGCGATTTATCCCTAATATCATGCTCACGTGGTCTTTGCAGGATGAAATAATGACGACGAAAAGGTGATGTGTAATTCATTAATTATCATTGTAATTTATATAGTTCATTATTAAAAGAATAAATGAATAATGTAGTCTCTTGATATAGAAGGTTATATTGGATAATTTTTTGATATGTATGAAATGCTAGTTTCAAGGAAATCTAGGAAATGTGCATTTAATCATAGTTCAATTTTGATTTATAGTACACTTGGTAGAAAGGGTTTGATATTTATATAAGGTAAATAAATTTGAAGTAATATCTTGTAGTGTATATTTAGTGTTCATTGAATGATTAATGAGTCATCTTGCACATTTATATCTTGTAAATGTAATAAAGAGAATTAAATCAAAACACTATACCCTTGTTCAATATCTGTGTGTGTTACTTTTTACCCTAGAAGACATTGAAAACTGTAGGATGAACTTAATCTTTGCTCTCAATGGAACGTCCTAATTTAGGCAAATCATAGCTCAAGAATGGACTTATTGTCTTAGTCAGTAGGTTTAGTGACATTGTCTTAACTCGTCTGATAGGAGTGACACAATCAAAATTTTCTTGGAGTGTGTAGAGCTAACCCCTCCTTCATAGCCTAGCGGACTACCTTGTCTTTCAAAGTTAGATTTAAAATTAAAGTTCTTCATCGAGTGAAAACCATGTTGGATCCAAATGACATGGAAGGAGGTTATGAATTAGTTTCTCTAGGTCTTAATCTCTTGTTAATGAACCCCTTAGCCCACTTAGCTAAATGTGTTACATTGGTTTCTCTCAACATTACACCTTGGTCCTTTCTGAAGGTGGTTTAGCATAAATATGTCCTCTTTCTTAAAACACATATATAGTTAAGGGGTAGACCCTTAGGTGAAGTTAGGATAAATCTAAAACTCAGTTGATTTGGATGTTAACTTGGGTTCATGTGTAGCTACGAGCCTTCTAATCATTTATGTCTTCAAAAGGTTAGACAAATAGTTCGTAACTCCTTTTCAAGACAATGCTAGTAATAAGACCATAATGTGACAGAAAATAAAGCACATAAGATTAAAAACAAGAGTGGAGGTTTGGAATAATGCCACCCTTGAAGACCTTATAAATCAATTAAATATATTCTTTTGTTTCAAATAATATGAATTGTCTTGGTGTGGTCAACCTTCAAGAAACAAAATACACATATAAATCAAAATGGAATTTCTCAAGTCATTGAATTAGAATAAATATGGTAGGGAAATAAATATTCCGTGATCGAGGAATGTTTTTTGGTAAAAAGCTACCTTGTATCTAAATCTCTGTTAAATCCTTTTATTGTGTTCTGGATATCAAGTCACTTTTGCTTGAGTTGTAAGGGTAAAACTGTTGACATTGAATAAATGTTGGAGGAGAATATTCTTAACATAATAATAAGATAATTAAGTACTTTTTATGCAATTTGATTTATGCCAAATAAGTATGTTAGTTTTAGAAATTTTTATAAAGTATAAGAAGACAACATAAGATGTTCGAACTGTATTTTAACCATGGAATAAACTTAAGAATATGTGGGTGGAAAAATGAGAAATTTATCCTTGCTTAATAATGTTCTTGGAATGTTAATCGTAACTAAAATACATTTAAAGTAATGATGTGTTGTGGGTTCGCCATTCCTGAAGTCATGTTTCTTGTGGTTGGGTCATTGCTAGTATTTTTTCATTGGGAAAAGTGTGGCATCGACATGCCTAGGTCATTTTCATGGGTCTATGTGAGTCGATGACTTATGTGATTGTCGTATGTGAGTCAAGTTTTAGTACTTGGAGCCCTTGCTATGTTGTGTGTAGTGAGCAATGTAAGTCAAAAAAATTATTTTGGTATTTTACTGTTGTATTTGGGTGCATTAAATGTGGGCACTATAATGGGATTTCATTGAATCCTAAGAAATGTCACTTTGGTGTGCAAAACAAAAAGTTGTTGGGAAACATAGTGTCACATGAAGGAGTCATGATTGAACCAAAAAGAGTAGAATCAATTAGTAAAGTTCCCATCCCTATGTCTAAGAAAGGCATTCAATCCTTCCTTGGACAAATAAAATTTGTGAGAAGGTTCATCTCTAATTTTATAGAGATAACTATCCCCATCACCAGTATTCTAAAAAAGGATTAGGTCATTAGGTGGGAAGAAGGGGTTGTCCAAGCATTTAATGGAATAAAGAAGGCACTCAAAATTGCCCCTATATTGACTAGCCCTGATTATAGAAAGGAATTCCATGTGTTTTCATTTTCCTTTGAATTCACTATTTTCTCTACGATGTTACAAACTAATGAAGAAGGTCATTAAAATCCTATTACCTTGTTGAGAAAATATTTACAAGGATCTGAGATGAAGTATTTTGTTATTGAAAAGCAAGCAAAGAAACTAATATCTTTAGACCTTATATTCTTAGCTCAAGGATTGTAGCATATGTACCTCAAACAATGGTAAATGACATCTTGTCTCAGATGTAGGTATCAAGTAAAAAATGTCACTGGGATAACAAGATTTAAGAATATGACATGAACATACAAACTGCCAAGGTGATGCGGGGTCTAGGCCTTGCAAAGTTGATGAAAAAAATAAATTTGTATGTAGTTGACATACACAATGTTGAAGAAGATGGGCTATACCCTTATGAAAAGGTAAGCACTTCAGCATGGTATAGAGATATTTTCTATTACTTGATGAACATAAATTGTCCTTTACACTTAGACAAGAATCAAAGGATGAAATTAAAGCTAGTTTCTCAAAATTATATTTTGAATGATCATGGACTAGCTTGGAAGAACCCAGACGGTGTTTTACTGATATGTGTCACCAAAGAAGAAACACCTAAGATAATTATAGAATTCCATGGGGGGTATGTTTAGGTAATTTTATAGGAGAGTCGATACTTATAAATTTTAAGGGTAGTTTATTGGCAGACTTCATTTTTCAAAGATGTTTCCATATTGTTTAGAAGGTGTGAGGGTTACCAATTTTTTTCTGGAAGATTAAAATACTTTCGGGCCCTACCCTTACTGACTACATCTATAGAAGCTCCATTTAAATAATGGGGATTGGAATTTATTGGCAAGATATTATACTCTTCAAGTGTTGGTCATAAATGGATATTAGTAACCACTAACTACTTTACCAAATGGGTTGAATCCATTCCTACCAGAAAATTAACTCATCAAGTAGTCATGGAATTTATTCTCAATAATATCATTTATAGATTTGGGGTGTCTACTAAGATAGTTCCTGAGAATTCCATGATCTTCAAAGCTAAACCATTAACAATATTGTACAAGGAATATGGAATAATTTTGGCTTATGCATCAAATTATAATCCTCATGGGAATGACCAAGAAGAGTCAAGAAATAAAAATGTGCTTATGATCCTTAGAAGAACACTAGAGAAAAACAAAAGGAAGTGGGGTGAGTAACTAAAATTTGCACTATGGGAAGATAAAGTTACCACCAAGAGGTCTACGTGAAAGAATCATTTTGAGTTAGTTTATGGACTTTAAGACCTTTTTCCTTTGCACTTTCAACTTTCTACATATCATTTCATGAAGCAATTTAAAGATGGAGAAGAAGTAATTCCATATGAGACAAGGATCAATTAGATTATGGAATTGAATGAAGAAATAATAAAGTCCCATCAAATACATGTCAAGTTTAGAGAAAATATCAAGAAAATATTTGACAAGAAGGTCACTCTAAGATTTTTCAAATTTGGAGACTTGGTCTTGTTATGGGAAAATGAACATGAAGACAAGGGACATCATAGAAAATTTGATTCCATATGGATGGGACCATATTCTATTGACATCAATATTGGAGAGCATACTTTCTTTCTAAAATACTTAGAAGGAAATTTACTGGAGTTTCTCATCAATAGAAGGCATCTCAAACTTTTCTTGGACTAACCTGGAAGGTCGGGTATGATTTTGTACAATGTACAACTTTGCTTTAGTTTTTTGTGTTTTGTTTTTGTTGTTGTTTCCCTTTTTGTGTTCTGGTCTATAGTGACCAGGTTTCTTATCTTGTCTATTTTCCCCCATCCCATTATGTATCTATTTTGGAATATTTGTGTGTTTTGTTTACTTGACTCTTTTCTCAATGGACTAGGCATATGGTATTTGTTCTTATGGAACCCACAGGGGGTGCCCATCCTCAAGCATGATCCGTTGTTGGTGCTCAATCTAGTTATTTGGATTGATATGGTATTTTTCATGGACTCCCCATAAATTTAACTAGAATTTTGTTTCTCTTATTTCTCCCTATGCTTCAAATATCAGTTTGATTCAAGGAGAATTATTAATTTGTAATAGATACCGTGCCTTAGCAAGATAAAACAAAGGATTCAAGAGAAATTAAAGGAGATTGGTTCAATTGACCGATAAATCAAAGTATAAATGCTTCAAATTTACAGGTGATTGGGACTATGCTTACATATTTAAAAAATAACATGCAATCAACACCAAAATGATACAAACTAATCCAAAAAAGATGAATATCTGAATGTCGAAAAGCATGCAACCCAGCCACGAAGGAAAAAGTTGTAGGAATGGTTGAAAAACTTAGTTAAAATGGACTTAGCCATTTTAGTGAAGACTAGAACGTTCAAATGGTTGTCAAATTCCACCTCTAAATAGCATTGACCATGGGCATTAGAAAACACGTGGGAGACTAAGTTTACAAACATTGGTGGGTTACTTTTAAAAGGACTGTATGACGTCCATTTTGTTGTCGCCCTCAAAATACCCCTCACTTTCCAAGTTAAGTTACAAAATTTTTGAGTTGGTGCCTTTGAGGAATGTTTAGAATAGAGTAAGAAGTTTGGAGAGATGGAGAAATTTGTTCTTTGAAGTTCTTGGTGCTTGGTTTTTAATCTCGCCCTTTTCATTTAAAACTCTCCAGTTTGCGTGATTTGATAAATTTTCTAGTTCCCCATCTGGATGCTTGAAAATATTTTCCTTCATTCGAATGTCATTGTCAATACTTCTCATTGTCTATGGATCATGTCGAGCATAGTATTGTTTACAGTTTCTCATTCCATGGAGAACAATTTGAAATTCGGGTGCAAACGGTCAGTTTTTCCCTTTCATTTTTATTTTTTCATAGTTGTGAATGATGAGCATCAAATTATGTCCCGACGTCTATAGATGCATTGACATATCTGATTGGATGCAGTGTGGTGGGTTTATATTTTAAACTTGTTACTTTTTTTATTTTTTGCAAAAGTGTCAAATCAACCCTGTGGTTCGAAGGATCCTGATTGGCTGAAACAAGCAGTGACAGAAAGGTGGGGATTTTTTGTATTTTGAGGCATTATGGTGAAAGGTGTAAAATGTAAAAATAATGCCTAAGGCTCGCAAAGGTACACATGGCCATTTTTAATTCAAAAATAGAGAGGCGGGTTATCAAGACACTTTAGGAATTTTACCTTTGTTTCCAAAAGGGCGTAAAGTTATAAAGTGAAGCGCAACCCCGCTGACATCTAGGTGAAGCCACGTGTTGATGCCTGCATTGAAAATTCAAAGTGGGAAGGTGGGCCATTGAAGTGATTTGGGAATTTTGGTGTTATTTCCAAAAAGAGAGTTAAAAGTTATAAAATGATCTATGACTCCGCTGGGGTCTTGAGCCCACATTGAAAACTCAAAGTGGAGAGGTGGGTAGGTGGAGAGCTTTGAGTTTTTGAGATTTTCTTTGAAAAGAGTTAAAATTGTAAAAGTGAGCCGTGACTCCATCACCACTCAAGTGAAGCCACATTTCAGGCCTATATCAGAAGTGGATGGGAAGACCAAAATGTCTAAAATGGAAAATATCTATAAAAATTATAAAATGCAATAGGCGTCCTCAGGTCCACTTCATTTTAGATGTCTTCCACATGGATGGCTCCTATTTGAAGTTAGAAAATAGGTTTAACGACTGCATTACAGAGCATCTTTTTTTTTCCACCATTAACACTTCTGCAAGAACCAAGAAATTGAATGTCACCATTTTTGAGGATTATTTAATGGCTTCTTCATGTCATTATGGTTATTGGATCCTAGTACTTTGTAGATGTAATAGATTCAAAAGTAATCAATATAGAATTTTTTCCCTTTCTTCCTCTAATATTCCTTCTTTCCTTGTTCAAATTTGCGAATCATTCATCTTTGCATGATAAGAAACTTTGTGTTATTGTTAATATGACTTCAGGAACTTTGTGTCTGTGAAATTACATCTGTTATAAAGGTGAATGATTCCATTCTACATCCCCTTTGATCAATACATATAAGGTTATACTCTGCTATCTATATTTCCTGAAAGTATTGTTATGTTCTTCCTCTCTCATCTCCTTAGTTCTTCCATTCTTTCGCATTGATGATCTTTGGGCATAAAATGTTTCAAAGTATTAGGAATCCACACTTTGAAAGTTTTACATTTGTATATAAGTTTTGTTGCTTGCTTTCAATAAGGGAAACTCTCCCATTAAAGAGGAAGGACTTACTGTCCCCTGACTATGATTAGTTAAAGTACAATTTTGAGACCCAACAGGTTTTGGCAACTCTACTGGGGATTTCATTTCAAACAGGTATCCCTTTCTAAAATAACAACTTGAAGATCATTTTTGATCTAGTGAATCTAAGATATACTCGTGGTAAAAAGGCTCTCAAAATAGAAGATTCCCATTTTCAACTTATGGAGCAAAAAAATGTCTCTCTTCTTCTAGCAAGAAGGAACAGAAGAACTTGTTCTACAAGAACACCTCCTATTAAAGATATAAATTCCAAGAATAGCATTCCTCAAGAACAATTCATTCCTAATCTTTGTGCTTTGATCCTTGCTAGTGTTTTAGTTCCCCTTCAGTCAATTTTTTCCAAAGATGGCAGCCCCTTTACCTTGGGGACAATAGGTTGGGCCTCTTGCTCTTCCTCGGCCATTGCATGAGTTACCTAGGGGTAACAAGAAAAGTTATCCAAAATTTCAGTGGTGATGGGAAGGTTCATCCATATGAATACATTACAGCCTTCATTGTTGCATGTAGGAATTCTTCGGTGTTGAACATGAAGATGTCTCTATCAGGATTTTTATGGATACATTGCAGGAAAATGTTGTTGATTGGTTTCATCATCTTCCTGTTGGGTTGATCACTAATTGGAACACCATGAAAACTCATTTTGAGTAATTTTTCAAACCTGATGAAGATGTGCATGCTCTGTTCAGCTCAAATATCTCATATTAATAAGGAACTATTCGATCCCATGAGGGAGTTTGTGGCAAAATTCAACAAGCTAATTCATAAAATTCCATAGAACACTCATCCTAATGGATCAAATCCAAAAAAATGCTTCTTCCTCAATGCCCAGTTACCTAAAGTGAGTTATGCACTAAGGAGAGCTAACCTTGAAACTTTGGAGGCTGATCAATGGTTGGCTATCATTGTTGAGGATGACCTGATCATTTTTGGTAAATTGAAAAGAGAATCCTTCCAAGTCTAAGGCATCTTCTTCTTCATCCTCTCTTGGGGCCAACTCAAAAAAATGAGTACAGAAGCTTGGAAAATGATCTCATTGCCATTAAGAATGACAATTGGCTCAACATACACCTTACCAAGACATCCTAAGGAAGAATTTTCATCCTAGGCACTAGATACCTCCTTCTCAGACCGGATTGGCTATTGAAGGCCCACCCATAAAGGTTTTAGTCAATGCAACTTGTGAAGTTCAAAGAACCTAATGATGAGGATTTTAATGAACTCTATGAAGAACCAGAAGAAGAGTATTGATGAAGAACTAGAGGAGCTTATTGGATCTCAAGTTCATTTCCTTACCACTGAAGGTATGGATGGCATGGAGATGAATATGATGAAAGATTTGCAGATATGAATACTGAGTCATATGTTGTCATGACTCAGGAGAAAGTGAACAGAAAAGAAAAAGTGGTACAACCTGCTAAGAAATCCAAAGAGTATCCTATAAGCTATTCCAATAGTTGTGAGAATAGGAGCTCCTATTCCCACTGCCTCCACACAAAAGGTGAGTAATGTTAATTCTCCTTCTTCTACTTCTGTTTCCAAAACTTCTTGTCCTTCAAAACCTAAAGTTGATAAATCAAAAGTGTCTCCTGTTCCTAGTAGTGATGCCCCATCCAGCCTCTAGATCTTTTGATATCATTGATCACCTCAAAAATACCAAAATCCAAATCTTAGAGGCAGAATTTTACCAGACCCATCCAAAAGTCTTTGCTAAAATGGTAAAATTTATCAATTCCAAATCTAAAGCCTCATCTAATACTTATAAAGGTATTTTTTCCCACTCCCTCTTCCTTACCTCAACCAAGCCTTGTTGCTGCAGTCACTTCCCCTAATGAGAAAATTGAACCATTCTATGTGATTCTTCTCATAGTTAGCCATAAACTCAGTAATTGTATCATAGAATCAGGAGCATCAGACAATATAATGCCTAAAAAAGTAGCCCATTCTTTGGGCCTGACTCTAACACGTACCTTTGGTTCATGTTATTCCATGGAGAGTAGAGAAGTGCCTTTGGTTAGAAGAATTAAAGATGCACAAGTAGCTTTTGCTGCTTTTCCAAAGAAAAGGGTCTTAGCCACTATTTTGGTTGTTGATATTCCTCCCTCATATGGGATGTTGCTGAGTAGAAATTTTTGTAAGGAGGTTGGAGGTGAAATTCATATGGATTGGTCGCATGCTTTGATCTCTGTTAATGGAAAAATGAAGAAGCTGCTACCTAATAAACATATTGAATACTTTGTGCAAAAGACTGATGATCCAAAAGCACAAATACTCTATGAAGATATAGGGCATGGTAACTATATGATTATGTCACAAGATGAGGCAAAACTTCCTAAGGGAGTGATTCATGATCCCAATGGCATTTGGACTCTAGAGTTTGATGGAAGCTTGTTCTTTAGCTAGTTCTAGATCTGGAGTGGTGTTGATCTCTCTAGAAGGAAAGATTCATCCTTTCTCTTTGAATCTTTTTTTTTGAAAATACAAACAATATAGCTGAATATGAGGCTCTCATCCTTGGATTGAACATGGAAAAATAAATGGGAGTGAAGAATATTTTTACTCAGTGGAGATGCAGAGTTGGTTATGAAACAAGTCAAAGATCTTTATCCAAGTCCAAGAATAGGAGATTGAAACATTATAGAAATCATTGTCTGGGATTCCATTGAGTTTCTTGATGCTTTCTCCATTGAAGTTGTGCGTAAGAGAGAAGAATACTAGAGCTGATCTCTCTAGTTGTCTCAGGATATTTGTTGATTCCTCACCCAATATTTCTCTCAGAAGAAATTTACCATTGAAATGATTCATAGGCCCAGTGTACCAGATAATGCAAGCAACTGGCAGTATTTTCAATGATTATCAACACTTTCTCTCATTCTTAGAGCTTAAGGACAAACTTCAACCAATTATATTTTGAAGGAAGTGAGACTTTTCCTAGAGACTTATGTGCCCTGTAATGAAGGAGATATCAAGGAAGAGATGGATCAATATGTATTCATCAAATTGAAAGGTAATAGAATGCCTAAAGGGCTGGTGAGTTTGGAAGATCTGTTAGATAAGCATGATAGGTACATTAAGTCTAAAGCTTCCCAAGGAGATCAACAGTCTGTTGAATGTGAAAAGATTAATATTGGGAGTCTTGATGAACCCAAGACAATGAATATTGGAAAATCTTTGAACTCACAGAAGAAAAGAAGAAAGCAAAAAACTTGTTACAAAAAGTATGCCAATGTTCTTTCCTATTCATATGAATGATCTCAAGGCTTTCCAACTAGAAAGGAGATTCGAGACTGGGATCCCTCTACAATAGCATTGTGTTTTTTCTGATTGAATAGCAGTATCCAGAAACTAAATAAAATGTATTAAGCCAGTCTGGCACCATTTTTGAATAGATTTCTAGAAGTTCCTTAAGGAGTGTGAGAAATATTATTTATCCCTATACAGGTTTCCTTTAACATGAGATTGCTAATCCATTGTGCCTGTTAGAAAAAATAATGGTGAGATTCACTTCAATGTAAACATCGAGGAATTTGAATCAGGCCTGTGAGAAAGTACATAACTATCATCTCCCCATTATGGATCATGTAACGACACAGAAGTCACAGGCTCTGGGATAAAGGACACCCTTGTCAAATGGATATAAACTACGATACAATCAATTGGAAGTCAATGGAGCCCTATTGATGAAGATGTAATTTGTAACATTGTTAAATAATCCTATAGATAGCGTGAATTTTTTTTGTCTAAGAGATTTGATATCTTGGTCTTATCCATACTGGTAGAATGAAATTACAGAGGGTAATTTGATTATAAGATTTATCATAGTCAGTTCTAAAGGGAAAGTGTATTCATTGTTTAAGTTAGATGAGATGAGCCAATTTAAAACCTTCCCAAATACAAGGGATAATATTATCTTATAGCATCTTGAAGCAGTCCTTTAGAAATGCAGAGAACATGGAGTTTCTCTCAATCCTAAGAAGTATGTCTTTTGTGTTTCTTAAGGAAAGTTGATGGGGCATATTGTCTCAAAAGAAGGAATCAAGATAGATCTAGAAATATTTCAAGCAATCCAACAAATTCCTCTTCCCACAAGCAAAAAGGGTGTTCACTCTTTCTTTGGTAAGATAAAATTCCTGAGGAGATTCATTCTTGATTTTGCAGAACTGACTATGAGCATTTCTCACATGATGAAAGGAAAGTGAAAATTTGGTTGGAATTCCAAAGGTAAAGAAGCATTTGAAGGTATCAAGAAAGCCATTACAAATACTCCCATCTTAGCATGTCCTAATTTCGGCAAGGATTTTATCATCTATTGCTATGCTACGGAGAATACCTTGGCTGTTGTGCCAGCTCAGAGAAATTCTGAGGATCATGAACTTATAATTGCATTCATGGGCTATGTTCTAAAATATCACGAATTGAAATATACTATGATGGAGAAACATGATTTTGCATGGTCAAATCTGTCAAGTAGTTCCATTTTTATATTCTTAATTCCCACTCTGTTATGCTTGTACCTGATACAACCATCAAGTCTATTCTTACACAACAGGAGTTTGGAACTAAGAGAGGCAATTGGGTAGCAAAATTCCAAGAATATGACCTTGATATCAAGCCAACTAATCTAGTCCAGGGTAAAGGATTATGTGAGCTTATTGTTGAAGGAGCTGATGTAAAATTGTCCAAAAAAGAAGTTGATGTTCATGTTGTTTTCTTCCTTAATTCAACAGATGAATGGTATGCTTGTATTGCAAATTTTCTTACTTATAGAGAGTTTCCATCCCACTTGAGTTTCAAGGAAAAGAGAGCTATTAATCTAAGGTCTGCACAATATGTAGTATGGAAAAATTCTTTGTTCAAGTGAGGCATAGATGGAAAATTCCTGAAATGTGTGGAAAAAGAGCAACAAAAGAAGTTGTTTTCAGATTTTCATGATCAAGCTTGTGGGAGGGAATTTCTAATAAGCTGTCACTACCCATAGAGATCCTTTGTAGAAACCACAATAGGCCTTCATTAAAATAGGGGAAAGCATAGAAAATGTCTTGACTTGGTATGAGTGCATGATCAAGATTTTGTTGGGAGACCTAAGTCCGCTTCTTTACCATTTCAAAAATTCAACCAAGTGAAGCAGGTAGAATTTGACGAGCCTCCTTAATAGTGGGGTGTTGGATTTCATTGAAAATCTTAATCCAGCTTCAAGTGTTGGGCAGACTCAAAAGTTAAGCTTCCTACAGATTCCCACTTCACAAAGCGCATGGAGGCTATTCCAATCAAAAGCACTATTTCTGAGGTGGTCGTGTAAATTAACCATATTAGAACATCCCCATAAGGTTTGGGGTAATCCAAAGAACATTGTGACTGGTAAGGATTCACCAATTATACTTCTTCTGAGATCATGAGATCTCTGCAACCACATCATTAGAAGAATAAATCCCTTGGCTCAACCCTGAGATTATTACTCATCAAGGGAATGGAAAAGATAGAATCAAACTACTATATGACTAGGGTTAGAGCATGGTTCGGAAGCTTGTTAATAAAATGTTAGGAAAGGTCAGGGGAACAATAAACGTCATGACCCCTCCATGTCCATGGGTCATGATTGGACGTGTAAACCCAAAATAGTAACTGGGATCAGATCCATTGCGACGTGGTGAAATTGGTGTTGAAAATTAGTTGTCAGTAAAAATTTAACTTACTAGCCTTGCACTTAAAGAAGATGCATATGCTTAAGATTAAATAGATCATTCTATGACTAGATATCTCCAGGTGGATTTAGTATAACCACTGTATATTCAAAGAGCAAACAATCAATTGACAGGAATGCAAGTTTTACATAGAATCCCTCAACTCATCATGATTGGAGAGGGTAGAAATTTTTTGTTTGTGAGACAAAGCTAGACATGAGAAACATCTACCACTAGCAATGGTCTTGTTCTGTTATGGAACAAAATTCCCCTGAATTTTGATGTCAAATTTTGAAAATTTTGAGTTGGTTCCATTGAAGAATGGTCCTTTAAATAGAGTAAGACAGTTTGCTAGAGATGGAAATTATTTGTGCTTTGAAGTTATATGGTGCTCGGTTTTTAATCCTCGCCCACTTCCTTGTTTGAAATTCCTCAGTATTTGCACGTTTTTAAACTCCTATGTGATTCCCGTCTAGATGCTTCTGAAAATTGTGTATAATCTTCATTCAAAAGAAATTGTCAATCCTTTTCTGTTTTGGTTGTGGATCTTTCATTGAGCTTGGTTTTGTTTTCCATTTCTCGTATCCATGTGAGAACAATTTGAATCTGGGTGTAAATGGTGGGGTTTCCCCCTTCCATTTTATTTTTCCACGGTCGTGATATGGCACTGGGCGTATCTTTCCCTGTCATTTTTTCCCCAATGCTCACGGATACGTGCCTCGTTCCTCTGATTGAAGTCATGTGGCATGGTGGATTCAACTGTTGTCGCCCTCAAAATCCTTATCACTTTTTCAAGTTAATTTTTGCAAAAATCTTAAATTGGCCTTTGAGGCCCGAAGGATCCTGATTGAACTAAGTAAGAAGTTTGGAGAGATGGCAGAAAGGCGTGCCCTTTTCGGGTTTTGGAGCTCAATTATTCCAATCTCGCCTCATAAAGTTATAAATTCTGAAGCTGCGTGGACCCACAAAAGGACTATGTCACCATTTTCAGATGCTTCAAAGAGCGAATTTCGGGTCGTCAGAATGTCACTTGTAAAGTCCTTTTGGCTTTGTCCTTTGGAAAAAGTTGAGCCTAAAAGTTATAAAGTGAGCCATTTTCTCATGTCGTTAACAAGTCAACAAGTGGAAATTACGGATGCAACGGGTTACTTTGGGAAACTTCAACTTTCATTTTGAAAAGATTAAAATTGTTAAAATGATCTGTGACTCCACTAGGACCGAATAAAGTCAAATGTTTAGCCCAACATCCGCAGATACATGGACATCTCTGATTGAAGGTGGCGTCATCAGGTAGAACTTTGAAGACTTATTAACCTCATTTGTTATTTTTTGGAGTAAAGTGTACAAAATGAGCCATAACTCCGCTGGAATCCAGGTATCCTGAATATGCGTTGAAAATTCAAAGTAGAGAGGCGGGTCATCAGAGCATTTTGGGAATTTTAAGGCATTTTCTCAGAAATAAAGTAAATTTGTAAAAGAGAGCCGCATCCTCGGTGATGCCCCGGGAGATGGCCACATGTAAGGCATTATAAGTCAAAAGTGGAAATTGCGGGGCTGTCCGGGAAATTTTGCACTTTGCAATTTTTATGGTCCAAAAGGGTGTAAAGCTGTATAATTTCGAAGTGCAACGTGGATTCATTTTGCAAAAGTTGCATTATCGCCATTTTTTAATGCCTACGTTGAAAAGTCAAAGTGGGAAGGCAGGGCATCGGTGTGATTTGGGAATTTTGGGGTTATTTCCAAAAAGAGTGTTAAAAGTTATAAAATTATCTACAACTCTGTTGGAAAGCTCTCAACCTCCTCTACGCCATGAAAGAAGTAAAATATTACTTTTAGCAAGATTTGATTGGTTGAAATATGGAAAATGTCTTTCCTACCATTAATATGAGATTTTCTTTGAAAATATTTAAAATTGTAAAAGTGATTTGTGACTCCATTGCCACTCAAGTGAAGCCATGTGTCAGGCCTATATCAGAAGTGGATGGGTGGACCAAAATGTTTAAAATGCACAATCTCTATAAAAATTATGAAATGTAAAAGGCGCCCTCAGTCCCGCTTCAGTTTAGATCTTTTCCACGTGGACAACTCATATTTGAAGTTATAAAATGGGTTTAATGGCTGCATTACAGAGCATCATTTTTTTCCACCATTAACGCTTCTGCAAGAACCAAGAAACTGAATGTAACCATTTTTTAGGATTATCTAATGGCTTCTTCATGTCATTATGGTTGTTAGATCCTAGTACTTTATAGATGTAATAGATTCAAAAGTAATCAATACAAAAAAATTTCCCTTTCTTCCTCTGTTATTCCTTCTTTCCTTGTTCGAATTTGTGAATCATCCATATTTGCATGATAAGAAACTTTGTGTTCTTGTTAATATGATTTCAGGAACTTTGTGTCTGTGAAATTACATATGTTATAAACGTGAATGATTCCATTCTACATCTCCTTTGATCAATATGTATAAGGTTATACTCTGCTATCTATATTTCCTGAAATTATTGTTATGTTCTTCCTCTCATCTCCTTAGTTCTTCCATTCTTTCGTATTGATGATCTTTAGGCATAAAAAATTTCAAAGTATCAGGAATCCACACTTTGAAAAATGTACATTTGTATATAAGTTTTTTTGCTTTCTTTCAATAAGGGAAACTCTCCCATTAAAGAGGAGGGACTTGTTGTCCCCTGACTGTGGTTTGTTAAAGTACATTTTTAAAACCCAACACATTTACCTATAAAATTCAATGCTAAGGTCATCAAAGACATGTGATATAATTTCAAGGGTGAAAGGAGGGGCCACATGGCAGGATTCTGGCTCTCCTCAAATTATTTTCAATCTGCATACCTCAAGTCCTTATATTAAATTATGTTAGATAATTCTATCCATTCTGGGCAAGGTTAAGGCAAGTTAAAGGACACACGACAGATGAAGGTGATAATGGATGTCATAAGATCAATGATCAAAGATAGGACATGTGTTGGCATTCTAGCACTCTTCAAGTGGATGGGATCCAGTGGACCTCAATTCTATAGAATCAACCATGTTTCAAATCACTTCACGTTCACAACAAAATCAAAGTCAGTGTGGTCAATAAAACATGGCGGGTGAAGAAGATGAAATATTGCACAAGATAAACAACCAGCAATGGACGCAAGGTAGTTTTTTGAAACTCTTTGAGAAGATGGGATTTGAAAAACCTCAAGCCCACAGAATGAGCTAAAAGTAATTAAATTTTTGGGTTTGGGTTTGGGTTGAATAGTTAGCAGAGTGAGAAGATAGGTGGTGTAATTATAAGGTGACACATGATATAATTTCAAGCATTTAAGGTAGACACATGGCAGCATTTCTTCATAATCCAAGGTAGATGTGCTTAACGGATGTGGATCCCACATAATCAAAGGGGTTAATAATATTTTTGTTTTGGGATTAGATCAAGGTAGGTTAACAAGGAAACATGACAGAGTTGGGGATGACAAGTGGCATAGGATTGATGGCTAGCGCTGGACACATGTCACCATTCCAATGACCTTTTAGGTGATGAGCTCCCGCGGACGTAAAGTCCTCATAATGAATTGGATTTTACATAATTTAGGGTCCACCCAACCTTACAACCAATGAAAGGTGAACACATAGAAAAAGGGAAAAGGAAGCACACGTAGACAAAGGAAATCCCCAAGAAAAATCAAATGTTTCCATATGTCACATTCTTATGCTCCCGATATGTAAAACTTCAGAGGGCCATATATTTCGACCCAAAGCGCCAAATATTGCAAAATTTATATCATTGGAAAGGTCTCTTTAAGAACATCACTTTTGTGTCATAAAATTTAGAAATTGATGATATTTAGTGGGAGAAGAATTAGAAAATGTCTTCAGTATTCAAGTTGTAATCCCATTGTTGGTTAACCACCCATCTTAATGAAGTATGGTGTCTGTTTCTTCTCTAAACACATAAGGAAGAAGGAATGAATGAATTTGACATGCATCCCATTATCATTTACAATATTTTAATGCATCTTGTTGGTGGGTGAAGAGGGCAGTCATATTTTTATTCTCTCTCTTATCTTCTATATATTGTAACAATCTGTAATTTTGTTGGAGGATGCAGATTGGGGGGTAGTTGTAGAATTTTCTTGATTAAATTTTTTAGGTTTCAGTTTCTAGTTTCTTGTAAAACATCTTTTTGTGTCGAGTTATTTTGAGGAAGAGATAAGGTGGTTGCATTGTACAGCCATTAGCGGGTTTTGAAGGCATTTTTTATATCCCTTAGCCAAAACTTACATGAATAAGATCCTAATTGTTTTGATCAAGCTATACTTTCCTATTTCTCAAGTTTTAAATGAATGATTGAGGAAATATTGGTTATGTTACTGTATTTCATTGGATTTACCTTTTTAAGTACACAATAGTCTTTCTTAGTTGTTTTATTCTTCTGGTCACTGTGGGAATATTACAAAATAGTGTATATTTTGCAATAATTCAGTCTGGTTGTAAAATCCTAAGGACAACATCACTTTTGAAGAGATTTTGTTATCCCTTAAGGTTATTTTGGGTATATAATAAAAATATATAAGGTGCTTTATCTCAGCTCTAGCTCCATGATTCATGGTTAGAATTGTGAAGATTGTAGATGAAATTTATGCACATTGAGTATCAATGAATGAAAATGTAATTTCAAATATCATTTTAAATTGATTGTTCCTTTTAAAAATTATAGTCAAGGATGGATTCTTTCCATGGGAAAACTCAGATACCAAGGTCATAAAAGTAACTACCCTCCTCCCTTCAAATCTCAATAATAAACAATTGATAAAATTCATGCCTACTAAGCATATAATACTTGAAAACCATAAATATGCTTATTCTACAAAGTTGAGACTAAAATTTGTCCATTATCAGTAAGATTTGCTAAGAATCCCACCAAGTCTGTGATCCAATATCATTCAAAGTATCCTTTGTCAATAATGTTATGCAAATGCAATATATGAGGTTGTTCATTATTTGTCTATTAGATCTATATTTGACTATCAAGTGCATACAATAAATCAAGTGACAAATATTTTGAGAGAAGTATTGTATTTATGGATGTACTTGCTTAAAATTAAGTTTCACCAACCATAAATGAAACTAAGCCATGAAATCTTTTCCTTTATTTAGATCATCCACCTAGGTCCTCTCACGAGACAGAAGTAGTAGGGTAAAGCCATTCCATTTGTGAAGGTGCCTCCTAATCACCTCCTTGATTTGAGTCATTGAGTTGAGTGTTGAAAAAATCCCCAAGTATCAAGGACAAATAAAATTTCATTGTTCATCATTCTCTCAAAGCCAACCCACTTAGGTTAGCTACTCATCTCCCAGGGGTGATATTTTGGGAGCCAACATAAGCCAAAATTAACTTTGCATTAAAGTATGACTATGCAAAACTTGTTTTAAAGAGGAAAGAGGCACTAGAATCTTTACAGAGATCTCACACAAATTTTTGAGGCACCAAAAAAATGCTTAAAAGTAAAAGGGAAGAGTAACTTTGTATTTCAAGTGAGAGCCTCTTTACACTATGTTCAAACCTACATTTATAGAAAGAGAAAAAGAGAAGGGGGAAGGGGAAGTGAGAGGAATATGTTGACATATTTTGATGTTTAGGTCAAATAGATATCATGGAATATTTTCAAACATTCCCCAATTGAAGATAAACATTATATGTGGGAAATTAATGACATATGGTGGTGGTGATTGTATTTATCTCCCAAAACATGGAAGATAATGACCTGAAACCACTCCCTTATTGAAGAGCTCTTCAAGATATTACCAAAAAAATCAATTTTTCTTGATTTGGTGCTTTAGAGAAAAATTTATGGTTTCCTAAAATTTTCCGTAGTTGTGATGTTAAAAATTTTGCCTCACGGTTATCAAATTTACCTCAAAATTTGTCCGTATAGATTTTATTATTTCCATTTTCTATCACCTTGAATTCTGTGGACTTTTCACTTGCTTGTGTTGCTGGAAAGTCCATCAAACATAACTTTGGGATTGTCAACTACAATTGCACTTGAGATCCCTGCAAAACATTACCATGGAGTCTTTGGATGGCTGCAAACATGAATTGTCTTCCATAGTCATATGTGGTGCTTTTTATTGTTTGAGCACATGAAATGTTTGACATAGTCTTGCATGGGATTTTAGGTTGCATTTCCCCACCAAAAAATACCATAGACATCTTTCTTTCTTTAATATGTGAAATTTATTCCTAACAGTGTCATGGAATTTTCAATTACATTTACACATTAGAAACCCGTTGTACACCATCACATAGATCTAACCTTCTTACGCAAAAAAATTCTTAACCATATACCTAAGTGTTAGATTTTTACTTCATGT
The DNA here is from genome assembly GCA_019776745.2 of Taxus chinensis. NCBI lineage: Eukaryota > Viridiplantae > Streptophyta > Pinopsida > Cupressales > Taxaceae > Taxus > Taxus chinensis. The sequence continues at coordinate 179,734,358 of CM034156.1, forward strand.
TTCCTTTATCTTTGTCTTAACTTTGAGAATATTTTCACTTTATGATTTATTTCTATTAGGCTTAGGTTATGTTTTACCTTTTTCTTTTACATTTCCCTTTCCTTTTCAAGTGTTAGATATTGGACTTGTATTAGATTCATTGACAACTAATGCCTACTACTTAATAGCTTTAGGTCCAATATCACTGATAAAAATCATTTTTCATGATCTCTTTAAAGTTTCTCATAGAACCTATCAAAATTTAATGCAACATATGTTACACCCAGGTAATCCTTCTATGTGTAGTAGTTTGATACAAAAACTAAGTATGGACGACTCAATTTAGACATAATATTCCCAATAATATTATCATCAAACTTATTTTCCCCAATTGTAATAAGGATTTCAAGTGTTTTATCTCATAATGAAGTCTTCAATTCAAATAAATTTGTCTAATCTAATAGCAGAAATATCATTTTTCAATTTGAATTCTCGCATCTTACATGTCTACTAAAGAGGTTTTCCAATTTATTACAAACTTTATAAGGATCCATGTCACATTTAAAGTGAAGTTTGAGTTCAGGAGACATAAATTAATCTATAATACCATGAGCTTTATCATATATATTTTACCTTATTTTTTAATGTTCAATAAGGGCAATATGTGCATATTCTTCACTAATTGTAATATGGGAAAGACCCTTGCTAATAAGCACATCAGTAATTTATCATCTCTAATTGAAGTAATTAGAACTATTGAAAATTACCATTGTGGCATCCATAATGAGTACACAAATTTATTTTTTCATAAAAAATATGTAATATTTTTCTTCAAAAAACTGTTTTTTGAAATAATAGTTAAAAATATCATCCCGACAAGAAAATCACAATGGTAAAATTTTCTTAACGGAAAATCATTTCTATTTTTTGATTTAAAAAATAATATGGGGGCGGGAAATGTTTTGTGAAAATTAAGTAGCAATTAAAATGAATACCTTAGAGAGAAAATGTGTAGTGCCCTACACCACCACATCCTTTTTGGCATTGGTGTGGGCTTAAATCTAGAAGATATTTGATTTGAGTTCTTATCGTTATTGGAGATGAGATGCCTATATTTAAATTACATCAACCCACACTTGAGTGAGTCCTTATTAAGTCAAAATTTGTTAGTGCCTTGACAAAAACCCTAGTTTAGTGTCTTAGTGTGGATGTGCATTTTATAAGGGTTTCAAATCTACTATTCAAGCTTGTCTTAAGGGTGCATGCTGATTGACATCTCTCATCTCTAATTAGTAATATTTTGAGAAATCATAATGAAGTTTTGATAGATGAGGTGTACGAAAATGCATGGTATGCACTTCGTGGGTTTAATACCAAGTCTTTGGACTATTAGGAATATTCATGTTAGTGATCATGGGTAAGTATAAAATAATTATGTATGAAAATATAGTGTAACGGAGTTGTTAAAACCAACTCATGTAAATATCCACATAGAGAGTATTTGTGAAGTGGGTAGTTAAAACTATCTCCTTGTTTATAATAAAGACAACACTATAAATTTGTAAGGTCTCGTATGAACAAATATACAAAAATATTACTGTGTTTAATATTCTTTTAACTCTGGCCATCTATGTCATTTGGTATCAAAGTAGTTTATCCTCTTGCTCCTAATGGAATTATATTGATTTTTTAAGGGGACAATGGTGTTGTGCTTTGTCCCCGAGAACGAGATTTTAATATTTATATTTTTTTACAAGAAGCTTTATGAACTATTATGTTATAGATTATAGATTTATATCTAAATGTGTACCTAGTGTGCTAAGATATTTCAATGCAATTGTGTCTAACCTTCGTCAGGAACCTGTTAATTGATCTGTCATTGTATAATTTTTTTGCAGACCGTCACCCTCAAGATTCCTTTCTCTTAAATGAAATTAATTTATGTCTATTCTTCCTAGGCACTTCATTATTATCAGAATAGCTATAGATCTATATGTTGTTTAAGCATAAGAAGAGTCGAGATTAATATTTTTTTAAATTGAGACTACGTGTGAGTAGTGAAAAACTTATTAAAAATGAGAAAGATAAAAAAATATGAAAGCAAAGCTTTCATCCAAGATTTTCCTTTTAAACCTCAAATAAGATTGCATTGAAGTATTTAAACTTTTGGAATCTTGTAGTTTTTGGATTGTGGATGCTCTTGAATTGTTATCTGAATGTAGAAATGAGAAAATGCTACGAGCAGATAGACACGAGGATGCAGATGGAAATTTTGGCAGAAGTTGATTACAATTACACAAAGTTTCCAAATATGATTTAACAAGGATTTCTTATATCTGAGGGTGAGGCCATGAATATTAGATCAAGGTTTGAATGGGTTACAGGTTCATAATTATAATTTCCTAAAATAGCAATTAGATTTGGTCTTTACAGTTGCAACTTTATAGGGACAATGAATATTTGGATTTTTTGTGGGAAAATTTTTATACGTGCAACTTTGTTTCCCCCATCATTGTAGGATTCTATAAGTAGAGTTGAGTGGAGTGTGAGAATATAAATAGGATTATTTAAATAACTAATTTAATTAGTTATGAGTTGTGAGGGGACAATTAACCATTTAATTAAATTAGCTAAAGCATGTGGGAGTATAGCTAAAGTGTAATTAGAAGTAATTTCATTAATCCTGAAAGGGATGTAAAGGTAATAAAATTAATTTGATTAATTCTAAAGGAATTTGATAAATTTAATTAAATTAAATATAAAAGGGATAAATATTCAAAGCATGAATTAATTAGTTTAATTAACTAATTATAAAGGGGATGTGAATAATTAGGAATAAACATGCATTTTTGGGTGCCTACATTTTCTCCTCTTTAAAGTGTTATTATAATGTAATAGAATTTTAAATATAATAGAAGCATGCATAGCAATGAGCAGAAAGCAGTGAAGAATTTGGATGCTCCAATGAGTAGAATGGTAAGGGAATGCCCCATCAAGTGGTTAGGTGATGCAATAAAGTGGTGGACACCCGCTTTATAGGAAGAAGACAAAAAAAAATGAAGGAGGATGAGAGGGATTGTGCTCATAACATGAGCATCATTTAGAGAGTGAAATTTAGAGCAACCTTATTTTGTAGTTGTACAAGAGAGTTGTTGCCATGATTATGAAAAAATATTGATGTTTACTCATTATGTGTGTAAAACAAACACACATACAATGAAGAAATGATAAAAATGAAAACAAACCCAATATTCACAGTAAATGTATACACCATGGCTATAAAAAAGTCAAGATGATAATGAAATACACGTAATTAGTTTGAAAAGTAAGATCAAAATACAACACAACTTCAAAAAGAAGACACTTAGTTATGCCCCTAATACGTGCCATAGTAATGATTAAGCAGATGTGAATTCCCCTAAGAAATATCTTAGAAATATAAGGGGATAGGATCATACTGAAGAGTGGAGTAATATTAGATACTCCTAATGACACTCTTGTTGGATCTGCATTGAAGATCAATATGAAAGTGAAAAAGTATCATTTCCCTCAAACATTAAACTTATGAAATGTAGGGGAGGGAATGAGAGCATAAATTTCCCTAAGCGAAGTTATATTGTGAAGGAAACATTTGACGTGACTTACCCCAAGAAGATATATTGACATGCAAAGGGAAGATGATGTATTATGATAGGCATAAGATTGGAATGATCACTAGGGTAGTAGTTAAAAGTGTGATTTTATCAAGATTGTGTTGAGTTGTTGAAATATTTACATGTGTTTGTAATTTTTTAGGATTTTACGAATATTTGATTTTTTTTTATATTTATGATTTTGGTCAAGAATGAAGAAGGGAGTGGTGTGATTGTTACACTAGATTTATTATGGAGATATTATGATGTGAGATGAATCTCAGCTTCTAAGTTCATCGCTTAGCTTTTATTCAAGATTTATGATGATTATGGAGAAACGATGATGTTGTATGTGAAACGATGTCCACAAAGAACTTGCAATTATCTAAAATATAAAGAAATATTAAAAAAATGAACTACACAGTAAAAGGAAAACACACCATGGCTTATTTAAAAAACTAGGATGATAACACAATATGTATAAGTGATTCAAAAACATAAAACAAGCATGTAAAACAAACTCAAAATGAACAGGAATTAACTACACCAAATTTATATGTGAACTAAGATGCTAATAATTTATTTATATTGGTCTACAATAATAAAGTACAAAAAAAGAAAAAACTAACATGTTAACAAAAGTATTGTCACAATGTTGAAAAATGGAAATTACACAACACAATTTTCAATAACGACATCTAATACTAACCCTAATGTGTTCCAAATTAGAGAATTAGATAGATATGAATGCACTTAAGTGGTAGCTTATAAATGTAAGAGGATTGAATTGGGATGAAAAGTGGAGTGATATTAGATACTCCAAAAACACTCTTGTCGGATCTGGTTGAAGTTTGATCTATATTGGATTTAATCCAAATGTTCCCCAAGAAAATTTATATTGCAAAAGGGTAATTGCTTGTTCTTTGTCTAAGCATAGATATTCACCATGGGAAAGAAAAGTGATTATCATAAGATGATCTTAAACGATCAGTAATATTTCCATCAAATGACAATATTGTGGAACTGTGTTATTCAGTTGCTGAGATTTTGTCAAACATTTTCTGAATGTTTTACTTTTTGCTAGTTTTATATTGTTTTTCATTTTTGTCAGTGTTATATTGTTTTTGGTTTTTTAACATATTTTAATGTTTTTGGATTTTTGAACATATTTGAATGTATTTGAGTTTTTGAACATGTTTCAATGTTTTTGAATTTTGAAGCATATTTAAATGTTTTTTTTTTAAATATTTGAACATATTTGAATGTGTTTAGATTTTGAAACATATTTCAATATTTTTGAATTTTTGAATATATTTGAATGGTTTTGAGTTTTTTTGAATTTTTCAACATATTTCAATTTTTATTTTTTAACATATTTGAATGCTTTCATATATTGAAATATATTTCATTGTTTTTTAATTTTTGAACATATTTGAATTTTTTTAGATTTTTAAACATATTTGAATGTTTTTTAGATTTTAAAACATATTTGAATGTTTTTTTTATTTTTTTGACTCGGTAAAAGGGGTACACCATCTGAACTCATGTTCAAGCAATTGTAAGAATTTCAATCCATTGGAAGAATGTAGATGATATATTGATAGGATTTTTCAATCCATTTGTGACTTCATACAACTAGGAAGATGTGAGGGATCATCATCAAGAGCCAAGAAGGATGTGAAAACTAAGAGAATAGTGATATAAAAATGAAGATGAAGGATGCCAAGACACAAGTTGTAACAATGATCTATTCAGAAAAATATGACTCATCTCTAGTAAATATTACCTGATTGATTCCAAGACAATTTCGATTTATAGGTTTTTCCTAGACTTAGATCTATTAATGTCCTTTTGATTGGAAAGATCCGGTTGAAGGAATGTTTGTATCTCTTAACATGAGAAACTTCTTGGGATGTATATGATTAAAAACTCTTGAAGGCTTTATTTTTTTAATTTTTTTAAATGACCCCCTACATCTTGCTCCTTTCCATCAGTAAAAGGAAAGGGTTCAAAACTAAAGACAAAACATAGGCGAGTAAAGATTCCTTCCTTCATTCCTAGTCTCAGACTTCTAGTAAAAAGTATGGGCTTATCACTGGATACTGTGAAGGAAAAAGGTAAAATTATTGATTTTTTTATATTTTAGATTGATTTTGCCTTATATGTTGATATTGTTCTTGTTGGGAAGGACCATTTTTTCCCAAAATATTGGCCTCATGTGAATAGTAGGATGCAAGGATTTAACACCTTAGACAGAGATGGATGGTCAAAAGATCTGGGTAAAGAAGTTTAGTGTTTTCTATTCAAGAGAGAACTTGTTTTGAAGGAGTATTTTCCATCAGTAAGCTTCTAGAAAAAACCGTAGGTAAAAATATTTGGAATGGTAGAAAATATACCATGGATGAGATATAAATTTCCTAATAGAGAAAAGGTTAACATGTGTCTTATAGGTGAAGAATGTGAATATATGATAATTTTATGATTAACATATCTGCCAATGGATGAAATGATTAAAATTTCTTGTATAAGTGGCATTCCCTAGTGAGAGAGCACATGTGAACAATAAATTCTTACTTTTTCACTTATGATTTTCAAATAGTGCTTTAAGGAGTGGTTTGATATGGTTTTTAATTATTTTTTTAATGCTTTTTAATATTTCTGAGTTTTTGTGGAGGAGTGTTTGCATTGGAATTGTCATCATGGAAGAAGTCCATGGTTAGGAAATTTGAATGGTCTTGATTTATGAGACTTGGGAAGACAAGGTCTAATTCAATAGAGAGGATAGAAGGATTTTTAATGTATTTATGATTTAAAGAGTTATGATTTATGAGAATTAGGAAGATAAGGTACAAGTCAATGGAGTAACTAGAAGTGTTTTCAATGTGTCCATGATTTAACGAGTCATGATTTATGAGACTTGGGTGGAAAAGGTCCAAGTCAATGGAGGGGATCAAAATATTTTTGATGAATAATTGATTGAAGTAGTCCTGATTTATGAGAATTGGGTGGACAAGATATAAGGAAATGGAGTGAATCCTAAGATTTGATGAGACTTGATGTACGAGACTTGGGAAGACAGGATCCAAGACAAAGGAGTGGATCCTAAGATTCATTGGTCCTAAGTTACTAGAATTGGGTGGATGAGGTCAAATTCAACGCAGTGAATTGAAATATTTTATGAGTTCTAATTTATGAGACTTGGGTAGATGAGGTCTAAGTCAACGGAGTGAATCAAAATATTCGATGAGTCCTGATTTACAAGACTTGTGTGGATGAGGTCCAATTCAATTGAGTGAATTAAAAGATTCAATGAGTCTTGATGTATGATACTTGGGTAGATGAGGTCTAATCCAATAGACTGAATCAAAATTTTTGAGGAGTCATGTTTTAAGAGACTTAAGTAGATGAGGTCAAATTCAATGGATTGAATTGAAAGAGATAAATCCTTATGTAAGAGACTTAGGTGGATGAGGTCTGAGTAAATGGAGTGAATCAAAAGATTCGAGGAGTCCTATTTTACAAGACTTGGGAAGACGAGGTCCAAGTCAACAGAGTGAATCCTAATATTTGATGAGTCCTGATTTACGAGACTTGGGTGGACGAGATCCAAGTCAAAAGAGTGAATGGATATTTTTTTTATGAGATTGATAAACTTATGTGATGTTAGAGGTAGTTTGTTGATACGGACAATATGGTGGAATTCATATTCCCCAATACATTTTTGAATGATTTCCAAGGTAGGTGGAATAGAATATTTAAATTATTGGTGCTCTAAAATATTCTCTACATCAATATAACCGTCATCTGTGAATGAAATGATGCTAGAAGAGAAGGATTGATCCATAGATGGGAATCCAAGGAAACTTGTAGGATATAGAGAGAAAATATTCAATGTTACTCCTTTCAGACATTGGATTAATGTGTTTGATGATAAATTTGTAATTAAATCTGAAAATGGAATACACACCTCATGGAGTTTGCAAACACACACACACACACACACACACACACACACACACACACACACACACACACACACACACACACACACACACACACACACACACACGCATGCATGCATGCACGCACACGCACGCACGCACACACACATGTCTTGGGATGTAGATATAATCATTTCTAGTTTAATAATGTTAAGTAAAATACAATAAAGATCTTCTTTAGATAATTGTCATGAAACATTATTAAATTCAATATTGATCGTTTGAGGTATTATGGACATGGAAGGATGCATTGTTGCAAGTGTCCAAAATTTTTTTTTTTATGTATCTACAAGAAGACTATGGAATTCAGGCATAAGATCTAGCATTGAAAGGATAGACTCAGGCTCAACAATTCTTGATGATTGAACTTCTCCTTTAGAGTCTTCATTTTTATCATGGATTGCAAATACATTTTGAAGAAAGAAAGTTCTCGCTTGATATTTGAAGATAGTTGTCTAAAAAACTTTTAATTTATGATTGTACTAATAGAAGAGAATCTGGAGGGGATATTTATTGGTTTTGGTTTATAGATCCTTGACCCTTAATGTCTTGATCTCGTTGAGTTTTATCATGTAAAGAATTTTGGACAACATTTAAAAATCCATTAGAATTTGTGGTAGTTGATGTTTTTTTGATTTTGAGAGCTTCATCATCAATTTCTATTTTGACAACTCCATCATCAATTAAGTCTTGGACATAATGGCAAAGTCACACACATCTATCTATTTGATGACCATTAATGTGATGAAATTCACAGTATGTATTGGGTGTGTACCAAAATGGCTTAGGTTCCCCTTCGACAAAGGGTTTTATAATTGGATATTTTATCATTTTATACTTTTTCTAATTGATGAAAGGTGCTAGAGAAAATTTATTTGAGGGTTATAAACTAGCATTTGACTTTACGCAAAGTAGTTTCTTTGCTAGGTTATATGATTGGTGTTTTGGGTGATTGCTCACCAAGTTGAGAAGCTACGTGAGTGAGTTTCTTAGACATCTCATGAAATTTTTCAAGTAACTCATCATTTAATGTCTTACATGAATACATGATTATAACTAAAAATGGGGAAACATGGAAGCTTGGTTGATATGCTTATATTTTGGAAAATTGAATGGAAAAATAAACCTCTTACTCGACCTCTAGAAAAGTGAATTATAGAATGGAAGAGGTTGAAAGTGAAATTTTATTTCTCGACCCTTAGTAACGTGAATACTACTATGGAAGAGGGGATGGAAAGATTGAATTTACTCAACCTATAGAAAAGTGAATACAAAAATGGAAGAGGTTGAAAAATAAATTTGATTTATCAACCCATAACAACGTGAATGCTAAGATGGAAGATGAATGTGAAACAAGATTGATGTGCTCAACTCTTTAAAAAGTGAATGTTAAGATAGAAGAGGATTAACGATGAAAGAGAGGATTACTCAAATATCAACAATGTGATTTTTTAAATAAGAAGTGTAGAAATTTAACAAAGTGAATGTTAAATTTTTAGACATAGGATGGGCGACTGCTTAGAGTTTAAAAATCTCTATGTCAAACTAAAAGACATAGGAGAATGATAGAACAATAAGATCTTGATGGTGTTTGACCGCAATAAAGTGAATATCACGATGTCAAAACTTAGATTGTGAATGAAGGTGATCAAGTTAGGATGTGGATATCCAAAAATCGAGGCTTAACTCAGATGGGAAGAAGTTTCTTAAAATTTGGGTAAGAAATCCAGATATTTAAGGCTAAGGTAGAATTGATCTCGAGATGAAAAATCCAAAAGAAGGATATTTGGAAGATTAGAAAAGAGATGATGAAAAGTCAAAATAAAGGATATTTTGGAATATTCAAAAAGAGATGAGGATGGAGAGTGTATGATGTGAGTGTGGAACACAAACTCACTAACATGTAAAAATAGATGAAAATGATGTTTATGGAAGGAGGGCCCCTAAATTAAATTGGATTGGTCAAGAAGTACCTTCCTAGGATAAATTTTTCTCCCTAAATGCTAAAAGGTTACCTGAGTGAGCATGGTAGTGGTACTATTTCTAGTTTCCAGCTTTACTTTACCCCCTTGATCCAATAAGCCAGATTTTACCCCATTCAAAGGATAATACTGAGTTCACCACTATGGATAAATTTTACTCTGATCTCTCACAAAAGGCATACTAGTCAATTGGGTGGGGGTTCCCATTTCATATGCCAATTCAATCAAGGTACCAAATACTTTGGGGTTCATGTGGTACTCCTCACAATGAGATTCTAGATACTAGCCATGTATTTCCTATAGTTACAGTGGATCAGGGAATAATCTCATCTCTGAAAATTTAATTTAAAGAGTTTTATAAAGTGTAATAAAAGGGTGATAAAGGTTTGCATGAATTGATGATCAAGGAAACCTACAGTTAGAATTTTTAAGAACAATTACCGTAAAGATGGTCTTGTAAAGAAAGAATTAGAATTTTTTCCTGAGGTATACAAAAGAGAAAAAATGAGAAATAAACTCACGTTTTTTATTCTCAAGATCAATTATAAAAGTGCGATAGAAGAGCATACACATGAGGTTGTTATTATTAGAAAATAATGGAAGCTAATAACATAATAAACACTTAAAGTATTTATCTATAAAAACCTACAAGAAATTAGAAACAACCTTAAAACTAAGGCTATAATTAAAATATCTTGTTGGAAAATATAGAAAATTAAAAAAACAATTAGAGCACACTAGCACGTGCACTTGAATTTTCTAGTATTAGTAGGTGACACTAACATGTGTACAGAGATGTAAATGCATACAATAGAACATAAACACATATAATGAAACACAAGTGCATGCAATGAAAAATTATTTGTAACGCTAGCGTGTAGATGAACACGCTAGTGCACATACAGATACAAAAATGCGTGCATAAATACATTAGTGCTCACACATGCATGCTAGTTCAAATATCTTGAAATGCTAGTGCAGGAAATTTGAGAATGATCAAAATTTAGAAAAATGGCCAGAAACATGGTTTTTTTTTTTAAAAATCTCCTCCTTTGATGTACCTGAGAGCTTCAAACCTAAACATAAATGTTAGAATCACATAATAAAAAAAAATGACTATATTACCAAAATGAAAACTAAAAAATGATTAATGAAGTGTGTGTGTCCCACCGAGCATGCCAAAATGTCAGAAATGAAAAACTTAGTAGAAATGTGAAAGATACAAAAATATGACAACAAAACTTTCTTCCAAGATTTTCCTTACAAACCTCAAATAAGATTGTATTGAAGTATTTAAACTTGTGGAATCTTGTAGTTGTTGGATTGTGGATTCTCTTGAATTTTTCTCCAAATGTAGAAATGAGAAAATGCTATGAGAAGATAGACATGAGGATGCAGATGAAAATTTGGGCAGAAGTTGGATACAATTACACAAAGCTTCCAAGGATGATGTAAAAAGGATTGTCATAATTTTTATAGTTGAGGATGAGGCCATGAATATTGGATCAAGTTTTCAATGGGTTACAGGTTCATAACTATAATTTCCTAAAATCACCATTGGATTTAATCTGTGTAGTTGCAGCTTTGTAGGGGTAATGAATGTTTAGATTTTATGTGAGAAGATGTTATACGTGTAACTTTTCTACCCCCGCCATTATAGGGTTCTAGAAGTAGAGTTGAGTAGAGTGTGAGTAGATAAATAGAATTATTTAAATAACTAATTTAATTAGTTATGATTTGTGAGAGGATATTTAACCATTTAATTAAATAAAATTTTAATTAAATTAGCTAAAGGGTGTGGGAGTATAACTAAAGTGTAATTAAAATTAATTTAATTAATTTTAAAAGAGATGTTAAGGTAATGGAATTAGTTTGATTAATTATAAAGGAATGTGATGTATTTAATTGAATTAAATCTAAAGGGGATAAATATCCAAGGCATGAATTAATTAATTAATTCTAAAGAGGATGTGAATAACTAGGAATAAACATGTATTTTTAGGGTGTCTATACTACATAGCTTGGTGCAAGAAAATTCTTCATTATTCAGTGCATACATTATGATCACTTGTTCAATTTCTTCTCAATCAATTAAATCTCTCACCAAATACATAGGTTCCATTATTAAGTGTATCTTGAAGTGCAAAGTTCATCAAATTCACTCCGATCTAGCGATTTTTCACACTCATGTTTAGTCCCATACAAAGTCTAATAAATGCATAGAAAATAGGTCTAATCCATCGCATCCGTTTGATTCCTTAGTGATCTGACATCTCTAGTGGCAACATACATCCACATGCATGTAAAATTCCACATATTTTTATAATTGTGTTAACTTGGGACTATAATTTGTATATGTAGATATCCTTGTTGGCATCCAAATTTGCAATCAAATACAGGAAAATGTTAGCGGAAAATGTTCATAATTTGGATAATAGTAGGAATTTTGGAATTGATTTTGGTGATTTTTACGGCCATGGAAGTGCCTAGGTTTTACCTAAAGATTGCACAAACAATAATCTATCCCATGCAAATAGCCAATGAATTTCCAATCCCAATGTATATTTTTTTATTAAATCATTGCATGATCAACAGGCCATGATTTTAAACATTCTTAGATCACCAAAAAATATATGGAACTTTATTGGTCCTTTGGGCTCATTCGCCGACATGTATTGGATTTTTTTAGAAATTCAATTAATGTAGAATCGATAAAAGTTCAAAGGTTTTTTTAATCTTTTCCAATTTTCCAATTCGTGAATTTGTGAAGTAGTAAAAAAGGATTCAACAAATTAGCATATTACAATTTACTTAATAAAATCAAATAAATCAATGTCTTTATGACTACTACGTTGTAATTTACACCCTACAAGCACTTATTGCAGGTAACTCTAGTTAAAACCTCTTTTATTTCATGTCGCATTACTTTATCTACTTTTTAAAGTTATTTATGTAATTTTTTTGATTTTACGGTAGCGTGAATGTCATGACACTGCAATGCCTTAGTCAATTTTCATCCCATAGCTCTGCCAACTAAAAAATTATCCTTATAGGATTCCGAGAAATGACAAATAAAAAGGGAAGCTGGGGTAAAAAATAAATTCTAACCCCTCTTGGCAGTGGTACTGAAATTTGAAAAATAGCATATTATTTTGAGAAATAATCTAAGGAAACCCATCCTTCTCTAGTAGGACCAACAAAATCAAGGGGTAATGATTACATTATAAATGAAACTCAAAATGAGTTCATTTTTTATTTGATGACTAATTTTGTTAATAACGATGAAAATGAAATGCCTCCCCTTGAATACATTCCATTGAATGAAGTTGACACTACATCACATGATCTATTGAATGAAGTTAACACTACATCACCTACCCAATTAAGTGTTGGAGGTGAAACTTTAGGCAGTCAATGAAATTTAAATTCCACCATAGAAAATACTCAGGGGACACCTATTTTTGGAAGAAAGAGAGAGGAAAGAAAATGGGACTTGGGAAGGCGTTTAAGGTTAGATTGGGTTTTGAAGTATCCATTTATTGAACCTGTTGAAAATGAGGATAAATAGTAACCTCCCAAATAATTTAAATGAACAATATTTATCTTAAAATTGGGCAGGGACAAGACAATGCAACTGAATTTGGATACTATTGAGAAGTATGTAGGAAAGATATATGAAAATAAAATTATAGATGGTGTTGTGAAGAATGTTTCCATATGGAAAAATGTGGATGATTGTTTGTATATTAGGTATGAAAAATAATTTGAAAATCATAAGAGAATTTAAATAATGGTTACAACCAATGGAGGGACAATTACCTCTCAATTCAACAAGGTCATTCAAAACAATCTTGTAGGTAAATCAGTTTAGTTAGATACTATTTTCCACATTCTAAAAAGACATCGTCCTATAAAGAAGATGTTTATCTTTCTTGGTGTCTCACACTTTCCTCATTCTTACTAGTATGAAAGTAGTTGTTGGGATTGGGAAAAATGTATATCTATGGTTGAGAAAGAAGACTTGAAAGAGAAACTGAAGTTTGCAAGATACATGTCTTTGTCTATTAATGAGGTTACAACAGTAGATAATATTTCTTGGGTCTGTATGAATTTTTATATTGTTGAGAATCATGTGAGATAACCTCACTTACTTTCCATTCAAAAGATGATAGATAACTCTAATGTTGGAAACCTTTTTGAATTGGTGATAAGAATTTTGAAGGAGATTTGTGGCATGGATGATGCTACAATTGCATCAAAGCTAGTATGTGTTGGGGAATATGGGGCATCTGTAATGCAAGGTCATTGTAATGGTCATGTGTAAGAATCCAAACATATCATTTCCCGTATATGTTTATCATTCATTGTATGGATCAAAAAATAAATCTAGTATACAAAATAGTTGGAAAATTTAAACCTGTAGAAAAAATTGAAGAACTTCTTCGAGATATGCATGCTTATTTCTATCGTAGTCCTAAAAGGTTCATAAAATTCCAAAAAATTACAAAAGGACTAAAAAATAGGAATAACCTATTAAAAGATGTCGACACTAGGTGGATCTCATTGAATCAACCATTTTTTAGGGTGTACAATGAGTATCAATCCTTATTAGGAGTAATGTGGCAGAATCACATGGAAGTGGAAAAGGATCGAAATTTGATAATTTATTTGAATGATATAGAGACATTACTAATATCATGTGGTCTCCTTCCCATGTTTAATAAACAACATCGTCTAATTAAACAATCCCAAGAAAGAACTATATATATGGATGATTTTTTTAGTTTGAGGAAACAAGTTTTTCTGGTAATAGAATATTTGTTTGTCAATGAAACTACTTTTTTAGGTCCAAAGTTTTATGGTTGGAATTATTTGTTAAATATTTTAAATATAACTAGCTTTCTGAAGTTCAACTTGTTTGGGGAAGTATGTGCTTCTATACGTGGATATGAGATACCAATGCACATGTTTCAAGTATTAGCCAGTAAGGTTGAGAAGGTAAAATTCACAGGGATGTTGTTTGATAAAATTGTATCATCAATAAGGGTAAGGTTAAGATTAATTACAGTTTCCCTACTACAAGAAATAAGGGAACATTTTAGTAGGGATGTTTTAATTGAATCAATGACTTTAGCAAATCCTGCCTATTGAAATAGTGTCCAAAATGAAATATTTTTGTAGGAAGACTACCATAAGAGGTTGACTACATTGATTCAACATTTTTGTAATCTTGTTAATATCAATGTAATGAATGTTTTAGGTATTTTAATCAAAGATAGTTTGATTGATCAATCCCATGAATTCACCTCTACAATGATTGAGAAATTAAAATGTTTGGATAATCCCTTAGAGTGTGGAGAAATAACCCGGCAACAGAAAAAAAATGGGTTAAGTAATTTTTATAGAAAACCATGTCTAATTTTTTCTCATTGGTTGAGCGATGTCAAATAATGATTATGGGTTCAGTTAAAGATGAGAGAATTTTTAGTGCCTTGACCTTTATAAAGTCAAAATTGTGAAACAATCTTGACCAAAATTTGGAAAACTGCCTGAAAATTTACACATCATGGTACGAAGTGGATAAATTTCCCTATGACAGGGATTCGATAATATGGAAGTTGATTAATGAAAGGAGAGCAACTGAAAACAATGCCACAAATACAATACATGACCCTATTACATAAATTTACTGTCAATAAAGTGAGATTTAAATATTTGGTCAAACAAATGATATAGATGATCTGCCATAAAATTAGAAGCTTTTGTTTATGGATATCACATGATATAGATGTTCATATAATAATTAATATATTCAAATATTTAGTACATTGTTCTAATAATATCTCCTTATTTGTATTTTGTAAAAAACACAATGTTGATTTGTAGTCTTTGGAATGAAACTTGAAATACATTGCACTGATTTGTAGTCTTCATAATAGAAATACATTGTTTAAAAAACACTTATGAGATGGAAATCACATGATATAGATGTTCATATAATAATTAATATATTAAAATATTTAGTACATTGTTCTAATAATAACTTTTTCCTTATTTGTTTTTTTTTTAAACATAGTGTCGATTTGTATTATTTGTTTTTTTAAAAACATTGTGTTGATTTGTATTATTTAGAATGAAACTTGAAATACATTACATTGATTTGTAGTCTTCATATTCCAAAATATAAATGCATTGTTTAAAAAACAATTATGAGATGGATATCACATGATATATATTTTCATTTAATATATTAAAAAACACTTATGTTTCTCATACACCTACAAATCATGAACATAAAAGGGTTTTCAGTTTTGTGAACCACTATGTATTGAAATGAAAATTAACACTATTCCTCATTCAACTTGCTTGAGACATGCCTTGTACGAAAAAATTGAAAATTGCTACAAATGGAACAATTTTCAAAATTAAATTACTCTTAATTATCTCATCTTTTGTAACATGTTCCACTCTTCATCTGTTGGAATTATAATTTGATGTAAATCACAGTGACTGACATGTAAATTTGTTAGCAATTCATAACTGAGAGTGGAGCTTTCCTTTATTGTTGTATGTAAACTTATTGACAAGGTTATAAATGGTTTAATGAATCCAAAAAAGTTTGTCTAATCTTTCTTCAGAGGAATTTGGTTCTTCTCTTGTATCATTTTTTCTTTCATGTTCTTTTGGAACACATCCTTCTTAATGAATTGGTGTGTTTTGTCAAAAGGCATTGGCAAACGAATATTTTTGAAATCATGTACCTTTCAATACATCTCATGTAACATTCTTTGAAACTTATTTAGCAATTCCTGTGCTTTTCCTAAAATCACACACTTCTAAATGATAGATGATACCTTTATTGAGGCATCAATATGGTTTTGAACTCATTTGGATGTCAGTTATGTGTCATTGACTTTGTAGATAACTTCCAAAATTTTCCTATTTGTATCCTCTCTTGAAGCCATCACTTTTATGCTACCAATTACATATTCATGGAGCTTATTGGATATTCCCTTCCAATAAACTATGAATTCAAACAATCTAATAGAATCATCACTTTTTGGGTTTATTTCCCCCAAACATTATCAAGCATATTAATCACCACCTTTTTATAAAATTAGGATAGTTTGGTGTTGGAATACTTTATTTCCTTTTATGCTTTCACCAACTCCTATTGTGATATTTCATTTTTTTTTCTCTCTTCCTTCTACAATTTTTTCTTGATTTTTCTCTCTTCCTCTAGGCTATGTTCCCATTTTTTGGATTTTTCTTTCTCTTCCTTTAGAACCTCTTGCAATTCTCCTAGAGTTTGTTCTAATCTATTATTCTTACTTATCATTTCCTATAACTTTTTATTTACTTCTTCCAATTCCACTTGTTCCTATTCATTCACAGCAACTACAGTCATAGAGGTGGAAGATTTTATCCTTTTCTCTAACTTACCGGTCTTATTAACTGTCACTTTTCTGTTTTCTTTCTCATTTTATAGGTCTGCCTCTAGATTTTGAATTTTATTATTCAACTTATTGTTATATTTTTCTTCCTTTATAAATGTTTTGTATACCAAATGATTACATTCCTTTTTGATACATTTATTTTTTCATAAGGTTTCATTCTGGTAAAATACATTTGAAGGGTGGTTACATTGTAGTCACTAGAATCCATTTGATTCTCTAGTTTTAAAACATTGGATATGGAATACATGTAACCCATGGTATTTTTATATGGGTTATATGTATAAATAACCTCATTGTGAAAGGATCTGAAGCTATAGTAGCATGTACCATTTGTTTCTTATTTCTTTTCTCTTTCTAATTTTTGGGAAAAATCAACTTAGTAATCGAAACCTGAGGTTTTTTTAGGAATGGACCACTTGAATGGAGGAGTAATTGAAGTTTGGGGAGAATTTCCCTATGGATTATAATTTTTTTGAGGGGTGGCACTACCTTCTGTAATTCCATGTGTAAGAGTAACTGTATATGTCTCTATCTTTTGCCTCTTCTCCGATCCTTGTTGGATAGTAGGGACTTCAACTATCTCTATTGGCATCTTTAGAATATTTTTTTATTGTGGTACTTTCTAACCACTACTACCACCATCACTACAGCCACCAACAATAACAAAACTAAAAGATTCATTTCCAACTTCTCCTCTTGAATTTTCAACATGTGGTTAAAATGTTTGCTGAGGATTTGAATCCAGAGAAAAATGCATTGGATTACCACTTATAGTTGTTGTATGCAATGGTCCTTTCTCTCAAGGAAAAGGTCCAAGGCCTAACGTATTGAAACTTATTATGGAATCCAAATGCCTTTTCCTGTTGAACCTAGACCACCACCAATAAAATCAATATTTTTAGCTATAACTATCATTATAGTATATGTTTGTTTAATTATTTCATTCAGACTTGGTTTATATGAGTTATCCCCCCAGCAGGGGGAATGTGTAATTCCTCCTTAGGTTCAAAATGGTCATCACTACTTTCCTCTGTGAGATGCACTACATTCCACAATCTCCTATAAACTTCATCTTTTGGAATAGAATTGTTCTCTGAAACAAAATTAAAACACCTAGGTCCAACATCATAGAACAAAAGACAATTATTTTTTACCTTTTTCTAATTTTTATCTCGGAAAACAAAATCAAATGTTTTGGCATGTTTTTAGAGGACCTTTTATCAAATTTTGCATAAAAATTGTCATATTGAAATTCCTCTACCTCTTTTTGTGGATCTAATCCCAAAATTTTTGTTGGCAACTCTTGAAAATTAATTCCTTTCTCAATAAAAATTTCATCCATTACTTTTTTTACGTAATCCTGAGAGTTCTTATTTTTCAATTTTTCTAGGAGGGATTTACTTTCATCTTGAATTTTAGTGGAAGAGTTCTTGTTCTCCACTACCCTTTATTTTAATCACCTCACATGGGTCATACATCCAGTGAGATTCAAAATCAAAATTAGAAATTTGTAAAATTTTATGTGCCACATTGAATGTTTTTCTCTCAAATGTGAACCCTCCACATAAAAATGGTAAAAAAAGAAATATGTTTCTCTTTTTCTTAGTAACAAAATATAGTTTGTCTGGGGAGTTAACCTCCTTGGAAAATGAGATTAAAGATACAATGGTGAACGATTTTAAAGATTTTTTTTTTCAAGATCCGAAACTTGATGAAAATATCAAGGATAAAGCCCTGGCTCTCTTTCGAAGAGTGATTTCAGACCAAAATAAAATATATATTTCTACTATCCATGGGGAGGAGGAAATCCAATTGGCCATGTTTGATATGGAAGTAGATAAATCTCTATAACCAGATGATTTTCTGGTTTCTTTCAACATTCATGGGAGATTATTAAATAGGATGCGGTGGATGTTTTTCAATATTTCTTTCGGTGTACACCTTCTATGGAAAATTAATAACACTTTTTTGGTTCTTATTCCTAAAATGATTGGGGATAATGACCTTAAATATTTCAGGCCCATTATCTTGTGCAACACCATTTACAAACTGATTACAAAAATCATGTCTTTCAGAATCAGGAACATGTTTTCAAAGTTCATTTCTCCCAACCAAGTGTATTTTATTTATGGAACACATATCCTAGAAAATGCCATCGTTATCTAGGAGGCCATCCATTTTGTAGAAAATTTGGGAATTTCAACTATATTAGTCAAATTGGATATGCACAAATCTTATGATAGGGCCTTTTGGTCCTTTATTAAGTCTATTCTGATTAAAATTGGGTTTAACGAGCATTTTGTTAAAATGGTGATGGTGTGTATCACTTCAGCCAACTTCTTAATTATTTTCAATGGTACTTCGGAAGGATTTTTCCATGCTGGTAGAGGCCTTAAACAAGGAGACCCCTTCTCTCCTTTCCTTTACATTTTTATGGATGAAACCCTTAGTAGATTATGTAATGAGGCTCTTAACAAAATCCTTCTCCAACGGCTCAAAATTTCAAATGGATTACGAATTGTCTGTTTAAGACAATTTGTGGATGACAATTTTTTGTTAGGAAAGGATTCATTCTAGAAAGCAAGAAATTATAAGGAAGTGTTAAAAGACCATGTGATGGTCTCGAGTCAATTGGTTAACTTTAAAAATAGTTTTTTTTTCTTTATTAATGTCTAAGAGAAACATTAGATTAAACTGACAAGAATTATGGGCTGTAAAATAAAATATTTTCCTGATACTTATTTAGGTATGCCCCTCACTCATAAAAAAATGGATAGCTCAATCTAGAATTGACTGGTTTAACAGGAAACTCTCCAGTCATAAGATGGTAAATTTCAACTCCTCCAAAGCTCTATACAAGGTATTCCCATATATGTAATGTCCCTTGTCAAAATTCCTACTAAAATTATTGTGACCCTGGAAAGTATTCATAAAATATTCCTATGGTCTAGTTTTGAGGATCATTCTAAATATCATGTGGTGGCTTGGAGTAAATTCACTAAACCTAAAAATTTAGGAGGGTTTTGGTTAAAAGGTCTTAAACTGGTGAATGAAGTGTTGTTGGCTAAATTTGGTTAGAGGATTACGAAGGAAGAAGGTCTATGGGTTGACATCTTAAAAAGAAAATATTTGCGGAATGTTAATAGAATGGATACCTTTTTTAAAAAATTGATATGTCCTTGGGGTCATCTTTCTGGAATTAATTTTTCTCTTCCAAGACCATTTTGGTCTAGGACATTAAATAAAATGTGGGAAAACACTCTATAACTAGGTTCTAGGAAGATATATGGTTAGAGGATAAACCTTTGATTTCTAAAGAACCATGGAAATATTTGTCTCCCTTTTATATGGCAAATGGTTGAAGACTGATCCAGGACTATTGGGAAGTGGATGGTGTGGGTAGAAGGTGGATTTCTATCCTTCCTCCTCATAATTTTAAAGGATCCATCCAAACTTTTAATGAAATCAATTTCAAAATTCAAAATTCCCATATTCCTTGGTTCTAACAAGATGATTCGATGGTATGGAGTGTGGAATTCAAGGGATTTCTCTGTCAAGCATACTTATCTTTTAAATTTTGAATCCCCGGGACATAATTTTTTTGGAACAAACTTTGGATCACGGATTTTCTTCCCAAGGTAAACTTTTTTTATTGTTAGCTTCACAAAATAGGATCCTCACTCTTGAAATTTTAAAGAAAAGAGGAATGGTCATTCCTAGTAGATGCATTCTTTGTGGTCAGCATGAGGAAAATTCTAATCATTTGTTAATTCATTGTTCCTTATCTTTGGTTTTTCTTTCTACCATGTTGGGGATTTTCAATCTCTAGTGGATTTTTCTTGATTCCATGGATGGGATCTTCTCGCAATGGGTTTTTTCCTTCAAATGTTTTTTGTTGGTGGTCTCTTGGGATATGTCCCTCGCACATTTTCTCTTGTGCTTATGGAAGGAGATAAATGGGAGGATTTTTAGGGACCACTATGCTTCATTCAAGAAGGTGGGTGCTCACCTTGTTTCTTCTCTTAAGGAAAATATGAGATTTTTCAAGGGAAAAATCAAATCCCCTTTCCCCAAAGATGAAGTTTTAGTCCTCAAACATTTCTCTTCCATCCCGCCCATTATTAGCTATCTCCCTCAACCATACATAATATGGTCCAAACCGGAGGTTAATTGGGTGAAGCTGAATTTTGATGGGGCCTTAAAAGGTAACCCAAGTACAGTAGGTGGTGGGGGAATTCTTCAAGATCATGAAGGGAATTTCATTTTTTCTTTTACTGGGCCCTTAGGTGTTCAATCTAATAATTTTTTGAGACCATGGTTACATTATAGATTATTAATTTAGTTAAGGAGAAAGGTTCAAGACGATCTAGATTGAAGGGGACTCCTTTTTTTTATCATAAACACTCTAAAAAGTAATAGGTATCATAATTGGGCTCTCTAAAATATCATTCATGATATTAGGGAACTGCTAAAATTTTTTAACAACATTTTCCTCCTCCACACCCCTAGAGGGGTAAATAAATGCGTGGATGCCTTCGCTAATATGGGTGTGAGAGTTAATGATTTCAAATTTTGGACGGAGATGGTCGAGCTTCCAAATAAAATTAATACACTTATAAATGATAAAAAAAATAATGACTCATGGGTTGTTTTTTTTCCCTCTCTTGGATTTGATCCTTTTCATCAATGGAAACATGAAAGGAAAGACTAATGGAATATGGGACAATTTTTCTAAGATTGCTATTAATTTTGGGATTTTTTCTTGTACCAATTATTTGGTTTTCATTTCTCATTTTCATGCTGGCTATGATATCATGGGAGGTGGAATACTTCCCAATGAATCATCATCATATGGGGATTTGAAGGGGAATCCTTAGTTGTGGTTAATTTTCAAGAAAGGGGGATTTAGAAAGTACATATCTAAGGTCACTGGATCAAATCCTTTTCTCACCCTAGATTTCACTAGAGCTTAGGATAATAGGAAAGTGGCTGTGTGGGGTATGGAAATACAAGTATATGAAATCTCAATTGCATCAACATCAGGGATGGAGATGAAATAACTTAAGATATTTAAAGATAGGATCTAACATAATCATGAAATCCAAGCCTTTTTCATAGGTAATAAAGAACTTTTCTTTTTAGTGGATGGTATTTCTCGTTATTGTATCTTGTGCATCTGGAATATAGTTATTTTGCATTTGATGAGGTATATTGCCATCAAGGGAAAATATAGGAAAATTTATACTCATCATTTGTCCATGTTCAATAGTTTTCACCATAATGTCTCCATGAGCCTACTGTTTTATATTTTTATGTCTATTTTGGCGTCTATTAAGGATTTATAGCAAGGTAAGATGGAGACCCCCTACACCACGGTATCATTTTATTTCTCTACTAAAATGGTAAACCAATCATATCCAAGGATATGGAGCCCAACTTGGAGGAATTAGATGACAACTATACCTTGGCTGAATGCATGACTAAGTTACATACGAAGAAGATGCCTAACACTCACGGGGATGGGAAGGATGGTAGAGTGGTTGCAATTACCTTTTATGGAATGAAAGGGGATTCTTCCAAAGGAAAATATAGGGTGGAATTTTATTGGGGTCTGTATCTTGAAAAAATTACTCTTTGGGTCCAACAAGTGGAAAAAGATATTGACTCTCTTGGTGAGGTGGGGAATGATTTGGGGGATAATGTGAATAATTTTATTGAGGAATATAATAGAATATGTAGTTTTCAAAATAATTTTAGAGATAAGCTTACTTGGTTAAAGAATATGGTTATGGATATGCAGGGGAGGTTGGCCAAGCTAGAACAGGGTCATAAGAACCATAGGTTAAAGATGTGTCTCAGTATCTCTAACAAGGAGGAGAGGATCAAGGGTGATAATCATACCTTGGGTGAACTGGATGTCAAATAGAAAGGTCAATATGTTCACCACACTAACTCAACCAAGTGCTTGAAGGAAAAATAGTTTAAGGATTTATGATCTTTTGGCGAACTGTTGGGGGAATTTATGGTTTTTCTTGATATGGATTATCTCTCTATTTTTTCCATCTTAGGCCTATTCATTCTCTTTATGGTGGAATGTTTGTATTGTATCTTATTTTGGGTTGTGGTTTGGGTTAAGCTTGTTTAACCTTTTAAGGCCTTGGTTCTGTTTTGTTATTTTTTTTCCTTTTCATGATGCATCTGTTGTAAGGCCCCTTGGAGCCATAATCCATGTTCTTACCTTATCTAATAAAAAAATTGTTTATCTATGCTTTCCATATACCATATATATTCTAAGGTTTAAACCCTCTCTATCACATGTATTGGAAATTTTTAAGATTGTAATCCTGATCTATAAAACCTTAGCATAATATATTCCTCCATGAAATACTAGTCACCTAACTGTATTTCTGATCCTAGTTGAATTCAATCTCTACATATCATAAGAAATCTAGGCATTTTACTTTTCAAAATTTCTTTATAAATTGGAGTCCAAAATTAGTCCACAAATTGATTGTAGTCCCTTTGATTATCAAACATCCTTATCTTGGGGGTCCACTCAATTAATGGAAGCAACACTTTTGGCTGGCCCTCAACATCATTGTAGGCCTAAATTGCAAGCTTTTTTCTCAAAAACCATTCAAAAAACCACCATATAAATAAATAAAACAAGTAGGTAGTGAACCTAAAGGTCTTAGTTCCAAATCCTTATTTGATTGTTAAGAATTGTTTATGCATAAATTTTGCAATGCGCATAACAAATTTATATGCACAAGGTGGATAAATGAAATATATATTGTATAGAATTTCAAGGAGGGTAACATCCACTTACTCATCACTATCGAATCCAAGGAAAAATGCTAGCATAAAAATGGTATCCCTAACCCATAGTTTAAACATCAAAACTATATACGGAGACTTCCCTTTTGGTACTATTTCATTAATAGTTATTTTTTGTAAAAAAATAATATCTGGCATTTTGAGTGGTGGCATGATAATTATTAGCAATTGTTTCTAGGTTTATGCTAGTAGTTTTTAATTCTTTACTTTCAAACCTCAACGCATGGCCAAGACTTACCTCCGTAATGGACAACATTTCTTCTCCGGTGTCATTTGCAGTCATATTTTTTATTGTAATTCTAGGAACAGAGAATGACAAATTTAGGGAAGGGTAAAACCTCATGGAGCATCATGCATCCCAATACAACCCCCCGTATTATCCAGCTTGACGGGTTTAAATGGTTATTTACAACTTCCTTATTCTTAGACATGTATCTAAGATGTGAGGTTCTTGTGTCAAATACATTATCATAAATATCATGATATTCATCAGTAAAACTAGGGGTTTTAAGTAGTTTGGCGTATGGGATTGGGGTTTTATTTTGGGCTCTTGTTGAAGTAGAAATTTTTGGAATTTTAGATTTTGGAAACCCTCAACCCTAATTTTTAGACCCTTATATTGAAATTTTCAAAAATTGAAGGCTTATATAGTGCTAATTATAAAAAGATAATATTTAAAGAATCAAATGCAGGATGACACTTATACAAAAAATGAATATTTTGATTCTTACATGGTCCACAACTTCTATGACTCTATTCAACCTTCAGCTACAGTATGCCTTCCAAAAACAAAATGTAATGGATTTTAAATATCACCTTGCAAGCAATAGCACATCATTATAAATGATAATGGATATTGATTATGTCTTTCCTTGTAGATGTAAAATTTAGTCTCTTTTCAAATTCCATTCAGTGGATGACAGTTTTCACTTCATTAGGCCTATTCCAAGCACTTTCATTTGAAATGTGAGTGTTTCAAGCCTTCACCCTAGAATAGAGCTTGCATCGTTGATATTAATATATTGAATGATGCATGATAAAATAATTTAATAAAATCATAATTTTCATCACATATCCATGAATATCTTATCATCTATACATGGAAACGTCACTCATGGAAGAATTTTGAAATTGCAAAATATTCAACAAAATTGTTATCCCATATTTTTAATCAACCCCTAGATTAATTTGGAATCTATATAACTTATTTATAATGGACTTAGGTGGATCTTTTTCAAAATCCCATGGAACAAAGCTATATGGAAGCCCCTAAAATAATCCGCTAAACCTTTTGATAAGCCATAGTGAATAAGGAGTGGCTAAGTTTTACCCATTTTGGGTGCTTGAGCGTAAAGGTATGCAAAAGAATCCATGAAACCCAAAATTGAATATCAAATGGACTCATGGCAGGATTTCAGGCCTCCTCAAGGAAAAGGCATTCCATGGACTCCAATTCTGCGGAATGAACTAATTCAATAAAGTTTCAGGTCTGCACTGCAGGTGAGGTGAGGTAGAGTGGCAGTTGAGGACACACATGGTAGAGGCAATCTTAGTGACCAATCAAAATTTTCCACAACTCATTCTCCTGTTCCTCCCTATCTATAAAATTTCAAATGACCAAAAATTTTGATCTGCTACTCTACTTCTTGCAAAAATGTTCTCATTTAAGAGGTTTCCTCGAGCCCTTTAATTTTGCATCATCATATTCATAAATTAATGAGTTTAGGTGGGAAAAAGGGGCAAGAAAAATATGAATTAATGGGACTTAGATATGAAAAGATAAGAAATATCGGTGGCACACGTGTCACACATTTTTCATTATTATAGCTTCCCATGAATATAATTAATGTTGGATAAAATATAAATGTTTTATCATTACAGTTTTGATATTTTTACATTTTGCATGATTAAACATCGAATACACTTTTCTATTTTGTTATAGTTCACATGAATTTGAATTAAATACATTAGTGTTTTGATCTTGTAGTCCTGGTGAATTGTATATAATGACAAGTTATAACTGGTATAATTCAAAAGTTGTATAAACATGCCAATTTGATCTCTCTCTCTCTCTCTCTCTCTCTCTCTCTCTCTCTCTCTCTCTTCTCATCATGTGCTACTTAAGCTTTAGAGTTTCCCATTAAAATATGTTATTTTGTTTACCCAGTCACCAATGACCCACTGTGGCTTACATTCTAAGGAGCTTATTGCATAAAATATTTTATGAGAGTGATTTTGAATTAGAAATTTTCAATCATGTATTAACCTTTCCTATACCCATGGAGTAAGTGGAGGATTTTTCTTCTGATGAATGTGTTTATTTTTGTTTTATTGCTTGGCTAGCTAGTATTACCCATGTTTTTAAAATGTATCAAATCCCGTTTAGAAGCTTTTTCCTTAATGATGTTCATATTTTGATTTTGAGGATGAAATTAGACTAAATCATATATGGAACAACTTCCACCAGCAAGTTATGGGGGTAATAGGTGCACGTCCTGATGTAGATTCTCTAAAAAAAATCTGAGTTGTCAAAGAAAGTAGAAAGATTGGAGGGAAAGGTTTACGAGGTCTTCAAAAAAATAACTGTGAGAGTGGAATTTTTCTCAAGGGATAACTATGAGTCATGATTGTAATGGGGAAGGGGAAGAAAACCATTACCCTATGGTGGAAAAATGATACAAGGTTGGTAGACCATGCCTGAAGGGTAGGATGTGATTGTAAAGGTTTTAACTGGACTTTCTCCATCCCAAAGGAGTTTGATTGAAAAGGGGATGTATATGTCCTAAATCAATTGAATTATATACATATTTTAATCCATGAATGATTACAAGGAATTTCATGAAAGGAAGGAGAGACTACTTTATGGATCTACACCAGTCTCAAGTAGTCTTGCTCATATGGAACTGTAAGAAAGAATAGCCTTGTATAGCCACATAGCATATGGCCAAATTAAGGTTTCAGAGTGCCCTAGGTAGTACTCGGAGTGTACCCCCCTACAGGACTAGCCACCCACATTTCTATGCATGTTTTTTAAATAATTATATTAGAAATTTTAACACATGCAATTAAAGCTATAAAGGATTTTTACCTGCCTTTTTCATAAAAAAAATTATCAATGACATCATCATTATTTATTGTTGTAATGATGCCACATTTAATTTTCAAAATAGAAAGCTATTTAATATAGTTTCACCCATTGTTGACCTTTAATTGATTTTTACTCTTTTTAGAGTGGAAAATTCTCTCTCAAAGCTGCAATTTCTAACAGGAATGCAAAGAAACAATTGTATTGTTTAGCTTTTAAAAATAAATTGAGCACCACTTAATTTTTTAGTTTTATTCAATTGAACTAAACACTTATCCTATATAATGGTCATACACTAACTACCCTCCATATATGGAATACTTGTTGATGCTATAAATTATAATCAATACTATTACAAAAGTGAAATAAAATCAATTACATAATAGGAATAATTAAATCAAAATGCAATATATAATTAATGCAATTTAGAATAAAATTACTGCAACATCAAATGTAAGAGCAGTTAGGGTTTGATCACTCAACTTTATGTTCTTCAACTTCCCCCCGAGATGATCTACTAGATCCGGTGTTGATTTAAAAGGAACCTTTAGGATTTGGACTTTGGAGAAATATCTGAGTCGCTAGACATGTTTAGTTAAAGATAACTTGTTGCAAAATTATAAACCAACACCATCATTTATGTCTATCATTAGATTGTACCTAACAGTACATTGAAGCATCTTCTAAGGTTAAAAAAATATCTCACATCTATGGTACCTCTTACTTACCCAATTAATTATTAGCAATTATTTGCATACCAATCATCTATTTACCAATTTTTTGCAGACTCAATTCATGATTACTTTATAATGAATGAATGACCCTATTAATCATTAGAAAGTTTTGCAAACCCAATTCATGATTATTCTCATGGAATGATTGATGGCAGTAAAAAAGGAAAAATCTTGTTTTCCCTTGAATTAGGGCACAAAATTTACCCCATGTTTTTGTAAGACTTATTACAATCATTTAATGTGAGATCCTGTTAAATTATTTCTCCCACATGTCTGTTTGGGTCACGAGTGATATTCTTTAGAAATAAACCTATATAACTTATAATTTCTACAAGATTAAAAGTGAGATAAAAAATATATATCATGATTCTTCTAACTGAAATTTGAATTGTTCCCATTTGTCTATTTATGGTAGTGTGACTGTGTAAAGACTAAAGCAATTTGTCACTCAGCATTGTCAGACTGTCTATCACCTACCAAAATTTGTGCACAGTTCAGGAATCAGAGGGCCGAGGCATTTAAATATTTACCTTTAGGCTTTGTAACTTGTTTAAATATATGTGAATGGCCCAATGGAAAATAGTGTTGGTTTGGGACCCGGGTTACTATTAATTTTTTTTTGAAGTCTATGGCAGAGCCAACTAGTGGAAATATGACCTATAAATGTTTTTGGAAATTATGGCGCCCTCCTCATTGTGTGACCTCATTTGTGTCAAGAATTTTGTTCAATTTCTAATTTTTTATGTCAAGAATTTTGTTTCCTCCTACATGATATCTTTTGTAACTTCAGGTAATACAATTATATGTCTTTAATTTGTAGTTTACTGTTACACACACACACACACACACACACACACACACACACACACACACACACACACACACACACACACACACACACACACACACACACACACACACACACACACACACACACACTTACTTTTTTAAGGGTGAGTGCCCCAATGCATCCCTCTTCTATTATGTAAAAAACAAAATAGTAACATGTGAAACAATGAAACAATAAATTGGTTCATATCTCGGTATCTATTGGGGCCTTTCTTGTTGCTACTGTTTATTTTTTTGACTATTGTAACATTTTATTATTAATAGAAGCATTCTCTATTTTTTTAAAAAAAAGATTAAAACTACTCTTTTTTCTTGTCAATATTTTGTGGTTGGAATAATTTGATGGTTGGAATAATTTTTAGAATTAAATTACTCTTAATTATCTCTTCCTGTATAAGATTATAGCATGTACCACTCTTCATCTGTTGGAATTACATTTTTTTTGTAAATGAGAGTGACTGACATGTACCTTTGTTAGCAATTCATAACTGAGAGTGGTAGTGGAGCTTTCCTTTGTTGTTGTATGTAAAATTAATAGCAAGGTTATCAATGGTTTAACCAATCCAAAAAGGTTTTATAATATATTCAAATAATCTTTACATTGTTTGATAATATCTTTTTCCTTATTTATACTTGATCAATGATGTATGATTTTAACAGACCCTTTTCTATTAAATGGTATTTATTTCATGTATGTTTCATTGCAAAGTTTGAACTAATAATAAAACACCATGTACGTATGGATTTTACGGTGTCAGACTCTACATATCCTCTATTATTAACCTTGAAGTGTAAACCATCAAGAAATATCCATGCTTATAATTTTTCCTGAATTCAATAATTGTTTTGAAGATGTAATAGCACACAAATGAATAGCTTTTGGGTGGTGTCCTTTATTTAGAGAAGTTAGGGTTTTTTAGATTCATAGAGTACTTCTGCTATCAATTTTTGAATAGAGAATGAATCAATAAGCTCCACATAGTTTCATAATTGAATAAACATTAACGGGTTAGCTAACACTGTGATAACATTCTACAAATTGTCACAGACCAAAAATTCCTATTTCCTTTGCAAATAAATATTAACTTCTGATCAATTACCTTCCTCATCAACCATTCGTAATTAGAAATATGTGTTCAAACTTGTAATATTTGATAAAAATGAAGTAATTTCTTGAAAATACACAAGAGAGGAGAGAAACATAACTATAGAGGAAAGAGAAGGAATGATCCAAATATGTAACATATATAAACATGCCGATCAAATACTACAAATTATTTGGTACCACTACCAATATTAGAACTATTAAGGGACATTATTGTATAAGTTATGACTAATATATGGTCATGACCTAATTTCTATAGTCTTGACTTCAATCCTTCAAACATTAACCTTTGAAAATATGTATCTGAAACTTCTTGTGTAACTGTGCTACACTTGTTATAAAGTGATATCTCTTATATAGCCTTTTATAGGTTATTAGGTAAAATATTTTTATAAGGCATACCGTAGGAAGATAAAATGAAACTACAAATGCACAAAATGAAATGAAATTAGATTAAAACATAGTTATTCTCAATGGAATATTGGTATATTTTTTAATATGTTTCAAATGATTTTTTGACATGGTGCAGATAATCTTGCATCACCAAGTCTTAACAATGTCGTATAGGGATAAGTATATTTTTTGGTCATTATAGTGCTAAGTATTCAAGTTTTTTCACATTTTAACCTTGATAGTGCCAACATGTCTATATAAGTAGTATAACAATAAACTAATAGAATTTATGACTATGTAAGTAAATTCTTCATGTCTAAACATTTCATGACAAAGAAAATTATACAGTGATTAATCAATCAAAACAAATCTAAGAAAAAATGCACAATTAAGAAGGCAACACATAGAAATTGAAAAACACTCACGGAACAATACTTGGACTATCACTATTACAAGATATTTATTTATAAACAATATTTCTCCTTAGAGGGTAAATCACTGGTATAGTTACACTATTACACAAAATTACCATTGCCATGGGATTTAAAAATAGGCTATAACTAGTTAAAAATATCTCAAATAAACAAAATGTTTTCGAGTGGCTAATTAAAGGATAAAAACTATAGCTTCTATGCAAGAAATTTGATATTTCCTATTTTTAAGATTACACATGTAACAATATTAAATCCTAATAATAGGAAATCTACTACTTATTCCTTGTTCAATCTCTACTTGTGTTCCACTAGACCACAAGAAGTTTCATGTGTAGACTGTGTTTGACTATGTTGAAGTTTACTCACACATGTTTTGAACACATTCTCAATATAACCCAGGTCCAAAATAGGTGTCCTCATCAAATTAGGAACTTATTGTATGAGTATTGGAACTTTGTTATAAATAGGTTTAGCATTTTCACTCAGAAGTGAAGCTTTCTCCACTTTTCCATTCACAGAAGTCACCAATGCCATAATATTTGATGTCTTCCCAACCATATATACCTGGGAAAAGCTAGCACTTAGAGTAGCAATGAATTCTTGCAATTGGTGCTAAAAGATGGACTTGTGAATTAACCTTCCTTGTGGCTAATGTATAGATTTCATGTGAGCTTCAAATAATAATTCATATATCTTATCTACTATACCACTTATCTTTATCAACAATCCTTCCATTTTGGTCAGTCAATCACCCAATTCTTTCAAAATGTTAGCCATGAAGATATTTTTTATATTCAATTCATGACTTTTGATTCATAATAAATTGAGACAAAGATCCCTATTTATGATAGATAGTAGCTTGTCCATCATGGAATTTATCCTAGTCATATGTTTGTTTTGGCCTTGTACTTGTTGCAACCCTTTCTCTGTTACATCTTGACGACTTCATACAGAAACAAATAGCTCATACAGAGTTATCAAGGACATTTACACATTAGGAAAAGTGTTCTTTGAAATACTAAATTAATTTTGAGTATGCAGAGCAGCAAGTCGACCATCCATTATCTTAACCAAATCAACTTTCATGTGCTAAATGGCATCAATAACTAACTGGGGGTCTACATCCATGACTTCTTCCCCCGTGTGTTCTTTCTTAGAAATTCTCAAAATTCCCTCCTTTGTTTCCATGTAGATATGAGTATATCCTTGGGAAAAATTACTCTTTATGAATCTATTTAGGGTTCTTGTGGGAGGATCATACTTGAGTTGCATCTTTGAGTCTTCAAGTTGTGCCATTTTAGAAGCAATTTTTTTTCCCAATAAAATGAGTCCAGGTTCCTTCCAAAGTACTAGATGAAATTGTTCATATGGAAGGAAAGGTATAAGAAGGCCTTACAACTTGTGGTAAGGTGTGTGGTGTCCAAGGATTTTTTTTTATCTTGAAAAAGTCCCAAAGGAGCCACGATATGGCTCATGAAACTATGGGTCACCATAGGACCCTAGAAAGAAGAAATGGGAATGAAAGATGGAATTGGAATGAGTGGAACATGCATGCCTAATAAAAAAGTTTGGGAAACATATGGTGTGATAGAAGGAAGCAAAGGTGGATGAAGAGACCAAAAATATTGGGGAGAAATTAAAGAGAGGTCAAGGAAAGAAGGAGAAGGATGCATTGATGCCTTAAACTTAGCCTTAGAAGGTCTTCTGAAAAGACTGTCATACAATGTTGGAGATGAAGAAGATACAACAATAAGAGGAGTGAAAGAAGAAATTAAAGAAGTAGAAGAAATAGTTTTAGGAGATACACTCATTTATTCTTATATTATTGTAGTAACTATAATAGGATGGGAATAAGTGACTGTAACAACTTGGGGAGACAATGATACATTTGTTGGTGATGAAAAATAAGGAGAAGAAACAACTGAAGAAACAGGTGAAGAAGAATAAGGCATAGGAGTATAAACATGTTCCTAAATAGAAGTGTAGTATGTTTTATTACTCAAAACCCTATATGCACTAGCTCATCACTCAGAAAAATTTGAGCGCTCACCCGAAATGTGCAAATATATCAGGTCCCTCTTTTATGTCATCTTTTTCAAGGTGTTAACATGATCATACAAGTATTTCATATACACATCAAGTGAATTAAAGGTAGAGCACAAAAATAATCGAAACAAAACCATAGTGCATAATGAATCAAACAATGATCAATATTAGATTTACCATACAATAACCAGTTACAGAGATGTCAATAATCAATATCCATTTACAAATATACATTGTATTAATCTATAGCAAAACCAATAGTTGAATACATCATAATAGTCATCACTAAGTCAATTGCGTGAGCACATTAACAACATAAATTTGTTACATCTAGTCATACAAGATCTCTCTAAGATGTGCAAATCAATACATATATATAGGTAGTGGGTATTTTCCCTTCACTACTCATGTACTCTAAAAATACATCTAGTCATACAAGATCTCTCTAAGATGTGCAAATCAATACATATATATAGGTAGTGGGTATTTTCCCTTCACTACTCATGTACTCTAAAAATAGGATGCATGCTAAGAATATACATGTGCCACTACAAAAGTAGCTAGGAAGCATGCAACCTTCGCCTAATAATAGATTACGTATAAATACCTCTAGTTCTAATCCTAATATTAGCTAGATAACTTCACATGACTCTTGATCTCCTTATTGTTCCCAAAATATCTTGGCGTGTCTTCCTAGTCTTCCATCAAAAAATGTTCAACACTCAATCCATTCATAGACTATGTATGCAAAATGGCTAAGTATCGATCTTTGTCTTCCATGGGTGTGAAACTACAGGGTGTAAATCTATCCAACTTCTACACCTTCATATGCACCCCCTACTTATGTGCCTTAATCTCTTAGGAAATATTTCACCAACCCAACATTACCCCACACTAGGTTCATTACCACCCCAGAAATGGGTAATCATGCCTTGTCTCTCCAAGAAAAAAGAATCAAAGAATGTACCTAAAATAAATGAATGAATGTAAACATAATTCAACAACCTCATTTCTATTCTTCCAAAGGTAACAAAAACTCGGGGTACTCATTCTTTATATATGCTTCTAACTCATTCCACCCACTAAGTGTCTTTCTTGCCTTGTTAGGAATGTCTCTAAGTACCCCATTCATCTCATCCATTGTCATATTATCCCCTTCGTTCTTCAACACTCTGATGACATTGGCTAGGGAGGAATTCATACCTCTCATTATGTCCATGCTCTACTCTATCAACTTCCTAATTTATTTTATCCTTTCCTTATGAGGGTTTCAAGCCAATGTAAGCACATCGCACTTCTCTACAACTAGTGTAAGCCTCTCCTCATGCCCGAGTGTCTCCTTCTTCTTCACGACTAGAACCTATTATTCTTTAGCCAATGTCCTTGTATTAATAAACAAATCTGTATATTCACACATTATCAACACTAAGTCTACCCTCTTTAATTCACTCTGAAAGGTTTCTACAAAGTTATCCAACTCTACTATCCTACGCACTACTTGCTTCTTCATCCTCTCTAATTTCATGGAAAAATATTTTGGCTCAATTTATACATGCTCTACCTAACTTGGTGCATGTTGTTTCTCATCTAAAACTAAATGAACTAGGGTGCACAGATAATGTAATGCAGAGGGGAATTCTCTAGATACCTCCTTCTCATATTGTAGTCAGGATGCTAAAATATCATCACTGATATCCTCGGCCATGTCCAAGACAGTGCACATTTTCACTTCTACTTTCTCCTTTACTTCTTTCAAGCATTTAATATCCTCCTCCTTATCCTTCTTATCCTACAAAACTATCCTCAAAGTAGTAGTCTTGTCTATATTTCTTTGTGCAACCTCTGTAACTATATTTTTTAGAGCATTACTTGTTTTCTCATATGAAAATTTTGTTGGATTAATATTTATGTTCCTAGAATGGGGAGGCTTCTTCATTCTTCTTGACATACATGACTCATCACAAAGCATAGGTTCATCCATATGGGTCTGCATACACCAGGACAATTACTTTCTGGTGCGAGTGTTTTCCATTTCTGGGTCCTTCAGCTCCCATCCATATAACTTTTCATTTCCAATGGTGCTTTGAAACCTGGCACGAATAATCTTTGTTTGGTCATCAACATATCCAAGTTTTTACATCCACACTACCTCTTCTTCCCTTTACTCGCCAGTTCCCTCACCTACATGTTCCTATGTTCTAGTGCCCTCCTTATGCTCTACTTCATCATCACCCTAAGGTCTCTTGTTCAGGAACACAACATTATCTTCAATCTCTGTTTCTCCACCTATAAAACTCTCTTCTTCAATCCGATGCATACTCACACTGGGGTTGTTTTCATCAAAAAAATGTTGCTCGCTACCTATATATTTATCTTCTCGCACCTCTAGGATAGGTGTGGTAACATCTTCATGTGTGCATCTATGTGAGGACTTCTCATCATCATTTTCCTTTACTGGTACATACTTGCACCTATTATTTCTTTCTCCTTCATCCTTTTTAACATGTCTTACGCATGGTGAGCTCCTTAGCTACTGTGAGGGGCCAACACCAGTATCTACACCTGTGCACCTTTTGTGTAATTGTCTTCTCCCATGATCAAGTGTAGTGTTATCTCCTTGCTCTTCCTCCCTATCAAAAACATTATGCAATCCCTAATTATCCTTCCTAGGGGGTGTTTGTTCAAGTGGCATCTTTATTTCCATAGTTTGCTTACCCTTTGGAGGACCTGGTAAATAAACTTCCTCTCCTGTAATAACCTTACCCTCCTTGAACCATGGCCTGAGGTACACATACATGCACATAGCCTCAATTTTTCATATAGCCATCACCTCTAGAGTGATGTAAATGTTGTCTGACTCCATATGCTTTCTTATTGTAGTAGACATATGTCTTGCACAGAATATATATAATTGTGTCCACCTTGTCAACATCAAACTGTAATTTACGCGCGTTGTGTAACTTGTTCACTGAGTCTTGAAAGTAACAGACGGTAAACGCAAATGGTTACTTACACCATGGACTCTTCTCACCTGTCTTCATGTAGAAACAACCCAAGAAAAAATGATGATATGCTCTAAAATTTGATTTCCCCTCCAAGACACTATGTAGTTCATGTGGTATGTGCCACTCTCCCTCAAATGTCTAGTGCATCCTCCTAAACTATTTCTCTTGGTGCTTCTTATAAGTATTCAAAATTAAGCCATGCCATGTATATTTGGTGAATTTATTCACTAGGGATTTATTTTCCAGGGGGTATTCCCATAATTTTTCCTTTGGCCCATCAGACACACCAATTTCATTAAACACGATTAATAGCAAGATAGCACCCTAAGTTAATTATCACCTTTGTCATCCTCGGTGTGCACTTCTACCACTAGGATCTCCGTAATGTAGCTCATAATATAATAATATGTCTTGTTTTCCATCTTATGCACTATGTATAGCAAGTTCTTGTTTACTTCCTTCTACCTCTCGGAGGCTACCAACTTACAGCTGACTAGGCACATCGTTACCCTTGTAGATAGGTCTTATATACGTGTGACATTGAACACTCGACCTCCCTTCTAGTAGTGAAATGTGGTGGCCATCACCTCTACTTCCTCATTGTCTGATAAATATCTTGTAATTTATGCATTAGAGTCACGCAAACTTGTGACTTTTTTGATCAATTTTGTTGTAACTTGCATCCTCCTCCCTGTTAAGTAGAAGAAATTTTTATGCACACGCGACATTGGCCACGAGTATAATTTATTAGGCTTTCCAAAATATGACAACTCATATAATTGTATAACTCTGACGCTCTCCAACAATTTGTAGACCAAGTTGTCCATAGCTCTCTTTCCATCCAAAACCCTTCTATTGGTCTTCCATTCAATATCTACGCTAAGATCCTTCACATTTTTGTCTGTCCTATGATTGAAGTCACTAATATTGCATTTGGTTAACTAAGACGTTCATGTCCTTCCTTCAATCACTTCCTCTAGATACTTCATCTATATAAAACACTCTTGTGATGCTTCCTCAGTTTCCTTCTCAATAGCTAAAGCTCTCCTTGGTGCCATTTACTCTGCTCAATAAGAATGTGCTTCAAAAACTATAATATTTCACTACTTTTCCCTTATAATCTACTGATATCCTTTGGTTCCTCATATTTCACATGCCCTAGATTTAAATATGCCCTCTTGAAACCCCAACTACGTGAAACCACCTTTTGTACATAACCAACTAGCTCAAACACACTTATTCCATGGATCTCATTCAATGTTGTGTCGTGATTTCACCTGGTTTACCATTTGAAAGCTTGCTCATTGCACTACGCACTTTTTTGCACTTCACAATTCAAAATCACAAAGGTTGTAAGGTAACAATAACATTGTAAGCACCAAATCTTATAGGTTTTTTGAAATTCACTGCATTAATTGCTCCTTAACTACCACTGTACGTGGCATTAAATATTCTCCTTTTCTATTCCATGCATCACATTTTATTCTTCCATGGCTCAGTCATAAAATTTTGGCTCGCCCACTACTTTTCAGCCACATTTTTCCCTGCGTGCGCCTCCATGCACCAAAGTACATATCCAATGTGCCTTAAACCAAGTAGTTTCTAATGTTGTAGCCTACCTCACATTACACTGTGTGTCCATTTATCTACGTGTGGTCTTCCATACAGGTAAATTTATTGTAATTTTATTTATAACCATCTTTACTCTAAGCACCTATAATTTCATAATGCACACCAATCTTCATCAAGGAACTAATCTCTTTCTAATCCACCCCACACTAAAATTATGTGTGGTCCTTTGCACATGAATTCAATAGATAGTACTGGAACACAAACGTGCTCATTACAACAAAAAAATAAACTAAATTGACAAAGCATAGCGACGATGAAAGGAAAAACATATAAATAAAATGCATCAAGGGGAAATATAATCTAACTAGAAATATTGTATTATTAAAAACACCAAGAAGAATTATTTATAGTAGGGCTTCAGCCTACTCTCATTAAAGTAACTGGGAAACTGAGTGCCATCCAATGCTTGTAACTGGAAAGTGCCTGAATTAAGGATATAATTCACAACATAAGGTCCCAACTAATGCACTTGGAAATTTCCATGGTGGTACAAAAACTTGGAATCATAAAGAAGAACCATATATCCAACCTCAAACTATTTATTCTTAATGTGCCTATCATGTCATGCCTTCTTCTTGGCCTTTTATGTCTTCTAACTCCATTGTGTAATGGCATTCCACTCATCTAACTACATTAGTTTATTAATACGCTCTTCAAGTGCTTGTTCATCATCTAGTCCATGTGCACACAAAATGCGTACAAAGGGTAATATGAATTCCGCTAGTAAAACAACCTATGCACAAAACACCAACTGAAAGGGTGTGGCTTTGTTTAATATTTTATAAGTTGTCTTGTATGCCCAAAGTACTTTAAATACTTTATCATCCCAATCCTTTCTCCCAAAATCATAAA
Source organism: Taxus chinensis (assembly GCA_019776745.2). Taxonomy (NCBI): domain Eukaryota; kingdom Viridiplantae; phylum Streptophyta; class Pinopsida; order Cupressales; family Taxaceae; genus Taxus; species Taxus chinensis. The sequence continues at coordinate 179,772,381 of CM034156.1, forward strand.
TCTTTGTCAACGTATGTCCCAACATTTTTTTTAAATCCTCAGTAGTCCCATTAGCCTATGGGTGATATGGCATTGTTTTTTGATGTGCCACCATAAACTCTGCCAATAATATCCTGATAGTCTCATTCAAAATGTGTGTGCCCCTATCACTTGTAAAACTTAATGGACATCCATACCTAGTGATTATATTCTCCCATAAGAAACTTTCCCTTGTATCTGTTGTGTAATCCTTTGTAGGCACTTCTTCTACCCACCTTGTTAAATAGTCTATACATGTAATAATATAGCGCAACCTAGTCCTTTTTACCGACGGGGAAATAGGTCCTACAAAGTCAACTTCCCATTTATCAAAAGTTTTTGTACTCGCTATACACCTTAAGGGCATCTCATCTCTATGTCCATGCTTCCCAAGGTATTGGAAATGATTACATGCCTTGGCATACTCTTTATAATCCTTATATAATGTTTCCCACCAAAGACCAACTAGAAAAATATTATGTGTGGTAGCATTACTTGCATAATTTCTACCACTAATTCTGCCATGAACTTCCTCCATAATATCTTCGTGCTCATGCCCAAGTACACACCGATGCAAAACCTCATCCTAGCCTACCTTGTATAAATATCCACTGATCAACCTGTAAGGCACGACACATATGGAAATTTGTTTCTTCTCTAAGCTCTTCACTCTCTTAAGCGCCACACCAGTACGTAAAAATACCGCAATATCTTATAAGTTAGAGGGCACCCAATTCAATCTAAATAGTTGTGCATCTATAATTATGTCCTTAATTCTCTACACATCCTCACCTAAGTTAATCCTTGATAAATGATCTGGTCCTGAATTACTCTTCCCTGGGTTTACGAAAACTATAAAGTCAAACTGCTAAAACAATAGAATCCAACAACATATGTGCCCCTACACAATAGGCTTATTAACCAATTACTTTAGTGTCATGTGATCTGTATAAAATATAAAAGTATTTTCTAGCAAGTATTATATAAACTTGTGTAGCACATAAATCATAGACAAAGCTTTGTGCTCCATAGTTGTATAGTTCTACTTAGTTGGTGTCAAATTCCTACTTGCAAAAAAAATAAGATGATCAACAATCCCATATCCATGCTATGCTAACATTATTCCAATGGCCATGCTAGAGGAATCAACATGTACATGAAATGACTTATCACAAGAAGGAAAGATTAGAATGGGTGCAAAAGTAAGTCTCTCCTTCAATGTCTCAAATGGTATTTGTTGTGCCTCATCCTAATGAAACTTTCCTTTACTCCTCAACAATTCTTCCAAGGGCACGGAAACCTTAGCATATCCCTTAATAAACTTCATGTAGTATCATGTATGTCCTAAGAACTCACACACCTTAGTCTGATTGGTAGGCTCCTATAAGCCCAAAATAACTATGACCTTAGAAGGATCTACCAATAAGCCTTCTTTGTAAATAATGTGTCCCACTAAAGTTCCAAAGGGTGTAGCAAAGATACACTTATTAATATTCAAGGAGATTCTTAACTACCTACATCTATCAAAAATGATTCACAAGTTATCACAGTGATATTTGAATAGCCCATATACAATCCAATCATCCAAATAAACCTATAAAAACTTGTGTATAAATTCCTCAAATGCTTTCACAATGATGCACAAAAATACTGTTGGCGCATTCTTCAACCCAAATGGCATAGCTGTATATGGAAAAATTCCCCACTCAATGGTGAAAGTTGTTTTTTCTTGGTCTTCCTTTTCTATGTGCACCTAATGGTAACTAGAGAATCCATCCATGAAAGAGTAAATCTCAGACCCTGCTACGCCTTCCAGGATATCCTCATTAAATGGGATGGTAAAAAGATCTATAACACAAGAAACAGTCACATTTCTGTAGTCCACACATATCCATATCCAACCATCCTTATTTATGCTTATCACTATAGGGCTAACCCACTATGATTCTTCAATGGGCTCAATGATGCCAGATTTCAACATCTTATCAATCTCTTCCTTAACTTTGACATGTAGATTAGGGTTCATCCTGTAAGGTCTATTCCTAATTAGGCACACCCCTTCCTTTAACTTGATTCACATATCACCCAAAGAGGGATGCATTCCCTTCAACTCATGGTAACCTCATGGAAATAAATCTTGGAATTCACACAGCAGCTTAATAATCTTAGCCACCTCCTATTCAAACCAATAGTCATAAATAATGGCCTCTTTAGGCTTTGTATTTTTCCTAATGTTGACATTATTTATTTTCATAGGTGCATGGTATGTGCATGCCTTCTCATCAGCACTATACAAGACATTGTGCATACCTATAGTGTGGTTAACATACAGATCCTCTACCTCATCATCATCAATCATGTAAACCAACTTACCATTCTTTTTCTCTAACCAGATGCACCTAAGTTGTTCTTCATATGTCTCCTCTTCATCAAATTGCACCTCCAATTATATTTCCCCAAACATATATAATAGGAGTTCCTTAGCATTTTCATTATCCCCCATCGGAAGGTGCTTTATAATCTATAATTATTCATTCATTGGAGGTTTAGTATAAAAATAGTCAATGGTCTGAATCATACTTGAGGTAATTTCCTTCCAATTAACTATTGCTCTTGTTAATTATGCATGAATATACCATGTGCATGCACAACTTCTTAGAGTGGCGTAGAGCTTATGTACCCAGAGTGATGGTAGAAAGGCCTCCTGCCCCTCTGTCCAAAGTCTCTCACGCTTCTAAACGTGGTGTGAATCAGAATCCTTCCCGTGAAATTCTCATATTTGTGAAGGTACATTGCTCCTAAGAAACCTAGTAGAGAAGGTGATTCTCACTTCTCACCAATCCAAAAGGTTATCTCTGTTTGTAGTCCACTAGTGTGCAATTGTTTCGTGTAGGGCATAAATCAGCATATTTATTATATCACCCTCATCAGTCCACTGAGCTTCCATGGCATGCAAAAATAGGTCTGAGTTTCCTTCACCTATGTATTGAGGTACCTGGTTGTGACTCAAATATTGAATAACATGTGGCCTGATCATGCACGTAACTATATTCTTGATCTCTCACCCAACCATTGATGCTAAATCTCTAGATTTGCATAAATAAATTCAACAACAATAAACCAAATTAACTCATGAAATGGAAAGTATAGAAAATACAGAAAAAATAAAAGTAGAATGAAGTAATTTCTATTGAATATGAGAGTGCATTTTATACAATTGCTTACTCCTAAAATCATGGAGTCAAGTCTCATCATTTTATCCCCATATCTCTCCTTTAATCACCAGTCTTACTCTCAATCCCAAGATACTCTCACACACTCCTATCTCAATGAGTTGTGCATGAAAACTAATTTTGTGCACTCACATATTATGTAAATATTAAATAATACTAATATTCAAATCATATGTTCACACTATGAACACTAATTTCCTAACATTCACCCGCTTAGTGTGAACATGGGTGAGTTCTGTCTAGTACCTACTCATGTTCTACAATACGATGGTTTTCAAAGAGTACCATCAACTCCAACAAGTTTTCTAGTGGAACCATTAACCACTCTGGATGTGATTTTATAAAAGATTCACAAACTCTCAAATTGGTTTTCTAGCAAACCACCAACCATTTTCATAGCAGCATACACGTTTCCTCATCCACAATTTACAAAATAACAAAATATATGAAAATATGTTCCTAACTATGAACAAGAATTATCCATCTGTTCTTTATTTACTACCACACATGCTAAAATTAAACACACCAAACACAACTAAAAAACATGGCCACCAAAGCAATATTGTGGCCTCATCGATGGTGCCTGATGAGAGGTCGCTAAAACACCTCCTTCCTCTATTGCCTCCAGCCTCCATTGTGATGTTGCTAACTGAACTGAATTTGTCTTTGAGTCTCATTTTACAATTCTATTGGGTGTCGGTTTTAACCAATAATGCACCCCCTCACTATGGACGTTGCGTACAAGAGAAAATGCGTCTAATTGTTGACAAGTGAGGCAAAAAAAATTTATAATATACTTTTACAATGACTCACAAATCTACAATGATTCGACACTTTCGGATGACTAACTATGACACAAAAAAGTTGACAATTTTAATGGAAATACACACAAATGATTCCTAAGAGGTAGGACATATACAATAGGACCACAACTAAACAAATGGCTTGCGATGAATCTACAACTTTTACAATGACATTAGGAGGACACTATGGATGATAAAAACTATTTATAAATGTCAAGATGAAAAATAAATGACAATACTTTGACTTATAATATTATAAAAGTAATATATAATTAATTTTTAAAATATTTAACAAATCATAAATATTCTAACACTTCATGATTAATAAAGTGGACGTACAAATTTTGATAAAAAAAATGTTTTAATCATATACAAATTTCAATAATTTTTTCACAGTCTGCCAAATCTATTTCATGTTTTCTCTTAAACTGAAAACTAGATTATTCCAAAATTCTAACTGTAGAGCAATAAATACGTATCTTTAAAACCCCCCCAAAAAAAAAGATTTGGAATCTAGGTTTTAGAGAAAAACATGATTTACCAGTCATTTTTTTTTTTGTGAGATCATAATCCCAAAAGAGTTCGGAGCTTAAAACTCCAAATCTGACTAAGAGGTGGCGGTATTTGATTGCAAATGACTCTCATAAATTTTCCTAGCCTACTTTGATAACAGATGATGCTAATATTCATAATTTCCCATAAATAAATTCAACAACAATAAACCAAATTAACTCATGAAATGGAAAGTACAGAAAATACAGACAAAATGAAAAGGAATGAGGAATTTCTATTCATATGAGAGGGAATTTTATACAATTGCTTATCCTAAAATCATGGAGTCAAGTCTCATCATTTTATCCCCATATCTCTCCTTTAATCACCAGTCTTACTCTCAATCCCAAGATACTCTCACACACTCCTATCTCAATGAGTTGTGCATGAAAACTAATTTTGTGCACTCACATATTATGTAATATTAAATAATACTAATATTCAAATCATATGTTCACACTATGAACACTAATTTCCTAACATTCACCCGCTTAGTGTGAACATGGGTGAGTTCTGTCTAGTACCTACTCATGTTCTACAATACGATGGTTTTCAAAGAGTACCATCAACTCCAACAAGTTTTCTAGTGGAACCATTAACCACTTGGATGTGATTTTTATAAAAGATTCACAAACTCTCAAATTGGTTTTCTAGCAAACCACCAACCATTTTCATAGCAGCATACACGTTTCCTCATCCACAATTTACAAAATAACAAAAATATATGAAAATATGTTCCTAACTATGAACAAGAATTATCCATCTGTTCTTTATTTACTACCACACATGCTAAAATTAAACACACTGAAAACAACTAAAAAAACATGGTCACCAAAGCAATATTGTGGCCTCATCGATGGTGCCTAACGAGAGGTCGCTAAAATGCCTCCTTCCTCTATTTCCTCCAGCCTCCAATTGTGATGTTGCTAACTGAACTGAATTTGTCTTTGAGTCTCATTTTACAATTCTATTGGGTGTCGGTTTTAACCAATAATGCACCCCCTCACTATGGACGTTGCGTACAAGAGAAAATGCGTCTAATTGTTGACAAGTGAGGCAAAAAAAATTTATAATATACTTTTACAATGACTCACAAATCTACAATGATTCGACACTTTCGGATGACTAACTATGACACAAAAAAGTTGACAATTTTAATGGAAATACACACAAATGATTCCTAAGAGGTAGGACATATACAATAGGACCACAACTAAACAAATGGCTTGCGATGAATCTACAACTTTTACAATGACATTAGGAGGACACTATGGATGATAAAAACTATTTATAAATGTCAAGATGAAAAATAAATGACAATACTTTGACTTATAATATTATAAAAGTAATATATAATTAATTTTTAAAATATTTAAACAAATCATAAATATTCTAACACTTCATGATTAATAAAGTGGACGTACAAATTTTGATAAAAAAAATGTTTTAATCATATACAAATTTCATAATTTTTTCAGATGCCAGAATCTATTTCATGTTTTCTCTTAAACTGAAAACTAGATTATTCCAAAATTCTAACTGTAGAGCAATAAAATACGTATCTTTAAACCCCCCCAAAAAAAAAGATTTGGAATCTAGGTTTTAGAGAAAAACATGATTTACCAGTCATTTTTTTTTGTGAAGATCAGAATCCAAAAAATAGTGACGGAAGCTTAAAAACTCTCAGATCTGCATCCTAGAGGTTGCGGTATTTTATTGCAATGACTCTCATAAATTTTCCTAGCCTACTTTGATAACAGATGATGCTAAATATCAAGATTTCCATAAATAAATTCAACAACAATAAATCAAATTAACTCATGAAATGGAAAGTACAGAAAATACAGACAAAATGAAAGTAGAATGGAGGAATTTCTATTCAATATGAGAGGGAATTTTATACAATTGCTTTCTCCTAAAATCATGCAGTCAAGTCTTATCATTTTATCCCCATATCTCTCCTTTAATCACTAGTCTTACTCCCAATCCCAAGATACTCTCACACACTCCTATTTATATGAGTTGTGCATGACAACTAATTTTACACAGTCACAATTAATTAAATATTAAATAATACTAATATTCAAACCATATGTTCACACTATGAACATTGATTTCCTAACAACTATTTCATGTGTTTCATGCACTCAGTTATCATAGGAAAAATTGGTTGTATCACTCATAAACTAAGCATCATCCCACTAAATAATACCTTCTTTAGATGGCTCAGTAACTTTAGGATCTCTGATGGTGCATACATAAATCCTATTAAGATCCTCCTCACTTAATGACTCTACATAAGGTATAGCTTTCCCATCTGTCATAATAATAATCATGCACTCTTCCTTGTTCTAAAAACTGATATAACCTTTATTAAAGTGTTGATCAACATTATTTGTGTAACACCAAGGGAGCCCAAGCAAGGATGGAAAAATATCGACTTCGGTAAGTGTCAAGACCTCAAAGTCCCTAGTAAACTTGGCCCCTTGTATAGTAATAATGCCATCTTTAAGTAATCAAACAAGAATTATTCTAGTCATGTTTTCCATGTAGAAGGCATTTGAATATGGCTGTAATGGTAGTTTCCTCATCTGATCCCACACATCCAAAGTGAGGACATTCACTTATGCACATGTATCAATCATTTTAAATTACTTTGTAGCCACCCATCAATAACTACATTGAAAGTGATTTGTTTATCATATTCAAGACTATGGGTAGGTAATTTTGCATGCAATATTTGTCTCTCGCACTTGGATCCAACATCTGGTACCTTAGTATCTAATCCCCTAACAAAGGAATGATATTTTTTGGGTGCATTATATTACAAACATCCTTCAAGTCATCAACATATTTCTAAGGTAGCTCAACTACCTTCACCTTATCCAAATTTCATGACTGCTCCTTCAAGCATTATATCTCACCCTCTAAGTTTCTAATAACGTCCATAGTTTCCTAATATACCTCTTTCTGATGGGTATGATCTATATTCTTTACACTCATCACCTCCTATTTTGAAATAATAGGTTTCTTCTTCATAACCTCCCTAGCATGCGCAACCTCAGTGCGTGTAGTGACTAACATGGGAAACATCTCAAGATTAGGTGCTCACTTTGGCATCCACTAATCTTCCATAGATCAATGTACTTTAGGCATTCCCATGCCCTTATCCTAATTTTGTTTCTTACTCATCTGATCATACAAATATGGTTATTCCTCATACTTGTGATTCTTTTCATACCATGAGAAAATAATGTTCTGAAGGCATTTGTGCCTATAATGATCAAGATATCCACATGTGAAATAGGTTCCATGAAGGAAGTCACCTCTCCCACCACCATGAACATGACCTTTTTATCCTCCACATCAACCTCTACGTCTACCACCTCTATCATAGAAACCTTCATTGTGATTATGATTATTATTTTCATCTTGTTCCTTACAATTATATGCAACACTAGTCTGACGTACACTAGTCTCAATAGCTTCATTAATTTGATCAATCAACCTACAATTCTCTGTATCATGAGTGTAGGACTTACAAATATTATAGTAATAAGAAACATTCTTCTTGATCATTCCTTGTAATAGGGGGAACCTACTTGAATCATGGTCCAAGTGACAAATCTCATAATCCAGTAACATGGCATGCACTGATTTATGATGGAATCTATCCTTGGCATTTCCTTCCATCTCACACTTTGTACACCATATCCTACTACACATCTCATGAGATGAATTGGATGATAGTTTCTTCAAAAAAAAATTCATAGATGTTATTTGTGCCTCCAAGAATGGGCTAACTCGAGTGTCTATGCTTCCAACTTCCTCAACATGTAGACCTGCCTCTAATCCCTTGTTTGGATTTGTAAAAGTCTTATGTGAGAGTGCCCTTTTAAAAGGTTTGATCAGTCTGGCAACAAACAACTGAGCATGTTGGCTAGGATGTATGTCATAAGATAGCTTTGAGAATAATTTTTTAAAATGGGCATCATACTCCCTGACACTCTCATCCATGCCCTACTTAATGTCTTGTAGCACACTCTTGCTCTTCTATTCAAACTCATGTATATGGAACTTAGCTAAGAAAGCATCATGCAGTGCAATGTAGTCTACAACGGTCTAGTTCGGATCATACTTCCTATACCAACTATGCGCGCACCCTTGCAAAGTAGTAGCAAACTGACTTTTTTACTCTCAAGAGTTGTAATCCCCTTAGCGTGCCATATTATTTCACACATATGAACATCGTCATCTGCATCTTCAATTCCTTTTTAATCTGGAAGCCAAAGTAACATCTCATAATAAAATTAGTGGATTGGTGTGGGCCATGCCCACCAAATCTATAATTTGTATTACCTCTAGTATTCCCTTCACCTCGAAAACCACCAGAACCACTAGATACTCCTCCTAAGTAGGCATTGGACTAGAGGATGTGTTACCTTGTGATATAATAGTTGTACTAAAATAAAATCCCATAGTCTACAAAGTTGTGCTACTTCAAGAGGTGTTACTAATGTACTTTTTTCCCATGGTCTACCCTGAAGATGCGCTAAAAAATATACCGACAATAGGATCACCAAACAAAGAAGACTACGTGGCCATTTGAGAAAATTTTGTATTTAAAGGAAAATGAAATCTACCCATCACTACTGAAACACCTACACTGTATTTATTCTTAATAAATGTCTCAAGAACTAGAACACCAAGTGCAAGGGGTAGATCGTCAGGTGGTATCACATGTGTGCCCTGAGCTTTTCATCATTATTCCTTAGATGCACTCTCATAGAAGCCAAAGTGGACCTTTTACTACACTTTCCCAAGGATGGGAGAACCATATGCTCTGGCTCCACATCTTCCACATGAGCTCTAAATCCTTCTTGATCCATCTCTCTCCTCAACTCCAAAGACTCCTCAATGTCATGTCTCTTTTTTAATTCCCTCTCTCACACTTCATTATACTTAATATGCCTTTATTTTCTCTACCTTTCTACTTCCATAACCATCATATTTCACCACACTTGCTCCTACCCCTACATGTGGTTGAGATTTAGTTAGCCATAGGTCATTCTTCCAAATCCAGAGTTAAAATAAAGATCTTAATTGCTGAAGGGATAACATGTAACTAAAATCCTTTGGGTTTGTGCAAGAACTAAAAATTAGCAACATGTGGATAGGAATAATTATAAAAAAAATACTCCAAAGTGTAGCTATGAAAAACACCACTCCACTAATGATGTACAATGCGTGTCCAAGTCAAATCAGCATCATATAGAGTTTGGTAATCTTCCTGTGTCTAAAAAACCATCCTATACCTCCAATTTATCTTCGATGCATATGGTTCCAACCACTTTGTAGAACTCTAAATGAAAAAAATAAAATAAATTCTCATAGAGTTCAGGATATATAATTTCTTCAACCCATGTGTGCATGTCAAAATCAGGTCCAGTATTATATCTTTGAGAAAACTCTTCCTCTAAATATTCTACCCAAATCTCAATACTGGCCAAAGTCAACCGATATGTCTTCATCATGAAATATCCTTGCAACTACTTTGAAAATAGGTCCTAGTAACAGAACAAAAATGTAGTTTTTTTCTTTCTCAAAACCCATATGCATTGGCCCATCACTCATAAAAATCTGAGTTCTCACCCAAAGCATGCAAAGATACTAGGTCCCTCTTTTATATCAGCTTTGTTAAGGTGTTAGCATGATCATACAAGTATTCCATATACATATTAAGTGAATTAAAGGTAGAGAACAACAAGAATTAGAACAAAACCATAGTGCATAATGAATCAAACAAGGATCAAGACCAAAATTACCATGCAATAACTAGTTACAGAGATGTCAACAATCAATATCCATCCATAAATATACATTTTATTAATATATAGAAAAATCAATAGCAAAATACATCATAATAGCCAACACAAAGTCAAGCACGCGAGTACACCGGCAACATAACTTTGTTACATCCAATCATACATGATCTCTTTAAGCCATGTAAATCAATACATATATATAGGTAGTGGGGACTTGCCCTTCACTACTCATGCACTCTCAAAAATAGGTTTATATGCTAAGAATAGCCATGTGCCACTACAAAATCAAATAGGAAGCATGAAAGCTTCGCCTGATAATAGATTACCTATAAATAACTCTAGTTATAATCCTATTATTATCTCAAACTTTGCATGAATCTTTATCTCCTTCTTGGTCCCAAAATAGCTTGGTGTGTCTTCAAAGTTTTCTATTAAAACATGTTCAACATTCAATCTATTCTTATCTCATGTATGTAAAATAGATAAGTATTGATCTCTGTCTTCCCTGGGTGTAAAACTACAAGGAAATTTTTTTTCCAACTTCCACACCTTCTTACGCACCCCCTACTTTTGTGCCTTCAACACTTAGGAAATATTTCACCAACCCAACAAGAAGCAAAGAGAAAAGGAGAAACAATATAAGTAGTAGAAATAGGATAGTGAGAATCCCCTCTACTCTTATCACTATACATTTTGGGTAACACCAGAAATATTCCCATTATCTCAATGAATTGATGATTCTTCAACTTACCCTAGGCATAAGGGTGTCATATATGGAATTGTAGATCACAAGTTAGTATTTATTACAAATCACCTCCTTGTCCTTCCTATAGTTCTTCATGTGCATATTTATAAACACCTTGGGGACTACATGAATGTCTCGTGGTGACCAACTGAGGACTCCCTAAAATTTTTGGACTACACACATGACATAAAACAAGTAATACATCATATAGAAATTCCCCTGCTTCTCCAGATTCCTGGAACTCACAATATTTTTGAAGAGGTTAAGATCTGGAACTCCATCCAGATCAGTTATATTTTCATCATAAATGATCATGACCAATAGGGGTACCCATTTCTGATTGATAAGAACAATATCTAGTTCTGTAAATAATTATTCATTAGGACCGTTCCCACTCTCACTCCACATCTGAAAGATATTATATTCATCTTCTCTATTGAGACTTTGGACATGAAAGTAGTCGGGTCCTCTGCCTAATCTTTAAGCACAATCTTAAGGTTATTGATATTTCCACATTGTTCCATTAGTTATTGATTTAACTAAATATTATATCTATAAAGATGGTACTGAGAAACAATCAGCTCTTTTATTATATTTGTTTCACCTGTTTCTTAGAAATTTCTTTTAAAGTGAGGAAATAGATAGGGTAATGGAAGTAGGAGGAATACCTGTTAGAATGTTGGTTATTGGGTTATTGCGTGTGTATGACTCCTAAATCCACAAGTGATCGTGAGAGATTCCTTTTGGCTAGGAGAAACTACCTGAAATTGAACACAAGACCACCAGAAAGAGTTAAACAATATGGGCAGTAAATTTCCTAGCATGTGCTAGATCTAGGAAGTGTGATACTTCCTAGACGACTGTCAATCCACTGTTTAAAACAATTTAATGTTGGTAATGAAATAAATCCTGTTGTAATTGAAATGATTTAGGTATCTCATTTAAAACACAATAAGAAAGATCTAATCTAACATGATAGGTTAAAATAAGATCTGAAGATCAAGTAGTTGGTTCTGGTTCTCTGCAGGTCTAACAGAGGTCTCAAGCAGGTCACAGGTGATTAAGGGTGATGTGAGAATAGTGGGTAGGTCACTATTCTGGACTGTATTGGTAAATATAGAGACCGATGCTGGTTAAGGGTGACCGACGTCAGTTGGGGAGAACCAGTGTTAGTTACTGTGGAAAAATGGGAATGCCACAGAATGAGCTTTGGGGTCTCCCTTGTGATTACACAAAGGACTTGGTTGGCCGGAACGAGGTATTAGGCTATTTGGGTGGGATTTGGTGAAGTTTTAATGGGGATATGGACGGGTGAGTATTGATGGAGGTCAGTGGATGGCTAAGAGAATAAAGGATGACAATACAATGATGAAATGAATGAACCAAATGAGTACAATGTTCTACTTACTTGGAACCTGGTTTTGGATGTTTGTGTAAGAGAAATGAAGGTACTAGTAAGAGGTTGAAGGCTGCAAAGGATCACCAAACATTGGGGAGCTCTTATATGTGTTGCATGTGCTCTCCTTCTTACCCGATTGGATGAAATATTTATTGGGGTGAGTGTTGGATGGTTGTTGGGTGATTGTTGGATGTCTATGTAAGAGAAAATGCTTGATCTCCTTCTTTGCATGCATGCTCTCATGGAAACTTTCTCTAAAAAGATGTGTTATCTCTCAGGAAAATTCCCAATGTTTGTCAACCTTCTAAAATAAGGCTGTTTTTGGAGCTAAAAGGTGACCGACGGCAATTCTGGCTTAACTAACGATGGTTAGGGGTAACCGACGTCGGCCAAGGAGGGATTTTCTAAGTTTGCTAAACTAGGCAGATCCCCTTGATTTTCTAGGATCTCGTGTCGTTAACCCACGAATTAGACTGGAAACTTCTTTTCAACATACAAGAATGTGGTTAGAGGGAATGTAGGCATTGATTTTTAGGGTTTGGGTAAGTATTAGTTAGTTATGGAAACTTACTAAGAATAGGTCTTAGGGTGAGTTGGCTTAATGAGGTGTCTAGGTGAGGTGTAAGTGTTGGCATTATCTAAATTAAGATATTTAAATAATAAATATGGTGAGAATAATGAATTAATTTAATTAAATTAATAGTAGTGGGGTGAAGGGGGTCATGGTTAAGTGAATGTGTTCAATGGTGTTTATTTTTTAGGGACCAAAGGGGAGTGTGACCTAATTTTAGTGTCTATATTTTGCCCCTTTATGTTACGTAGATTGTATTAGTAAGCAACGCTGACAAAAATAAGATGTGGTTGCCCCATGTGTGGGTGAAGGTGATCCCCCTCAAACCAAGAACTGATGAGCATGAAGGTAGAATCGGTGAGTGGTTTTATAAAAGGTAAATGTGATGAAAAGGAAGTGGGTAACAGGGGAAAAAAATGAGCCATGTCTACTTGGGTAATCTAGGTAATGGGTCAGGGTCAAAGGTAGTAACAGTCAAACATACGCACATGTATAAACTATAGCATTGCACCAGTGTGAAGAGAAGGAAAACTCTACATCATCTAAGGTCAATAGGTTCATCCAAAAAAGTTTGAAGTGATTCTGGTATCCAAGGTATAGGATATGGTCAGGAAGTACAATGTAGGTGAGGTACAGGAACGTTTAGGTATGTTCTGGTACACCCAAGGTAGGGTCAGTATAAACGGTCACGAAAAGAGGCAAGGTAATGTCATTAGGTCAATCAACATAGGTAATAGTGCTGCAAGGTATAATAAACATATGGGGTCAAAGGTCACTAGCGATGTTCCAGGTCCAAGTATCAATGTCAAGGCATGGGTAAGGCAGAGGTATGGGTAAAATAATGAGTCCTTAAAGGAGGATGAGATTAGGCATTAAAAAATGAGGTTAGGAGGGTGAGGTAAATTATTTGGGTAATGGTTGGGTGAGGGAAATGGTCAGGGTAAAGGTTAGGTGTGAAAAAAAAGGAGGGATAGGTAGGGTAATAGGGTAAAATGTTGGGTTTTGGGAAAGAGAGGGTGACTGATGCCAGTCAGGGGTAACTGAGACCGGTTAAGGGGTGACCAACCATGGTAAGGTAGGGCACGCGATCGATGGCGGTGAAGGTAAAACTGGTGTCGGTTAGGTCGGGGTTGTTATAAAAAAAATGTGTTTTTTGTTATTAATTTGTCATATAGCAAATTTAAAAAATGAAAAAAGAGAGAGAAAAGGGTCAAAAGTGTCTATATGTAATGAGTGTTGAGTGGGTGGTCTAAATGGCAGGTGATTGGATGGTGAGAGGTTGGTCCACAAGATTGGTGTGTGTGATCTATTTGGTGGGAGACACGGGTGGAGATTAGGTGATGGCAGAGGCCAGAGAGGGATCGAGTAGCCAGTGGCCTTACAGGCACATGTAACAAGGTTTCAAGGCTAGTTGTCCACAACTTAGGCATAGATTGGGGCCTTATAGGCCTAGATACAGGCACATGGGTAGAGGGCATCACCACAAGCACCGGGACAGGGTCCCAGTTCACAAGTAGGAGTGGAACAGGGTCCCGCAGGATAGGTACAGGGGATGAGGCCTATAGGACCACCACAGACCGTGCCTATATCCAAGTTATGGGATACCCTAGGTGAGGCCAGATACTACCAAGACCAGTTGATGGTAGTCGGGATAGACTTTCTATCCTATGGAGAGTATCAGGAATAGCAGGCCTCGAGTGAGAGGACTAGATCCCATACTCACAGTGTAGAGAGCATAGGGGGCATTGAGCTTCAAGGCCTAATCAGGGAGAGGCCACCAGCTCATGGAGACCAGCTCTAGGTGAGGTTCTAGTAGGGACCCAGGCTAGGGTTGAGGAGGTAGAGGGTACAAGTGACATAGATATGGAGGATGCACACCGAGATGCCTAAGATACGGCTCCTGATTATTGATGTATTATAGTTATTTTTTGGATATTTACCATCTTACGTGCTGAAGATATTTTGTATTGGTTTATCTTTTCAGTGTATATGATACTGACCTGCGTGCCGATGACATTTTTTATTGAGTATCAGCCTGCATGCTGATAATTTTGAGATGATGGACATGATTGGATATCCAGTGTACATTGTATTGAGACACATATTTGTTTATATGATGAGATATATGAGATGCTTGATTTGTTGGTGTTTTGATGAGATTTTTGATTTGTTATTGTGATATGGATGGAAATTAGGTGAGTTAGGCATGATGGAGTTAGGTTGTTTATAGGCATGGATTGAGTCAATTTTGGTTAGGCATGGATTGAGTCTAGTTGGTTTAGGCATGATTGAGTCAGGTTAGTTTAGGCATGGATCGAGTCAGCTTGGTTTAGGCATGATTGAGTCATGTTGGTTTAGGCATGAATCGAGTTAGGTTGGTTTAGGGATGGATCAAGGTAGGTTTGGTTAGGCATGGATTGATTCAGATTGGTTTAGGCATGGTGGAGTTAGGTTTGGTTAGGCATGGTTGTGTTTAAAGTAGTTGAAGTTGTGATTCATTATTTTGGTGCAATGAATGATAATATGGGTCATGTGTGAGATGTGTTATAATATAAGCATGATGATGGTAGAGAAATTATAGTTGTAATAAATGTATGTTGTGATGAGTTTTAAAATGTTAAGAAACTTGTTATGTATGTGGTTTGATTTCCAATTTTAGATATAAAAAGAAAACTAAGTGGGGTAGAATGTATTTTAGGAAGATGAAATATGGATTGGTTAGGGTAGAGAGTGGCTGAGCTAACCTTCAAGGGCCCCATGCCCTCGGAGTGTTACCTACATAGTCTCGGCGAAAAGGGACCTCAAGCCGATGTAGTTCTCCCATAAGCTAGGGAAGAATATGAGGGGGTATGAAAATGAGTTAGTAGATTTTAAGCATGTTGTGGGTTTAGGTCTATTAGGTGTGGGTGGGTTATAGGTAAAGTGATATAGGTGATGTTGATTTTGGCAAAAGAAGAAGATTACCCCAAAGGTAAGTGTTAAGGACCAAATCCTGTATAAGGTAATCAAAACATAAATAAAGATGGTCAAAAGATAAGATGGGGCAATAAAGCCACCTGATTGGTTAGGATCATACTGAATAGATCATAACTTGGAGGAGATGATGAACGTAAGACCCTAAAGATATTGCATGATTGATTATTCTAAGGTGAAAAGTAGTCACATGATCACCAAATGTCTTGGTTTCCAAGAGGTCCCTTAAGGTGGTAGGAAATGGGAGTGGGAATGGTGAGAAGGGTGAAAGGTAGTTAATTTTTTATATGGTATGAGGTGGCATGCTCTTTGGGGAAGAGATCCAAGGTCACAATGGGAAAGTCCATGACTAAAAAGTTATCTGTTTTGACTTGTATTGGAGATAGACTGATCAATACAGGAAGTCTATATGGGACGATGAATTTAACTCCTTGAGGTCTTTGTGAAGCTGATCAATGAGGGAAGCTTCAAATTGTCTCACTTTTTTTTTATTTTTTTTGGCTTTACATAGCTGTCCTTCGAGGGAGTAATCTATTTACAGTAGTGATTACTGAGAGGAAGATGTCCTTTTGAGGGAGTCAACTTTTTTTTAGAAGTTTGAATTAAGAATTTAGGTCCCATGTGGGGCTTCGAAGTCATGGACAAGACCAAGGTGAAGAATAGGATTCTTGTTCAGAAAGTTTTGGTTCGAAAATCTGTCGGGTGGACAGATCTATGGACAGACAAGTCAACAGTGTACAGGGCATAGCCCCTCTTTGAGTCAGCAAAGTGAAACTGGTTTATTGTTATTCTACCAGTAGGAATCTTGTGTAATTCTCACAATATTCTACCTTCAGGGGTCGGGATCTCATCCCAGTAGAGGTATTTCCAACTGTAAAAGAAGGGAAAGAAATGAGGTGGGGAGATAGGAAAGATCTGAAGGGAGAAAAGAAATGAATTCCAAAGTAGAAAGGTCAGAAGGTCTATTATTTGGGTTGGTAGTAAATAGAGCCGAACCTACTTTCATAGACGAATAAAGCAATACTGATGAATAAATGACAACAAAGTAGAAGCAGATTCAACAGAACAATCATACAGATATGACATAAGAAAGGTCTGATATAAAACACAGGTACTCAACACAAAGTCTAAATATTGTATTAATATTTGTTTATGTTACAAAAAGTTCAAAGTCTTTTCTTCTTACTTCTATTTCTCATCTGAAAAGTATCCACACCTGAATACAACAAGTACCCAAGTATTTATAGAAGAAGAGAAGAAAAGAAGGCAAAAACAAACCAACCACTTAATTACAAAATATTTTACAAAATATCCTAAAGTCATTTGTTGACTTTTGACAACTTGGTGGATGACATCATCCCATGGTGGCAACATGGATGATGTCATCATTTGTGTCAACATACTTTAGATGTTTACAAAGAGGAAGGTCGAAGAAGAATGAGACTATTCATCGTCGTCCCGCGGCTAAAAGGGGGTATCCTGCTTCTGCTGCTACTCAGGAGACGTGATGTGGAATTGGGCACAATATTCCATGAACTTGCTGATCATGGGCTGAAGTTGATCCTGGGATGGATCCTTGTGATGATCACTGATAGCCTCGCAAGTTTCCCGCTCATATGTGAGATTTTCTAGGAGCTTGGAATATTCGTTTTCTGCCTCTATCAGGTACCCTATGAAGTCACGATAGGCCAGCAGGTTGTTGATGGATTTGGCGTCGAAAGTGACTTTTGGTCCTAGCCCTTGCAAAACGATCTCCTTGAAGATCCATATAGTTTCATCAACCTTTCTCAATGCGAAAGAAGGAGTGAGAAATCCCGGAGACATTCTCAGGATAATTTGCTCCATTTGATGCATTGCATCCAAGGCTTCCTCCTTGATTTTGTCAATATTCTCTAGGACAAACTCCAACTGATCGACCCGGGAATCCAGAGTAGAAAGGATTTTTTTGAGGGCTCTGGGGTGACCGAAGACGCCGAACTTGACCAGATCTTCAACTGAACAGTTGAGTAGTTTCTGAAATGTCTTATGCTGCATCCTGGCATGGTCCAGCTCTTCAGAGATGGGTCCTGCTATCACCTGGAGCTCTTTGTTTTCCTGATTGATATTCTGATACAATCTGGTGAACTTGTCGATTACTCCCTCACTTTCCTTGATGATTTGGCTTCTCCAGGTGGAAACTACCATACCCTGCTCGCCAATTTTGGCATATTCATTAATCTTATCCTGGCTCAGAGGCTCAGGTGTTTCGGTGGCAGTTGTAGGAGGTGCACTACCCATGTTTCTGCTGCAAGGCGTGGAGAAGATGTTTATTTTTCTCCTTTAACAGCCTCTTTTCTTCCTTTGCTTCCTGGAGCTTCTTGCAAAGGGTGTCAACTGTAGATAGGGCCTCTCCCTGAAGGATTTCTGAAGATGTCCCCATTGTGACTTGGTTCACTGTATAATCTGTCAAAGACAGATCCTTTTTATACTTTAAAGGATTGGGATACACTATCTCCATTACTCTCTCTCCTGACGCACTCTGAGAGAAGTGGGTTATAGGCTTTTTCTTCTTGGCCCCCTTTGATGGGATGCCGAAGAAGTCCATCAGTGCGATGGGAACTTTCCTCTTTTGTTGGCTCAGGTGCTGAGAGATCCATGCTGGACTTAAGGGAGAGGGACTAGAAGTAGAAAAGGGAGCAGCTGCAGTAGTAGAGGGAAAGTGCGTTGAGACACTTGGAGGCGGCATCGAGAGGGAGGCCAAGAAAGTGCTCACGGGAGGAAGAGATACTGCAGGGGAGGTAGACATGGAAATGGAAGGAAGCTGAGAGATGAGGGAAGAAATGGTCGGGGAAAGCTCCGTGAGAGAAGAGAAGATGGATGACGAGGAAGGGGGAACAGTAAAAGATGAGGGAGAGGTTACGACCAAAGGAATGGTCACTTGGGTCATGCGAGGAGGGGAAGGAAGAGAGGGAGAAGGGATGGAAGGGACCTCAATAGTTGTAGCAGTGGCAACATCTTGAGTGGATGTGCCCATCGGAACATCTTTGGCCTGCTTCTTTCTCTGGGAGAAGCCAGAGTTACAACTTGTTCTCGTGCGGCGGAAGGGGGACTCTAAGGAGCCCTCTTCTTGGGCAGAGCTTGACTCACCCTCTTTGTCTTTACCTCTACCCTTTGGTAGATGTTTTGGCCTGGAAGGTGCGTTGCCTAATGGAGATGTGGTGAAATCAACTCTGAGGTAGATGAGGCCATTCATCCTGCACTAGTGCTATGTTCTCCGCAGAGTTTCTTTAACCCTTTCTTCAATGGTTTGGGGCGTTTTAGTTCTATCAATTACAAAAAATGACCTGTTTTCCCCATCCGTGTCAAGATATACTTGATCAAATTCTTGATCAGTAGTTTGATAACCCTTTGGGACAATGGCCATGCCATACTGAATGATTTCAGCCAAATCCAAGCGGGAGTGATCTTTCCTTCTAAGCTCGACCTCATGATACAAGTCGATATAAATATCCTCGATCTGTGAAATGTGGATTAGATCGAGTTTGGCCTTGGGAAGGCAATTGCTTGGGTCGAAAGTAGGCATTTCCCTGATGTTGTGCTTTAGATTGAGCAGTTCTAGCTCTACAAACATCTCCCGAGCTTTTTGGTGGGAAAGACAAGTGTACCTACCCACTGTGAGGGGGAAAGGAGTTCCACCCTTCTTTCTCTTCAAGCACTTTTCATGGTAGGTATGAGCTATCTAGATAGCTCCAACAGGATCAGCTTGGGGCCGGCATATCTTGGCAATTTGGTGGGTTACCCCAAGAAGTTGGCTGCCCTTAGATAGGTGAAGGTGGGAAATTGCATGAATAAGGCTCCCCACTTCTCTGTTGCTGCAACAATGCTCTTGGTCGTACGACCATGAGTCATGTTTGGCCTCAAAAGGCAGATGATGCCGTAGAAGAAAGCATTGTTGATCTTTGTAAACTGTGAAATACTATTTTCTAGCTTTATCTCTGGGTAGTATTCACATATTTTCACTTGGGGCCAAACCTCGCATCGCATCAATGCTAGATAATCCCTCTCCGAGGTTGCAGCATAAACTACGTAGGAGTTCATGTAGAACCTCCCCGTTGTGGTGAGTTGTTAGAGCTGCTCAGATATAGTGCTGCTTATGATCTCTGCCCACTCGAAGCGTTGATCTAGAACATTCTTGTTCATTGTCTCCAGGTACCTAAGCATCCATTTATGAAAGTAGTGGGCATTGGAAAGCCCAAATACTCTGCTTAGGAACGTGATGGTATCACTTAGTTCCTCGGAGAAATCGCTGCGATGAATGACCTGTGGCCATCTGGTTACCACCTTCTTGTTTTTCAGGTACACTTCATTCATCAATTGCATACACTGGTCTTCATTGTCCTCCCAAGCCTTGGTGCAGTCTTCTTGGCTTACGGCCACAAAGTGCCAGTGGTGAGGAATGCCAAGCATAATTTCGAAGTGTCGGGCAGTGAGGTTGATCACGACCTCACCCTTCTCATTTTTGACACACCTCGTGTCTTTGTTGTAGCAGTGGGCCACTACCATCATGAATTCGTTGTTTACTGCACTGACTGGGATCCCCCCAGCAAAATGCAGGCCACTGCCTACCAGTTTGTCCATCCAGGGACTTCCTGTGACCCTCCTGGTTCTGGCCCAGAAATCTTCCATATCAATGTGACCGAGCTCAGAGTCTCTTATATCCAGGTCACATTCTGCCTGGGATTCAGGCATCCTGACCCTCTGATATTTATACTTCATCTCTTCCTCTGTAAGTTTGGCTTTTCCCTTAGACTTGGTTGGTCTCTTGCTTGATGTAGACATATGTAGTTCTGAACTCAGTTGCTGATCTGCAAGAAGAAGAAGCGAAACCCAACGCAGAAGAGTCATGTTAGCTGTTTGATCTCCCATTAAAGCATTGATAGAAGGAAGAGTTAGCAATTTTAAGGCATCAGGGCGCAGGGCGCATGAACACTACAGACTGCAGGGTTAAATAGTATGGCGCACAGAAAAAGGGTGTTACAAGGGACAAATCAGCACCAAAGGGCGCAAGGTGCATGGATACTGCACATGACATTTTTTTTGTTGCAAGCGGAAGTGCGCCTGTGCCATTTATATGTGTTTTATACCGGGCGCAGATAATTTTCATGTTGCACGAGGGCAGGATGCGCCAAAGGGCACAGATTTAGTGTGTGTAACATCGTCTTTGCGTGCACAACAGGGGAACTTGGCGCGGCGCATGAAAGGTTTGCATGACATTGTGTTACTGTAACAGGGGATGTGCCTGTGCCGTTTAAAGCAGTTTTATACTTGGTGCAAGTAAAGTTGGTGTTGCATAGGTGCAGGGTGCGCCAATGGCGCAGGTTTATACTTTGTTATATAGGAGTTCAGTGCGCCAAGAGGGCGCAGGATTATTGGGTGTTGCAAGTGAGTTCGGTGCACCATTGGAGTGACTGTGCTTCATGTTGCAAGGGTGGCGATTGCGCCAAAGGGTAGAAAACGTAGTTTTGGAAATGTTTTTTGAAGTCTTCTATCTCTTATAGATTTGTGATCTTTTAAGCTTCTTTTCAGGGTTTATAGATGGTGAAGAGGGCACAACGAAAAGATCCAAGTGATTTTGAGGCAGAGCTCTCCTTACCAGCAGATCTGGAAAGAGGAGGAAGAGCTTGGGAGAAGGAAAACAAGAACAAGAAAAAGAGGGTTTTGACAAATCCATGCCACCTACTACACAAACAAACAACAACCAACAAAAACACAAGAGGAAAAAGACCACCTACCTGGAATATATATAACGTGAGAAATGAAGCGGGGTCCATGAACGTGATACGAGGACGACAGGCGTGCTGACAGGTGAGAGGAATAAAAACTATCACGTGTGTTTTTAATTGTGAAAGTGACAGGGCGGATGCGCCTATATATAGGCAAAGGTGCAATAAATGTGCCAACCACTTTTTGAAGAGGCGCATCAAAACACCTATCGAAACTTCAAACCTTGCACCCTTTGGCACACCAAAACGCGTGCTAACACGTGATTATGTGCGCCTTCGGCGTAGCAAATATACTGTCAACATGGAAATATGTGCACCTTTGGTGCACCAAAATGTTGTGCAACAAAAATGTTGTTGACACGAAGGCGCATGCGCCATGATGCATGCAAGAAATGTGTAACATGGGGAGGCGCACCAAAATGTGTGTCGACACTTCGAAGGGTGCATGTGCCAAAGGAAATGAAGGGGGCGCAAAGTTACTCTGTGTTGCACAGACAAAAGGTGCGCCCAACCAAAAAAGACCAAAAATGGCTAAGTTCGGAAAACTAGATTTCCAGGGAAAGGACTTTGCAACGTTCCGAACGCAAGGGGTCCCTGAAGAGGGACCAGAACAAAATTTCCATTGGGTTACCCGTGAAATTTCCCTTGTCAATTTTACGGGATAACAGAAAGCAGGGTGAAACGACCATGGGATCTCATCTAAAGGTAGACAAAAAGTATCCATGAGAATCATGCTATGTGCAGCGCCATGGTACACACATTCAAGATAAGATAACATGTGATGGGTACTCACATGATTCTTGTTTAATCATTGGTGAGGTGTATGAAGTGGATAGCGCTCAAGGGACGAGCATGGAAAAAAAGCAAAAGGTGAGGTAGGACTAAAATTAAATAATAGAATGGTTGAAGATGCAAGGTGTTAAGGGGTTCAAGTTTGGGTTTACCATCGAATGAAGATAAACGATAAGCACCTGATCCATAAGTATGAGTCGGGATGTATGGTCTAATCCAATTAGGATAAAATTTTCCTTGTTTACTTTTTTCTGCTTTGGTTACATGTTGATTTTCTTTTAGGACAAGGTCACCTACTTGGAAGGTTCATTTAGGGACACATTTTTCGTAGGCACGTTTGATATGTTTTTGGTAAACTTGAAGGTGAACAAAAGCATTAAGATGACGTTCATATAATAACTCAAGATGTGTTAAACAGTCCTGATAAAGTCATCATCAGTAAGCATGTCATGGAGAGAAATGTAGAGTGAGGGAATCTAGACTTCGAGAGGTAGAAAAACCTTTGTACTGTAGACCAGAGAAAAGGGTGTGGCGGTAGTGGAAGTGCGAATACTAGTGCGGTATGCCCATAGGGAAAAATGAATGTGCGTATGCCAATCCTTCTCGGTATAATTAACCACTTTCATGAGAATTTTGTTTAGGGTTTTATTAGTGGATTCAGCTTGGCCATTGGTTTGTGGGCAATAAGGTGATGAGAAACTTAGTTGAATGTCGAAGGCATCATAAAGTTTTTGCAAGGTTTTGTTTTTGAATTATTTTCCATTTTCAGTGATGAGGTGATGAGGGACACCAAATTGACAAATGATGTGATGATTGATGAACTCACATATTTTCTCAGCTTTCATGGAGATGAGTGGTATGGCTTCCACCCATTTTGTGTAGTATTTGGTAGCAGTGATAATCCACTGATGTCATTTGGAAGAATGGGGATTGATCTCTCTGACAAGATCCAAACCCCATTGAGAAAAGGGCCAAAGGTCACGGGCAACCTGTAAGGCGTGACTGGGTATATGATGAAGGTTGGCGTGTTGTTGGCATAGGTGGCTTGGAGACCTAATACAAGTGCTTCGTATTCTGTAATTTTGTTTGTACAATCAAAATCTAGTTTGAAAGATAAAGGCATGGGTTCACCATCAAGCAGAATGAGGATAATACCAGTCCCCCCCCACACTGACACTTGGAACCATCGAAGAAGAGTGTCATCTGGTAATTGGGTTTTTCCAGGGAAAGAGTAGTAATTGACTCATTTGGAAAGTTAAAATTAGAGGGTTGATCCCCAATAATAGGTGTGTCAGCCAATTGGTTGGTGATAGCTTGGCCCTTGATGTAATTTTGATGAATGAATTCGAGGTCAAGGTTAGCTAAAAGCATAAGCTAGCGTGTGGCATGCTAATTTTTATAAGGCTTGGCATACATGAAGTGTAAGGGGTCGGTGTTGGTCACAACATAGGTTTTGTGGTTGAGTAGGTAAAGGTGGAGTTTGGTGGCAACGAAAACTAATGCTAATCAAAGTTTTTTGGGGTGGGTGTATTGGGTTTCATAGTCTAAAAGAGTATGGCTTATGTAATAAACCACATGCCCCCTGTGTTGTTTATCGTGATGAGCGAGCATGGCTCCCAAGGAGTAATCGGTAGCTGAGATGTATAGGTAGAAAGGTTAATTGTCCTTAGGTGGAATGAGTATGTGTGGTTGGAGAAGGTATTGTTTTAAGGCCTCAAAAGCTTTGTGGCGGTCATCATCCCATTTAAAGGAGACATCCTTCTTGAGTTGATGATGAAATGGTTGGCACCAATTAGATAATTGTGAAATGAAATGGTGAATAGACTGCAACTTACCTTGCAGGCTTCGGAGTTGTCTAAGGTTAGTAGGTGGAGGCATTTCAAGAATGGCCTTGACTTTAGCAGGGTCAACTTCTATACCACGTAGGGAAGTGATAAAGCCTGGGAGTTTTCTTAAGAGGACTGCGAAGACGCACTTCTTAGGCTAAAGGTGAACACAATATTTAATGAGACGGTCAAAAATGGTTTTTAGGATGGCAAGGTGCTCAGAGTGGTGTTTAGATTTGGCTAGAAGATCATCCACATAATCTTCCAATATATGATGCATGATATCATGGAAGATGTAAGTCATAGCCCGCTGATATGTGGCACTAACATTTTTAAGGCCAAAAGGCATGACTCGATAGCAGAAGGTATCCCAAGGGGTGATGAATGCGGTTTTATGTTGATCCTCTGGGGTAAGCAGGATTTGGTTATAACCCGAGAAGCCATCTATGAGTGTTAGCATCTCATGACCAGTGGTAAGGTCAACCAATTGCTGAATACTGGGTAAGGGGAAGTCATATTTTGTGCATGCTAGGTTGAGGTCATGGAAATCTGTGCAAATTCAAAGTCCCCCTGTCACCTTAGTGACAGGGACAATGTTAGAAATACAACGAGGATAATCAACGGGTAATATGAAACAAACAGAAAGAATGCACTGAATTTATTATTTGATGAGAAGGGAAATGCGAGGGTGCATTTTACTTAGCTTTTGTTTGATGGTTTTGGTGTAGGGAATGGTTACAATATTGTGGACCACTATGGTGGGGTCAATACCGGGCATGTCTACATAAGACCAAGAAAAAGCGTGGTTATGATCATTGAGAAAAGAAGTGATGGCTTCCTATTTAGTAGCATCTAAAGATTGACCGATCTTTAGGATGTGTGGGTCATCCTGAGTATGAATGTTGATCTCAATAGTTAATTCATTCAACATGGTTTGTGTCTCAGAGGGTAACGATCGATGAATATATGAGTCTTCTGCACCAAGGTAGGTGAGTATAGATTCATCATCCTGACATTAAATGACGTTAATTGAAGGTGTATCGTCATTGATCATTTCAGGATACAGGAAGGGAAGAGAGGAAGGAGCCTCACCCTCATGTTGATAAGTCAAAGGCCCCAAGGAAATGGTGTTTATGAAAAAAAATTTAGGAGGGATAGATTCAGGATCCATCAACTTCGTCGGTGAAGGGGGTGATGACGGCAAAGCGGGTGAAGAAGGTGGAGAAGCGCTGATGTCCTTGATGAGTTCAATGCGGGCCTTTTTGGTAGGTGGTTGAAGAAAGTGGATACTACTACAGTCATTATTTTTGTGAGTGGTACATGGAATAACAGTATGGTGGCCTTGCTCAAAAAATCCAAAACCAAAACCCTTCCAAACACATCAGTGCAAGAAGGTGTGCGTAAAATGGTGATTGGTGAGAGACTGGAAGTCAATGGAAAATGGACAAATTTGTGACGGTGGTTCGGGTGTGTAAGTGGTAGTATCAAGTCCCCATAGGTAAGACTGGTAAAAAGATGAGGAGGACCATAAAGGATGTTTTCTCTAATGTGGTGATCATAGCGAGGGTGTTAGTGAAGGCTTCCATACTCTTATGGAGTAAGGAATGTGTTGACACTATATAGGTGGTATTCCCCTAAAGTGAGGCGTTGAAAAACACCTTCTAGGGGATCATTGGTTGGTATGTGGGTAATGGGAATAGATGATGTGTTGGAGGTCGATACGGAGGTGGAGTTAATGGATTGGGGGACTGATGGGTTAGCCGTGGAGGTCGTGGTGGCGGTAGGAGTGGAAGAGGCATGTGCGGTGGAGGTGGTGACTGTACTGGTAAGCGGAGGCATAGGTGAAGCAGTAGGGGTCATGGAGGTAGATTCCTTAATGGGTATGATCACGTCATTAGGTTGGTAAAGCATGTTGCATGTTTTAAAAGGTGAAAATTCAGCTGGAATAATATAGGTGTGTCCCTCGTGTTCAAACTTTACATAGTGATGCAAAGTGGAAGGAACGTAACCCATGATACGAATCCATGGTCTGCCAAGCAACAGGTTATATTGAAATTCCCCCTCGAATACATAGAATAACTCTGGAGCCATGTGGGGCCCACATGAACGTGGAGGATGACAGTGCCTAGTGTAGAGGTGATAGCATCATTGAATGAACACAACATGATGGGATGTTTATGCATTTAATTGTCAGCTATGCACATTTGAGTGAATGCATGGGATGAAATGATGTTAATGCTAGTGACCCCATCAATCATTACACATCGTACATGTATATCATCGATGTGGATAGAGATGAAGAGGGTTGGGTTTGGGTCATCTTTTTGGTGTAGTGTGATCTCTTCTTCAGAGAAGCTAAGGGAGGCTACTTGGTGAGTAGGGTGGGGTGAGAAGATAAAGATGGTAATTTGGTGAGAGAGGATACATGATGGGGTGTGATAATGGAGGCTATGGGTGTAGGGTCATTGGGTAAAACCTCAATAGATTGAAGAACCTCCATGAGAGCTTGACGATGGGATTTTGAGGTTTGGATGAGGTCATATAGGGACATTTTGAGGGGAGATTGGTGTAATTGTTTGAGCATGGTGTGATGTGTGACCCCATTAGAAATAGGGTATGTGGGTCAGCAGATAGTAATCTTAGGTGTGGGTGTAGATGGTATGTTGGGTATAGGATTGGTTGGTCGGTCAATTTCCTTTTCCTTACCTTTATCCTTTTGAGCATGGGTAGTAACATGGATCATGTTGATCTGAGGGGAGTTGGAAAATGGAGAAGGTGTAGGGTGAGTGGTATAATGACATGATGAGAAAAAACCTACCGAAGGAGAAAAACCCTGTGAGGTGAGCTGGGTGCAACAAAATTCAGGTGATTGTGTGGTAAGTTCTCTGATGCAAACCATGTTAATTTCAAATCTTGGAGGTGGTTCTAGGAGGTGTGGTGGTGGAGTTTGTGGTTGTTGAGTGGGTAGTGAGGGAAGGACTATTAGAATGGGTGTTGATGAAGCAGTGTCCTCATTGAGAAGGTTGTCATCATCAAAGTTGTCTTCCAGAGGACACAACTAAATAAGGACAGTTTTCAAGGCCTTGTAGTTGTCCACATCATGTCCTGACACATGATGATAGGCACAAATTTTATTGTCATCAAACCCTTTTGTCTTGGGTTTGAGGGGGTCGTAAGTTCTGAGTGGTAGTAATGTGATAACAAAAGTCTCAAGGAGGTTGGTTAATATTTTGGCATAGGACCCCGTTAGTGGATCGCAATGGGAATTGAAAGTGGGTTTGGCTGTAGGTATGGATGATTGTTGAGGAACGGTCCTTGCAGGAGGGGGAGTGGGTTGAGCCATGGTTTTGGGTGCTGGAGTAGTCTTGGGTGTTGGTCGTGTTTTTTTGGGTAGGGGTATGGTAGATGAATGGGTAGGAGGGTGTATGGTTGCTTTGACTACCTTATTAGAGGGTTTTAGATTTTTGTTTTTGTGTGGCACCTTCTTGGGTAAGGGTGATATGGGTGTATGAGATTTAGAGGGAAAAATAGATGGGGGAAGAATGCGAGTTACCCACGAGGATAATGGAGGTGCTGTGAAGGTAGATCATGTGGGTTGAGTAGGGGGTGTGAGAGACAGGGACTAAAGTGTAGTGGGTAATGAAGAAGTTGCAGAGGTTATTGGAGGTATGGGTGGTAAAGATGTTGCAGGTGTAGGTGTAAGACCTGTTGGGTGCTTGGGTAGGTTAGAGGTTTGTGAGGAAGGAGTGGGCTGTTGTGTTTTTAGTTTATTGATGGGTGGAAGTTTCTTAATCGTGTTGGGAAGATGAGATCCTAAGACGGATGGAATAGGTGCAGGTGTGATTGGCATAGCCAAGGTATGAGTTCTATGGGTTTGGTTCTTCTATTTGGGTGTCGTAGTAGGTGTGGTGTTGACTTTTGAGGATGTAGCTAAATCCATTTTGATAGGTGGATGAGTAAGGCTAGATGTTGGGGTGACCCCTAAGGTAGTAATAGGTTTAGTCGAGGAAGATGATGAAGGTGTAGGTTTGGATTTAGATGTATGTTGGGTTATGGGTAAGGGAGTATGTTGAGCGGTGCAGAGGGTTATGGAAGAAGTATTGATATAGGTGGTTGTGTTCAGTTTGATTGGTCAAAATATTTTTGGATAGATAGTGGAAGTATCAGCA
Organism: Taxus chinensis; assembly: GCA_019776745.2. Classification (NCBI taxonomy): domain Eukaryota; kingdom Viridiplantae; phylum Streptophyta; class Pinopsida; order Cupressales; family Taxaceae; genus Taxus; species Taxus chinensis. The sequence continues at coordinate 179,801,049 of CM034156.1, forward strand.
AGTGATATCTACATTTGTGTTGAAACAAGAAGTAGAAGATGCCCCCACAACAAGAGTCTATCTACATAATCTAGTTGATTGGCCAAACGTGAAAATGACACATCTATAGATGATGTTGATGAGGGACCAATGGCTATTCTCATAAAATGTGTCTTAGAGATAGGAAATTTTTTAGCTTTAGCTTCCGTGGGTAAGAGATCTGAAAGTAGGTGTGCAGGATCTTGGGTAGCTAATGGAGAATGCTTTCCAAGAGGCAAAGGTATCTCAATTGGGTCTATGATAGGTGGAAGAGATAATGGGTGCTCCTCTGTAGGTGGAGGAGATGATGGGTTCTCCTCTGTGGGTAGAGGAGGTAAATATGTATCCTCCATGGAGTGAATAAGTACTATGGGTGTCAGTTCTCTAGGTGGAGAAGCCAAAGGTGAAATAGTCTCGATATTAGCAAAGGGCTCCTCCACGGGTGAGGAAGGAGGTGAAAGGTGTTCCTATATGGGTGGAGGAATAGGTGAGGTAGGTTCCAATTCCAAAGGAGGATTTCAGGCTAGAATATCCTCTATGGAAGGAATATGGGGTAATTGGGAAGCAACAAGTACGTCACTAAAAATAGCATGGACCTCGTGGGTATGGCTATCATGAGTTGAGGTCTCACCGGTTTGATCAGATGAAGGGGCATGATTGGGAAAGGGTTTCTTGAAGATATATAGGTTTTTATTGGTAGGTGCATTAGGATTATCCACAGTTAACTCGCCTTTATCGAGCATTTCTTGGACAATATTTTTGAAAGTGATGTAATTTCCGTCACTATGACCCTTTACTGAATGATAGTTATAGAAGTCGTTTTCTTTATACCATGCAGGCATGGGGTGAGTAGGGTCAAAACCAATGTGTGGTTTTATAGGCGGAAGGGTGATGGCCCTAGCTTTGATGATATTTTCTAAGACAGAAGAGTAGGGCTCCCCTATTGGGGTGTATTTCCATTAATCTCATCTGAATTGAAAAGTCTGGAAGGGTGAGAGATTAGATGAGGTGGTAGCCTAATTTGATGGATGATCCGGACTGGCTTTGAGTACCACTGTGTTAGAAGTGCCTTTAGCTTTTGAAATATTATTCTGTGGTTTGGAAGAAGAAGGGGTATCATTCAACTTGAATGTTGAATCTCTAATTTTCATGCCATGGTGAATGCTTCATCAAATGTTCAGAAAGTATAAACCTGCAAGGTCGGTGAGATATGTCGCACAAGCCCATGTGAAGAGCTCGATGAGTTCTATTTGTGCCAGTTGGAAGGTGAGTTGATTGATTAGGCTACGTAAGCGAATGAAAAAATTTATGATAGATTCGTCCTCATACTGATGCGTGGAGTATAGGTCAATCATGGTAACCTTCTTGACAATATTGATGGAGAAGTGATCCAAGAAGGCTTGGGCTACCTGATTAAATGAAAATATAGAGTGTCTAGGTAACCCACTATACCAATCTAATGCAGGTCTAGTTAGAGACATGGGAAAGGTCCTTAAGAGTAAATCATCATTGTGAGTGATTAGGTAGCACCCATGTTTGAATGACCGTAAATGTTGTTGTGGGTCTTCTTTGCTATTGAAGTAGTTAAATTTAGGCAACTCCCAATGCATGGGGTATGGACGAATAGGAATGGATGGATGGATGGAATTATTGCAAATTTCATCTTAGGTGAGAGTATTGTGGGAGCCAGAAACTGATGCCTCCAACATCTGCATCTTGTCCATCATCAATTTGATTAGGTCATTGGTAGGTTATGATGATTGGGTACCTCCTATAGTGTAAGAGGGTTGGTGTTGGGTGTGTAACAGGGGTGGCATTCCAGTATATGGTGATGCCGTGTAGGTAGATTGAGAAGGAGGTAGTGAAATAGGGGGTACGTACCTAGAGTGAATAATAGATGAAACGGGAGGCTGCTGATAGGTAGTATATGGAGGTGGAAGGGTCGTGGTAACCCTAGTGGCAATGGGGGCTAACGATTGTGGAATGGAAAGGACCACATTCTGAAAAAGGGTAAAGGTCACTGACACCGGAGGTGGTAGTGTAGCTACGGGTATATGTGAGACAATAGGGGTGGATGAGGTTGTGTTTTGGGTGGTTTTCGAAGGTATGGTGGATGTGGTGGGTGCAACGGATGTAGCAGACACTACAGTCATAGCGGGTATAGGCCGTAGCTACGAAACAACTAGGGGTAAGGTAGATGCGGGTAGCGTGGAGCCAGATGGGGCTGATGTAGGAGTGGGAGCAAGAGTTAGGGGGATAGAGATAGGCATGTCGTATATCAACTGATCTGAGGCATCTCGAGTGGATGAGTGAGAAAGGTAAGCCTGTAAGGTAGCAAGGTTTTAGTCAAGGAGTCGTGTAAATTCCTTATCTCTGGTAGCAATAGTGATAGGTTAGATAGGATCCATGGCGGGTGATAAAATGGAAGGTGGTGAAGGACTAGATGGGATTGGTTGACAATTGGTGTGGAATACGAGTGCACTTGCTTATCTTCGAGTCAACACCATGTGAACCAGTACTAATCAAGTTAGGCCGCTTCTCTATAAATGCTACACAAAAATAGCAGGAACAGTTGAAACAGGTGGTAAAAAGTGGACTAGGTACCAAATGTTGGCTGGAAAGTGGCACAGGATAACCAATGCCAGTCAGGGTAAACCAACACTGGTTAGGGGTAACCGATGTCGGTCACTGTGGGAAATGAACAGTGAGTCAAAAATAAGGTGTAAGGTCAAATCTAATAGGTAAGCCAAACCTAATGAGTTTTTCAAGGTCAATGGGAATGCTAGTACTGACAGGGACTCTAAATAGTTGAAGAAGGTGAATAAATGTCCTTTTGGGAAGGTTAACCAAAATGATAGTGAACCGACACCAGTTGGGTATAACCAATGATAGTCAGGGGGTAACCGTTGATGGTCTCTGGACTGACACTGGTCACTGTCAAATTGAAATAGTGATGAAAGAAAAATGGTTGTGAATTAAAATCTGATGTGGAATCAGACCCAGAATTCTGAGAATGATGAGAATATGATCCAAGTACACTTAAATGAAGCCATAATACACCAACTATGATGAGGAGTGTGTAAGGATAAACAAGAAGAATGAAGAATGTGACCTCTCACCTCAAAACACAAGCCAAGTAGAAACACTAAGAAAAATACGATCCTAAGAATTCCTTTTCTATTATGTTTGTTTAGCTTATGCTATTTCAGGACTGACTCATGAACTGTAAAATAGATTTTTTTGGTGAGGATGGCTTCCTACAAAGATGGAGATCTAAAAGATGAGGTTTTATGTATGTTATGGTGGGGGTGGGCTTCTCTCTGAAGTATGACTAGACAAAGCAGCAAGCTGGGGAGTACCTGCCAATCCTCATATCAGTGTGATCATTGACAGGCATTCCCAGGAAAGATGTTGTTTAAGAATATGTATTTGTTTTGAATTTGTGTAATGTGGCAAGACTTAGACACAGAGAGAGAGATATGTGCTTTCTGTGATTCGTTTGTCAACCATCAGCTAGGAATGACTTCCAATGTATAGGTTTCCCTCAATTAATGTGAGATAATGTGATAAATCAGAATGCAATGCACTTATTTTAAGCCCAAATCAAAATATGAAGTTTGATGACACAAATGGATGAATAGGAAGATGGATCCTCTTTCACTAAAATGCAAAAAACAAGAAGAAATGATTCTTTTTAAGTACACCAAAAGAAAGGTTTCTTTTAGAGGAAATAGAAAGAAAAAGAGGATTACCAAGGAAGAAAATTAATGTGTATGCTTTTCAGAAGGGAAAAAAACACAAAATTTTTCCTAGGAATGAATAAAGTGTAAGGAACTCGAGATGGTTTCCACCAAAATGTTTCACCTAATTCTTAGATGTTTCTTTGAAAGTGACGAAACAGATAGGGTAATGGGCATAGGAGGAATACCTGTTACAATGTTGGTTGTTGGGTTGTTGGGTTGTTACGTGCGTATGACTCCTGAATCCACAGCTAATCATGAGAGCTTCCTTTTGGCTAGAAGGAACTACCTAAAATGGAACACAAGACCACCAGAAAGAGTTAAAAAATATGGGCAGTGAACTGCCTAGTGTGTGCTAGATTTGGGAAGTGTGATACTTCCTAGATGGCTATCAATCCATTGTTTAAAACAATTTAATGTTGGTAATGAAGTAAATCCTATTATAATTGAAATTATTTAGGTATCTCATTAAAAACACAATAAGAAATATATAATCTAACAGGCTAGGTTAAAATAATATCTGAAGGTCAAGTAGTTGGTTCTGGTTCTCTGCAGGTCTGACAGAGGTCTTAGGCAGGTCACAGGTGATTAAGGATGATGTGAGAATAGGTGGGCAGGTCACTATTCTAGGTTGTATTGGTAAATACAAAGACTGATTTTGGTTAAGGGTGACCAACTCCGGTTGGGGAGAACTGGTGCCGGTTACTGTGGAAAACTAGGAGTTCCACAGAATGAGCTTTGGGGTCTCCCTTGTGATTGCACAAAGGACTTGGTTGGCCGGAACAAGGTATTAGGCTGTTTGGGTGGGATTTGGTGAAGTTTTACTGGGGATATGGAGGGGTGAGTATTGATGGAGGTTATTGGATGGCTAAGATAACAAAGAATGAAACTACAATGATGAAATGAATGAACCAAAGGAGTACAATGTTCTACTTACTTGGAACCTAGTTCTGGATGTTTGTGCAAGAGAAATGAAGGTACTGGTAAGAGGTTGAAGGCTATAGAGGATCATTAAATGTTGGGGAGCTCTTGTATGTGCTGCATGTTCTCTCCTTCTTTCTCGATTGGATCAAATCTTTGCTGGGGTGAGTGCTAGATGGTTCATGGGTGATTGCTAAATGTATGTGCTTCCTTGCATGCATGTTCTCATGGAAACTTTCTCTAAAAAGATGTGTTATCTCTCAGCAAAATTCCCAATGTTTTCTAACCTTTCAAAATAAGGTTGTTTTTGGAGCTAAAAGGTGACCGATGGCGGTTTTGGCTTAACCGGCAATGGTTAGGGGTAACCGACGTCGGTCAAGGCGGGATTTTCTAGGTTTGCTAAACTAGGCAAATCCCCTTGATTTTCTTAGATCTCATGTCATTAACCCATGGATCAGACTTGAAGCTTCTTGTCAACATGCGGGAATGTGGTTAGAGGGAATGTAGGCATTGATTTTTAGGGTTTGGGTAAGTCTTAGTTAGTTATGGCAACTTACTAAGAATAGGTCTTAGGGTGAGTTGGCTTGATGAGGTGTCTAGGTGAGGTGTAAGCGTGGGCATTATCTAAATTAAGATATTTAAATAATAAATATGGTGAGGATAATGAATTAATTTAATTAAATTAATATTAGTGGGGTGAAGGGGGCCATGGTTAAGTGAATGTGTTCAATGGTGTTTATTTTTCTACGGACCAAAGGGGAGTGTGACCTAATTTTAGTGTCTATAATATTATCAATTATATTTCCTTCTTTGGATTTTATAATTCCTTCAACACAACTTACATTATCAACAAAAATACATGTAGTTTCCCAGCTAAAATATGTAGCCCACTCTATCCAATGGAAACTAGAATAACCATGAATTGTGTTTCATCCTGGTCTGCATCGCCATCATCATCTATCAAACTAGATCCTTTTACCTTCATTTTCAAGGTTCTATATAATGCTCAAAACCAATTACTTGTTTGTCAAAAACATTGTCTCCAAAGATTTGATTCAAGTAGAAAGGGTGTAGGTAAGCCTCCATTTAAAGTAAACTTTAAAATATTTCACCAATTATAGGCATGTAAAAATCTCAATCTTAGAAATCACTAAAACTCTGTTTTTCCTTGTGATCACTTGAATTTAGAATTTGAAATATCATTTATAGGATATATATCAAATATTAGGTGATTGAGCATGAATTCCTTGCAATATTTGTATAAATCTTGTTAATTCATGCTAAAATGGTGATATACAGTTGCAACATTGAAGTCAAGTATGCCATTTAATAATTTAAATATTTTGCATTGATTAAATATTTCCATCGATTTTTCCATATTTTCACCTCTTAGTTTGGTTAATTACACATGGTGAGATTTGATAGCTTTGCATGTTTTTTTTATTTGTAAGAACCATGTCAAAGTGCAAAAGGAGAGCCAGTAAGAAAGATCCATGAATGTAAGAGTTTAATAGATTGTTTTTCTATTAAATGATCTTTTTGTCATGCTTTATTCACTACAAATTGTAAATCAATAAAAAACACCACATATGTATGTATTTTTCAATGATAATGAATTTTAGACTCTACATATCATATGTTATTCACCCTAAAGTGCAAACCAATAAGAAAGCTTTGTGCTTATACCATTTTCCCAATGTCAGTTGTTTGGTGGGTCCTGTCAGTTATTGTGAATTGTGAGACAATAAGAAATCTCTAAGTACAACTTTCACTACGTAATAGAGAGAGAATTTGACAGACGGTATTTTCCAAACTAGTTTTAGGAGATTCATAATTCGATCTGCAAATATTTTTTATGTTTTTACCATTTTTCACAGAAACTATGAAACTAGTTATAGGGACATTCGCCATGATTTCTATAAGTTTTTTTCAAGGGGTTCCTTAAAATTTTCCCTGTAAAATTTCTCAGAAGTGGAATATGTCAAGGTGAGAAGGTTCTAAGAAAAAGTGGCAGTAGGAGCAGGAAGTGATTCTATGGTGATGGCATTAATGGGACTAGAATTTTAACTACTTCCTTTGATAAATTTAGACTATGGATTTCTTAACACAGTCAATGATGTCAAAGGATGAAGAAGTATATACCTCGAGAATAATGACATCTTTTACATGTGTAAGAGTAACATTCTTAGAAGTAGAAGAAGCAAAAGTAGTAACTGATTTGATCAAGGGAGAGGAAGGAGACTTACCCAGATAAGTATATGTGACCTTGGCTTATGTGGCCTTGATCTTCTTCTTGACTAATTCCATGGAAGTGAGCAGCGGTGATCCCATTTTTCTTGTTTTTTAATGTAGATTCACCTTTTGAGGATCCAACTGCTTCTCTTAGGTAGGAGAGGAAGACACCTCTTTCTATGCTTGTGAGCAAGTGCATGTTGTACAAGAGTAGTTATTCATATCATCCATGGATGCGTTGAGATATTCATCATATTAGTACTCAAAATACCCAATGTTTACATATCTGACTTCTTCTTCTCATACAAGTTCTTCTTCATCTTTTCTTTCTCCACATACTACATTTATAGCTAGAGATTCCTAGGAAATCCTTTGGGGTACTCTTGCAATTTGATTCCAATTCTAGTTTTAATATGGAACACATTGATCCATTTTCTTCTTCATTCTATTCAACTCATTGACCAACTTGTGTAGTAACGAATCAATGCCTTCATACAGGGAACTCTAGACCTTATTTTTTTATTGACTGGTACTTGATCTTCCCTGACATGATAAGATAATTTTCCACTTCAATGGTAATTTCTTGAGAATTATCCAATGTGTTTGGTTGAGATATCTACAACATGAATTCAAATTCTAACAACTGAGCATTTATGAAGAACCTCTTCTAATTATCTACAGTAGGACGGGCACCGGTACGAATCTTGTAATCAACTTATTGAATTTGGCCACAAATTCTCTCATGGGATATTACATTTATTTCTTCATTTAATTCAATTGAGTGAGAATGGTATGATAATATTATTCTTAATTTAACTATGGTTTAAATGTAGATTTTATATCTACCCAATCAATGATTCAACAAGAAATTAAAAAGTAGAACCATTATGCAGTAGCATCTTTTAATGACTCCATGAATAGATTAATAGTGAAATCTTCACGTCCTACTCCAAGAATTCCATGGGATGTGATGAAGGTATAATATATCATCATCTAGACATTTTTTTCCATCTATGTACAACTTGGTAAAATTCTTTCTTGATCCTTTGGGTAATTCTTGAAGTGGTGAAGTCAGATTCAATAGACCAGTGTTTTGACCCTAAGGTACTCGATCAGCCATATCTAGAGGAGTATTTTTTGGTGGTGGTGGAGATATGGGATATGCACTAGGACTAACAATAAGATATTCAAATGGATTCTTAATATCTTTTCTTGGAATCTTTATGGGAGCAAGCACAAAATCATAATTTTCTTGCAATTCAAACATGAGATTATGAAAGACTAACATTCTACTTACTTGGTCACTACTAATGAATATTCTATCTACCATCTTGTAAATGATTTTTCAATGAGGAATAAGAAATTTTACATCCAGGAACATGAAAATTCACCGTGGAATATGAAGGGTTTCTCACATAAATCAAAAGTGGGTATTCAAGTGATGAATCTCATATTTTTGGTTTTTTGTATCTTTTTTTAAAAATTATGGATTTTTTGGATCATTATAGGGTGTAGGATAGAAAAATATGTCCCATGATGGGAACTTAAAACTATTTAAAAAACACAAAATTTTCCTTGAAAAATATTTCACCAAAAAAAATGCAAATATATTTCAATCCAAGAGGATATAACCATAAATCACTTCTTATCTTTACATTTACCAATCAATTTTATGATCCCAGATGAACTAGTATATTGAGTATATGATCCCACTCTTATCATATCCATCAATATTGGAAACGTGTAATTAAAGCACACTCTTATAAAAAAGGGTTCAAGTACATGCATCACATCTTTATAATTCATCAAATCCTTAGGCTATTCAATTGATAACCTAAATTCCAATTGTATCATGTGTCAATGGAATGATCGAATATGAATTCCATATGGGTTTTATTTCACTACCTATTATTGTTCCTCCTTCCACCATTAGAGGTAATATTATGATCTTCAAATTTCTTTTTTTGTATAACATCCTTCTTGGTTGAATATGGACACATTAGATACATGAAATCACCTCATCCATATAACATTGCATTAAGTTTCTTTACCTATGATCCATGTATTTTTTTGAAGATGACACAAACCCATGGACCTTTGAATACTTACAACAACACATGGTATTCAAAATAACTTATCTCTAATTATTACCTTATGTCTCATTTTAAGAGTATTAATTATTCAACTACCACATCAAATTTTCAAGGATATAGCAGTAACAATGATCTTGTCAAGAACATTCCACCTAACCACCTTTACATATATGATGATGAGTGTGGTGAGACTAACCTAAAAATAAAAAAAATTCTAACCTTCCTGATTCAATCATTTCTAATTTCCCCCTCATATGAAACCCTTTTTTCATAAAAAGGCAACCAATGCAATCCCCATCAAAATTTCTTCTACCTCACCTCCTATAAAAGAGTTTCCTTCTTCACCACCTAGTGAACTTATAATTTAAACCCTTAAAAATAAATATTTATACACCTAAGTATGAAGCTAGATTTTCACTTGAAAACCCATTCTCATTCGGCTATACCCAAGCTAATAATACATAGGTAATAAAATACTAACATTTGTTATACTCCTCACTTGATTATGTAGACCAGAGATCCTCTACTAGTGCATCTTCCCTAATATTCTCTAAAATAATATTTTAACCTTGGAATTAATATTTTCTCTCTCATATTCACCTTAAACTCTATGGATCAAGAATTCAGGGTTAAGAAATATGACTTGATAGCTGACAAGGAACTAGTTTCCACTCACTTTTGGGATAAGCATGAGCCGTATATCACCGTGGATCCTATAAATAAGTCCCACACTATAAAAACTCTAAGAAACTCAAGTCCTAAACCAAAATCCACATTAGTTCATGTACGCACCTAAATTTACACGTGCTACATTGTCAAAAATAGTTCAAAGGTCCCTAATGATGATTCATGTCTTTTCCAAAGGTGTTCAAACCCCTATCTCTCATTGCAGTTTATATTTGTAGCTTAGAATACCTTACTTACCCATTTTCTGCTTTTCCTTACCTTTTCACAGTGTTTTTTACTTAGTTTTTGGCCTTTAGTTACGAAACCACCGCCCTAGTTGGGTGTTGGTTATGTAAACACTGCCCTACCTGAGAAGTGGTTGCGTAACTGCCACCCTACACAGGGCAGTGATTCCATGCATTTTGACTAAGATTTCCTAGGTGTGATTTTTACACATGATAACTTCTTCCAATTCACCTTTTGTGTATGTTTCTTGGTAAAATTGGTTATTTGTAGGCTTGATAGATGCATACCAACCTCCTCTTCCACTTCTGATTGTTTATTAGAAGTTAAATGCCCCTCCTTGTTGTGATGTGGCATTCCATTTATGCCAAATGGCTTATACCATTTCCCATCCTTCGTTCTATAAAAAAAACTCTTCTTCTTAAGAAAATGGCTGGAGAATTGTATCTTGAATTGTATTGTTATGTTGTTGAAATATTGCTAGAGGTTACACAACCAAGCATAATTATCTTGTGTTGTTCTTCCTCTACATGCATTGCTAACAAAACACTTGCAAGACACCATTGCTCCAAAACTTTCTTCTTTTCTTCTCCTGTATTCCCAGCTTCCTGGACTCAAGTGAACATTAAATATGGGAAAAGATAACTAAGGGGACACAAAGTGATACCACAAATGACATTTCCTCAACACTGCTATTTCCAAGTTGGGGTTGCTATTGAGTTTCTTCATTTCTTCAATTCTTTATTTCTAAATATGTACACACACTTATTTACTAGAGGAGAAAAATTAATTTCCATTTCAATTGTTGCAAATAGATAGATCATTAATATAGCTTCCATTTCCTTTAAAAATCTTCTGGTGATAGATTACTTCCCTTCTTATCCCTGTGGGTTTGTAAGGGAAGTTTCTCAGAGAAAATATTTTGCATTAATTTATAATCAACTACAATATCATTTCACTTGTAAAACCTCCATTGATTAATTTTTTCAGGGAAGTTGCAAGGAAGAAAGGATTCTAAGAACCTCAAATTGCTTCATGTGCCTTTGAGGAAAATTAGAGGATTCGTATCCACATTTACATTACGGAAAATATTTGTTTAGTTAGGATAGATTAGGTATACTTCTATACATATAAATAGTTACATCTGACTTTTTATTTTTTTAGGTTATGTTAGTTAAATTGTTGAAGAAATTTCTTCATTTCCCTATTTCTTCTATTTTATTCCAGAAACCTTAGAAAATAAAAAAATATTAGTTAAGTTATATTAGATTATTTCTTATTGCTTCATTTCTTCTATAGTGGAAAATACAAAAACATAGTTATCTTTCACTTATTTAGATTAACTTGTTATTTTCTTTCATAAATTAATTTTCATAGATGACCATTCAAGGACCACAATAGCCAAGATCATACGGTTGTGATCCAAGGGTCCCCCAACTGAACGGGCCTGAAGAACTCATAGAAATAAACACTGGATTATATTCCCTAGTCTTTAGAACATCCCCACATCCATAAAATATTGTCAAATAGCTGAACATTTTAAACAAAGAAACTTATAGAGCTTTCGTGTTCTGGACTAAACCAACTCACAACAAATAGATCTAGTGGAACCACATCTCTCTTGTTTATTCCATGACCTTATATGACATTATTATGAGGTACCCATTGGTTAATTTCCACCCATCCCAAAACTAGTTGAGATGGTTTCACACATATATATTAACAAACTCTTACGTGTGTGTATCATTCTTGACCATTCCATTACACCCACTCAGGTTAGAGAGGATTTATAAGCCCTTGACGAGAAGATTCCACTAGTTCCCATAGAGGATATGAGATTACCCCAATATCTTGTTTGACTATCTCCATCAAATTTTTTTACCCATAGCCATCCATTCATTCTACATTGATTTTCCCAGCATGACCTCAGAAGGACAAGTGTGCATGAAGGTCACATGTTAATTTTAAGTTGTACAAACTATTGAACCCAACGTGAAAAAACTAGTTCTTTCTTGTTTCTTCTTTCATTTGTTTCTTTCATCCATCTTGTCCTCTCCCATTATTCTACGAGTATTTATATAACCCCCCGAATATGTTGGGTCAGAATTTCAATAGACCTATTTTAGGTCTTAAGGATTATTACCATCAAATTTACGCACTGAAGTCAGCCTCATTATCAGGGAGGGATGATAATTATTCTTCCAACCTACCTTCACCTCAAAATCCTCTTTCATAAGGCACCATAAGAAATTCTTCTCTCATTATTGATGAGCTTGATCAGCCAAAGTGTTCCAACTTGAACAATATGACACTCACTAGAGGAAAAGGCTTTTTTCATCGGGTCTTATCCATACCCTAGGTCAACATGCATTCTGATCCTTTCACTTCTTACCTCTCTTCTCATGACAAAATCATAGCATGCTTTGGTCGAAGTCAAGAGCACTTTAATGCTAAGGACCAGTCTTTAGAAAGGATGAAAGAGTATGTTAATGCTTTGCTTTAAAACAATACTGCTACCCCTCCACTTACAATGCAAAATATACCCAATGAGGGGTGGCCTCCAAGAGAAAAATTTATAGCAAGACATCATGTACCTCTACCTCCCAACAAGGAGCAGAATACACCCAAAAAAAATGTAATACCATCTTGGGTGACGTAATTCCTACTCTGGTAGATAAAGTTAGGGAGTTGGAACTTGCCAAGTCATCTTGTTTTTCACCTTTTTCTGAACAAGGAAAGATCCCTTACCACACTCCTAATATAGGTTATGTTCCTTCTGCGCCATCACCCCCATTGGTTTACATGGGAATTCCTATCCCTGAAGATCTCCTTAGTGGATCAAGCACGTAAGGCATGCCCCCTCACACCTCGTACAGATAACCTCAACAAGACACTTGTTAGAAAGTGCATTCTTGAATTTCGTCCCAAATGGTAATGTGACATTCCTTGGTTTTGTGCCTCCCACTCCATACTCTAATAATGTTCTCCCGTATGTTCACTTGTATTCCAAATCACCTTAGGGGGACCTGTATTCTTTTCCTGGTTTATATGCTCAGCCACAGGGGATGCATTATGCCTCTACAAATGTTTATGCTATGCCATATTAACCTCATATGCCTACCCTACCTCCCCATCAAGGGTAATCTATAGTAAGTTCCTACACATTTGGAACATCTTTTGAATATCTTAAGGATCCCCTGGACTTTACTGTATGAAGTGTAATGCATCCATGACTAATTCTTGACATGTCAAAGTTTAAAGGGGAGGGAGACCCAAATGCGCATATCAAAGCATATGCAATTACCGTCAGAGAGCTACTCACATGGGATGTTATTGTAGCTAAGATCTTCCCCAAGAATCTTGAGGGGATCACTCTCAATTGGTATTATAGGATACCTAAAGCCTCCATACACTCCTTTAATAAAATCGTATCTGATTGCATACAGGCATTTGACATGGACAAATTGTTAAGAACAAGAATCAGGGAATTCCTTCATATAAAGCAAGAGCATAATGGATTTACTTCCCATTTCATTAAGATATGGTGGTAGGTCCTTTACTCTCCAGTGAGTTCTCCCAATATGGATCATATAGAGCTTTATAATCTATTCCTTCATTCCCTTAACCGGGAAAAAAAAGGAAGAGTTCCAAAATTTTCCCCTTATGAGCTATGAAGAGGTGCTAGAGGGTGTTCTCCAAATTGATCAAGTGGAAATAGATAGTAGTTGAAAGACCTACTATTCAAATGAGAGACTAATCACTCCCTCCCAAGGTAATTCAAATTACCCTAGAAATTCCAAAAATAATCAAGGACCTAAGTTCCTCAATAAGAATCGTTGTGTTACAATGGAAGACATAATTGATCAAGCTAAGAAGTTGAACGTTGTTAACACTTCAAGCGCAAAAAATGTGAATAATAATGCGGATGGAAATAATCAAAGGAGTAATGATTTCACTCCCTCCATCAACACAATATATTTTAATTATCCTCCACCTCCAAAAAAATTTTAGGCCCAAGGCCCCAATTGATACCCAAATAGGTATCAAAATATATATCAAAACTAAGGGCAAAGTCCTCCGAAATTTGATTATAACAACCAACAGTTAAAAAAAAAACAGAACTTTGGACTACAACATAACACAAATCAAATACCTAAGGATTATACTCATGAACTTTATTGCGGCTTCCATAGGGTTCGAGGGCATGATGCTAAAACTTTCCATGACTGTAAAAAGTTCATACAACGCCTACCAAAGGACCAAAGGCAACTCTTCATCGAGATGTTTTTGGAAAATCCTATGATGCCAATGCAGAGTACTAGTATGGGGCTTGTTTCCTCTCATAAAAATCCTCTTAGGATCTTTAGTGAACCTCTTCCTACATGTCATGACAACAGAAAATTAAACCACCACAACAAAAACAAGGGTGGTCCAGTAGGAAACAAACATCACGAAGCTTCCACTTCTTCAAACCCACTGATAGCACCTCTATTAGACGGTCTATGACAGAATAATGTCATGTGTCTCATTGAATTAGATGTTGAACCTAAAATTAATGCAGCTACAAGAACCCGTGATTACTAAACACAACCTATTCCCATCTACCCATCTATGTTGGATGAAACTCCAATACTTCCCAGGCTAGTAGGGGCATATGATCTAGTTACGGACTTAACCAAGACCTTTTCTCACATTTCCTTGTTGGATTTATTGAATAACTCTCCTACTCATCGAGATGCTTTATTAGAAGTATTGGGTCTTAGGCACTTGATTAATATTACCCCTTTGCTGGAGGCACAAATCAACCACATAGACTTGACATCTATCCTCCTTGGCAGTTTGAAAGAGATGTTAGATTTGTCTTAGATATCAGTAAGATGCCCACCGATGCCAAGCTAGCACAAAGAGGTGACCCAATGTTGTATTTACAGGTCTGGATCTATAATGATTACGTTAAACATGTAATGATTTACAATTGAGTATTTGTTAATATTGTCCCCTTTTCATGCCTCCAAAATTTAGGCTACAAGGAAACCAACTACTCCTCAACTAGAAATACACTGAGAGGCTACAAAAGTCTCAAAGCAATGTCCATAGGGACCATAGTGCTCTTGGTTACTCTTGGACCCAAGACAATTCTAATTGAGTTTTATATCATAGACAGGGAAACCAACTATAATATGATACTTGGTCAGCCTTGGATCCATCGGATGAAGGAAATCCCTTCCACACTGTTCCAAGATGTCAGATTCTTGAATTTGGAGAAATTATTCATCACTCAGGGTGACCTAAGGCCTTTTGATATACACCTAGCCAACTTAAAAAATAATCTTGGGGTCCATACTGATTTTGAACTCCCTACCAATCAACTGAAAAAACCTAAAGATATAATGCCAGAGTCTAAAATTATCCCCATGATGGAACTAGAAACCACCGGTTTAATCAAGGTGGTTGTTGTAACTAAAAATGAAAGTGTTATTGTTGAGACAATGTCAATAGAAATGACGGATAATATTTTCAAGTTGTTGGAGAACGACCTTCTCATTCTCCTCCCTTTTGACTCCTTGGGTAGAGGACATGCTTTAGGACTTGGCTCTCTTCCAGCTAAATATATTTGTATGGTTGAGATCTCAACAGTCAAGGAGGAAGACACTATAAATGATCAAACATCAATCTTCCCTAGAAATTTTTGGATGCTCAAATATGATGGAGTGAAGTGTCATTTTGGTGTTGGGGAAGGTATGATCCTCACTTCCCCATAAGGGGAGGTTATGCCTTTTTCCTTTAAGCTCAATTTTGAATGCATGGACAATGGTGTCAAGTACGAGGATCTTTTCCTTGGTCTCATTATAGCCAAGAGAATGGGTGTTTGAAATATTAGAGTTTTGGGTGATTCCCAACTAGTTGCCAACCAAGTTTTAGAATTTTACGGGACTAGAGTGGAGCACCTAAAACTCTATAAGACCACCGTATTTAACCTAAAAAGAGGTTTTGACTTCATATCAATTAAATCTATCCCACATGAACATAACCTTTAATTTTATTCCATATCTACTTCCTCTTCTCACTTTTGTCCAAACAGAGATTTGGAAAATACCAAATTTACCATTTCAATATGTGTCAAGCCTCTAGTTTGAAACATCCCTACCAACCCAATTCTATCATACATTGAGACTGAGAATGAACCTACCACGCTAGATTATGTGGAGAATGATGAGGCTATCTTAGGATACCTTAATGCTTACATTGACCTTCATCATGTACATCACAAGAGGGTTTTATCTATCGTACCTCACTCTTCCTCCTATTTTTGGAATCGTAGGATAGGTTCTTCCTCATCAAAAGGCCTTAAGATCTATGAATTAGAAGAGGAAGGAGAAATAGAACTACCTCTGGCACCGTCTAAGTTTGAAGAAGGAAATGCATCATTAATCAAAGGGACCATCAATATAAGTATTGGGATGGAGGAGGACCCCAATATATTGAAAATTAGTTCTTCCTTAACTCAGAAAGAAGTGGAAGTTCATACAAATTTTCTCAAGGAACATTCAAGATCCTTCACTTTCAGCTATAAAGAGAAGATAGGAATTTCTTCCCATGTTGCAGTGCACGATCTCATAACCAAACCTAACGCTAATCCCATCAAACAAATTTTGAGACCTATGAATCCAAAGGTTGCTTTAATTATCAAAGAAGAGGTTGTGAAACTCTTACATGTGGGATTCATCAAACCTATAGATTATTCAATGTGGGTATCAAACATAGTCCTCATTCTCAAGAAGAATGGGAAAATTTTAATATGCATTTGTTTTCATAAATAAGCAAGGCATGTCCCAAGGATTATTTCCCATTACCTTCCATCAATTTTATCATGGACGCAACAACTAGATATGAGTGTTTGTCACTCATGGATGGTTTCTCGGGATATAATTAAATTAATATATCTATAGAGGATCATACAAAAACCCCTTTCACTACTCTTTGGGGTACATATTGCTCTACGGTCATGTCATTCAGTCTTAATAACTCCCGTGCTACTTATTAATGGGAAATTACCTATATATTCCATGACCTTATTTACATGATTTTGGAATCATATGTTGACGATATTGTAGCTAAGGCCAGGAAGTTCTGCAGTCACCTCGAGGTGCTTCACATTATCCTCTCTCATTGTCATTAAATACGGTGTCACATTAAATCCAAAAAAGTGTGTATTTAGAGCGACAGGAGGGAATTTTTTTGGTTTCATCATCTCTTCATGAGGGATTGACGTAGATCCAAAAAAAATTCAGGTGGTCCTATAAATTATGCCACCATAAAACGAGTTTGGCATCAGGTATTTTCTCGGTAAGTTGGGAGTAATCCACAGGTTCATTCCTGATTTGACCTACACCAATCATCTAATTAATGAGTTGTTAACGAAGGATTGTTGTAAGGAATGGATGACTAAGTGTATTGAAGTATTCAAGTCAGTGAAACATTTTCTATTATCACCACCCACACTCATGCCACCTAAGGAAAATCATCCTCTCAACCTGTATTCTTGAGCTACAGATGTTTCTCTAGCTTTTATGTTAGCACAAGAAGATGATGATAAATGTGAACATGCAGTTTACTTCATTAGTCACTCCTCGCGAGATTATGAGACACGTTATACAAAGGAAGAAAATGAATACCTTGCTATAGTATTTATAACAAAATGGTTAATGCATTATATGATTAACCAAGAAATGAAAGTAATTGTCAAGATAAATTGTCTTTGAACATTTTTAACACAGGGTTCCTTTTTAAAGAAATTTGGACACTTCATTACTCTAATGGGTGAATTCGAGTTAACCTTTATCAATCAAAAGTTAATTAAAGGAAAAATCATTGCATATTAGTTATTAGACAACCCATTAGATGGTGGGGAACTAGTAAACTTGGTTTTCCCTGATAAGTGTGTATATTACGTAGAAACTAGGCCTCCAATTGCCACGTATCCATGGTATGAAAAAATTATCAATTTCATTATGGACCGCGCATACCTTGAGGGAGTAACCTCATAGAAGAGAAGATGGCTACACATCATAGCCACCAAATATGTGATCATAGAACAAGTTCTCTATCACAAAGCATTTAATGGAATGTTGTTAAGGTGTGTTGACAAAGAAGAGATGAAAAATATTCTCTTTGGAGCCCACAGTGGATTATATGGGGTTTACTTCGGAGGACATTCTACTGCTCACAAGATACACTGAATGGATTAATTTTAGCCCACCATAGAGCATGATGTTGTGGAGTATGTGCATAGGTTCCATAAATGTCAAGAATTCTCTCATGAGATTCATATACTTGCTCAAGCTCTACAACATATAAAAACACCTTGTCCCTTCTCCACATGGGTTTTAGATTTGGTAGGGAATTTTTCTCCCTCATTGAAAGATGGCCATAATTTCATAATGACAGCCATAGAATATTTCACAAAGTGGGTTGAGGCCATTCCTCTTACCACTATTCCTTGGTCCGTGATTATAAAGTTCATCTTCAATCAAATCATTTCTAGGTACGGGGTTCCATAGGTCATTATCATGGATAATGGCATGTATTTTAAGAATGAAGAGGTGCGTAAGCTATGAAAAAATATCCATATAAACCACCACAAAACCTCTTTATACTATCCTTAGGCCAATAGAAAGGCTAAGGCTACGAACAAAATGTTAAAGTCCATTCTCCTAAAAATGGTCAAGGAGAATAAATGCACGTGGCATTTGAAGCTATTTCCAACCTTGTCAACCTACAAAAATTCAGTAAGAATACCTTCGAGGGAAACCCATATTCCTTAGTCTTCAAGTTCTAAAGCAGTTTTACCAATTGAATTCAAGATACATAGCCTCTGAATATCATTACAAGGTATATTAGGTGAAGAAGGATATTAAGAGGCACAAATCATTGAATTAGAAAGGCTCAATGAAGTTTGGCTAGATGTTGAACAACGACATAGATTTTATGCTGACATGATGACCCGAAAGTATATTAAGAAGGTTTATGAGCATGAAATAAGTAAAGAAGATCTGGTATTGGGACTTGATAGCTAAATAGATAATAAGACTGGTGAAGGAAGGAAATTCATGCCCAAGTGGTTGGTCCCATATCAAGTCATGTAGGACTACAAGAATGGGGCATTTCACTTATGTACATTAGAGGGTGAAGAATTTGGAAAGTCTATCAATTCACTTCACTTAAAACATTATTACACATGATCCATTTGTATATCTAGATGTATACTATTTCATCTGCAATGCATTTTCCTCTTCCAGTTCATTTTGTGGATTTTTGATCAAGGAATTTCAAGTAACTTCTAAAAACGTTCAATCTTACTTCTTTAAATATTCACCATATTGTCATCAACATTTCTGATCATTTCATCAGTTCAACAAGATAAGACATAGTTTTGAAATTAATCCTACCAAGGCCTGCATACTTGGTTATGTTCGTATTTTTCTTCTAGCTTAGGTTTATTTTCCTATGGTCTTTTCTAGAAGCTTCTTGGTGTCACATCTCTCCCAGAAAAACCTCCTTGGTAGCAAAATCATTCTAAAATTTTTTACCCAAACCCCTCGTTCACCTATCTCAACCTTTGATATTAATCCCTCACATCTTACCAGTTGCGTGGGGTTGAGGCTAGTGGAAATTTATCCCTCCCAAAATCACAACTCAAATTTTTTAAAAAAATGTTATAAGCCATCAAATAAATGCAAAATTATTTCATTTACAAATAAAACCACTCTTCCTTTCCCCACCAGTCATTAGTGATGAGCCCACATTTCTCACTAGAAATGTAAGATTGGGAAAGGAGGGAAGTTACCTTACTCACATATTCCTTGTCTTCAGTTATGAGCCCATGCTTCTTACTAGTAGCATGGAGCAAGGTATAGGGGTCTCTTCAAATAAGTTAGTAAGTTGTAAGCAATTCATTGAATAAAAATTTCTTTGAAATATTAAATCCCAAAATCATGAATTAGGTGTGTATGTTCCAAAATAGTTAAAAGCTTGAAATAAGATTTTTTCAATTGAGTGGCCATCTATGGATCTAAGTCTAGATAAAATTGCAAGTAAATCACATTCTAGACTATGTAGTAAATTGTGTGTAGAGTTGGGTTATAGTTTCCTAATTGGATTTCTGTCAAAATATTATTTTTTTCTCATCACTTCGATTCATCAAAATAAGAAAACTCGTGTCCCTTCTGGCTCTTGATGTTGAGCCCTCGTATCTTACTAGTTGCGTGGAGTTAGAGGCAGAGTGGGTTTATTCTCTTATTTTATTATATTCATCACATTTTACCAACAAAGTAAGAAGTACCAAATATTGCTTGAAAAATTAAAGTTCCAACATTACATTGTGTTTGCATTAGCATCATATGAAACAAAACAAAAAAAATAAATCATTATGTTAACTCATCATCATCCATAGCATGCATCCAAAAAAGTATATAAAAGCATCAAAAATTCTGAGCATCTAAGAGTACACAAGCGAAATAAACCATCAATGAGTTAGCTCTTACGCAAGAATGAATGAAACAAAAAGAATTATTTGTATATATATCCATAATAGCTCAAGTCGCATACAATTTTGTCACACTCTAGGTGTTTTCAAAACACTCGCAATGAGAAAACAATAAAAAAAAATCAAATACATGTCTCACAAAATGACATCGAAGCAATAAAGGCCTATGGCCTATCCTTCCCTACATGATCCCTGAGAAGTTGCATGGCTAGGGCTCCTACTGCAGATCCTATGATGTGAATGGGAGCATCCATGCACTAAGAAAAGAGAGTGACCATGTGATCTTCCACTAGCTATAGCCTCACTACGGGAGTGACTCTACATCACCATCCTCTCAGTAAGCTAGTGTGTGGTAGGCTCGATCTTCTATAAAGATAGGACCTCAGCGACCCTCCAAACACATGCAAACATGTCAGTATGTAGTCCATCCTACAAAAATTGTCCCATGTCTATCAAAATATCCTCTTAGGTCTTCCCAGTAGGGATGAGTAAGGTATTAACCAAGATCTTATGAATAAGATCTCGCCAACCATTAGTAACAGATACAAGACAAAGCAAACAACAGTGAGTTAGAAAACATTCAAAATTCAAAAAGAAACACAACATGTAATTCACTAAAAATTCTATCTAACAAGATTGAGAGAAGATTATTTACATACTTGGATCTCTTGGCATCTAAGAGGGGTCATCTAGTGTAGCTGGTGGTGGTGGAGCCACTGCAGGAACCTATTGAGCATCCCACTCTCCTGAGACGATGTGTTGAACCATCACAGATTTCTCATCACCTCCTCCCTCAATAAAAAGTGGCTCCTTAGAAACAAGAGTCTCCTTCTCCACCTCTGTCTCTTCTCTCTTTCATAGAGAAATCCTCTATTCCCTGCCACTCTGTGTCATTTTCCTCCTCATCTTTCTCCTCATCTCCATCCTCCTCACCCATCTCTTCACCACTCTCTCCCTTAGTATTTGTCTCTGTATAGGCCTCCTCCTCCTTTTCCTCCCTACTGTGAGTGGGTGCGGACTCAATCTGGAGGAGGGATGTTGGTACTCTAGGAATTGGGACCTTCTCCACACTAATATGTACCTTTAGTGTAACAATTATCCAACCATGTAATCCCTTAGGGACTCCTCGAGCCTCTCTGATGCTATGGTAAACAATAGGGATGGAAGGGAGTGCATATTCATAAGGAAGCCCAAACTGTTGAGGGACTCTATTAATCAGGTGGACCTCCACCCTAGTCATCATGTCTACTAACTTGCTCACACCATTACAAGTAGTATATTCATGTCATCACCCCATATCCGAATCAGGTCCTGGTATGGTCTAGCGATGAAATCGTATGTAGTCAATGTGGCAATAGGTTGATGTACCCCTCTAAGATGGGCCATAACTATCCACCTTGTAGCTCTGATAGCTGCGAGATATGATATGTTAACTCCCCTATGGTAGGGGATGATCCTCTCATAGACCCGAGACATCACCAAAGTAGGGAAGCTCAAGGATTTCCCCTATAGCCTCACAACATGGTATAGTTCGTGGTATGTGGTCCCAATATTTTTCACACCCCAATAAAATAACCTCCTGTGCTTCTCAATAGCCATAATGATATGATCCTAGCAATACCATAGATTTTCTCCACCCTTATCTCCCACCGAATGCAAAGCCAAAATACCAATAATGGCCTTGCATAGAGTGGGGATAAGTGCAGAGGAAATTGACAGTAACCACATACACTATTTGGCACCCACATTAGATGTCCCATCATCCCCCATATATGATGCCCATTGTCTATATATAGCCGGAGAACCTTTTTCCAATGTCAACCATCTGTTAGTCACTGGAACACCCCAGATCATGTAAACATCCTCGAGATTGATAGTCCACTCTCCTCTAACTCCAAGAAACTAGAAAGTATTCTAGTTAGCATCCCAGTAGCTTAGTAAATCACACATTGTGTGGCTGGATGATTCTATCAGTGGGATCTGTGAAATCCTCCATAGTCCAGCCCGATGTAACAAGCCCCTCTCCTCCTAGGATAACTGATCAATAATGATTGGTAACCACCCACACTCTCTGGACTAAATCCAAAAAATTTACGACTCCTTCTGCATTCAGCTAGTAAAAAATATCACCTAAGTTAACAAAAAATTGTATCCGCCTTGAAAATTACAAAACCTCCGCCCCATGCAGGGTGGCGGTTGCGTAATTGTTGTGGTGGTTACGCAACTTCTACCATGTGTCATGTATAGAATGGAAAATCCATCCCCCTTTGATGTAAAAATGAAAAAAATGAAAAAATTGACCATTTTGAACAAAAAAAGAACAAACCCACCTAGACAATCTCGTAGGGAACATTTTAACTAAAATATTTGCAAAGGTAACCCCCCCTTGGTGTATATCTTTCAAATTTTTACATTTTAGATTTGAAATAAACAAATGAAAAATACTAACCTTTATCTTAGTCACTCGATCTCTCACTCATGGGGCCATGATCATGTCAATGTACTCTTTGATTTGACTGTATCCATGCCCAAAATGGTGATAGGTAATCCAGAGCTCCAAAATTACTATGAGGGAAAATACAAATGAATTTGAAAATGAATGGATTTAGATATGTGTGTGTGTGTGTGTGTTTTATGTTAACTGCATGTTGAGTGTGTGTGCTTAGTAGGGTTGGAGAACTAGCACAAGTATACACTTCTATCCCCATGTAAATGGTAAGCCCTCATGTCATTTTTTTAGGGTTAATTTTTTGATATCATATCTATCTACACTTGAGTCTTGTTTTCATACAAATGTACAACAGGGAAATTAACAATTTCTAAACATGACAACGATACCCCTATACCCAAATTTTCATGTTTTATCACTCTAAGATACCCTAGGTCTACCAGAAATTCCAATAACCTCCCAAATGGTGTTAATTAATTCCCCTAAGTGATTTAGGAAATTCAATTCAACATCCCTAGGTGATTTTAGGAAATTCCAATGAAAATTGCAAGCTTGAAGTAGTTGTGGGAAGGGCTATCACTAGCCTCCCTAAGCCTAGAGCGACCCCATGGAACAGAAAAAAAAATTCAAACCAGATGCAGAGGTGATTCAAAGGCCTAGCAACATCATGGAACTGATTTAGGAAGATTCAAGAAGGATTTAAAGAATTTGGGACAATTTCACTAAAATCAGGGTTCACAAGGCTAGGCAGGGCATAGGACAAAATAACTACTAAGCTTATGAAGGTGATTCTAGGAGCTCCGGATGGAGTTAGGATAAAAATAAAACATATTTTAAAAGGTAATTCTAAGCCCAACAAGATGGTGAAATTAATTTTTTCAAAACACTTTGGAGAAATGGATCTACAAGCAATTTTTCTCATGCACTGATGTAATTTTTCAAGGATCAAATGGAGGAATTAATACTTGATACCCCCACCATTGAATTCATAAGGCCATTTACAGTCAATATCATAAAAAATTTCATCAAAAATTTCCATTGAGAGCTCAAGTTATCACCATTTCAAGTTGCCCTCTTAGAGGGAGTTTAAGAGTTAGTCAAATATTGGAAGGACACATGTCGGCTCCAGGAGCCAAGCATGATTTTGTGTCCCTCACATCCCTCAAGGTTAGGGACATCAAGGTCATGAGAATTTTCCTAACCCCCATGAAACCCTCTAGACCCACATACGATCTCCACGATCATCAATTCAGACCCCAGGTGCTTGCGGGAGTTCAAAGCCTTCACCGTTGGATCTCCACCACATGTCATCACCTAGAGCACCGTGAAAATTGATTTACCTCATTTCCCTTTAAGGTGAGGTAAATAAAACATGGAAAATTTTTCCCATCCCCTAAGGAGACTCTTGGTCACTCATGTGACCTCTTTAAGAATGAATTTCCAGCCCCCAAGTGTTTGTCAAGCCTTCATTCTCAACCATCAGATCTCTGCCATGTGTCATTGCCTTACTCGTCATGGAATTTGATGTCCCTCATGTAATTTTGAGGTGAGGGACATTAGACAAGGAAAAATGAGCCCCACCCTTGCTGTGTAATTTTTAAATGTTTGAAATTTGGCACTTAGTTGTTTTTCCCCCCATTTCTTCTTCACAACTTCATACCTTGCCATAGCTTTATTCATGATTTTCTAGAAACTCGGTCCACCATTTTTTCTCTGACCTAGTTCTACCATGGATTAAAAATCCTTCACTCCATGAAAATGTATAGGTCTCAGAGAAAAAATGGGTTGACAATATGAAGAACGACAGAGAAATGAAGAAAAATGAAGATTTTTTGCAAGATAAACAGAAAGTCACCCAATCAAAAAATCTTCATATCTTGTAAAATAAAACTTAGATTGATGTTACGTATTTTTCAAACTTCCAAATTTTTCAAGACGATCAAGATGTAACAAATGGGAGGTAAAATTGTGCCATGAAACATTTTTTCCAACAAAATCTCCATTTCGTGCATCGACTCACATTTGTCGGATTTCTCATCAATCTGGCAATGGAAAAAAGATAAAAACTTGCACGTAGACTCCAACTGAAAAACCTATTGCAATGGAGTTTATTTCATCACGATCGGAGACAAAAACAATACCTACAAATTTCAAACTCCATTAATGGCTGCCATGGCAGCACCATGCTCAAAGCCACTGTCAGGTGAAAATTTTAAATTTTATTTCCAAGCATTCTAGTGAGTGAAATCATGTAAAATTCGGAGGACATGACCATGATGACAAGCCAAGTATGAAAAATATGTTCCATCGGAAACTGAGTAGTGGAAGACTACTTTCTAAAAGTAGTAATTTTTCCTATACATACTATGTTTGGGAAGTCACCATCAAAAGTGGCTATGGCAAAGGAAGTGTGTACTGAAGATCACCAAGAAGCTAGAATGATTGTCCAGAGAAGAAAATAGTGAAAATGACCACTTGATAAAAATAGTAAGCCCCCTATATGGGTATTTACTAACAATAGTAAGTCACCCCAAGAAGTGGTAAAGGTGAAGGTAGTGTGTGCGGGAGTGAATGATGGAGTTCATCACATCATGATAATCAAGAAGAGGAAAAAATTACCTCTTACCAAAATAGTAAGTCTTCCATCTAGGAACTTGATTTTAATAGTAATTCACCCTCAAAGGGAAGTTTTTGCATAATGGTACATAGAGGGATGATCATTCAAGTCAACATCATCATTTGGGATCATCATAGGCATTTCTCACAGGGAATTCGAGATCTATCTCAGGGAACTTGATAGTGTTTTTCAACACTCACTACGTGGTTCGGGTCATAGGTATATCGTGTGCAAGGTAGAAGTTGTCGTCATCGGCAGAACAATTTATTCAATAGTCTTCTTAAACACTCAACCCAAGGTGTCATGGAACCATCCTGAAGGAGTTTCTCAAGGTGCAAGGAGTTCGAAGATTTAGAGTTTCACTACATTTCGAGCTTTCAATCGATAAGGATAAACGGACTCCATTAGGAACAACATCTCCTCCTCTTCTTCTTCTTCTTCTTCTCTCTCTCTCTCTCTCTCTCTCTCTCTCTCTCTCTCTCTCTCTCTCTCTCTCTCTCTCTCTCTTTCTCTCTCTCTCTCCTCTTCTCCTAAATTTCTCTTACTTTCCAATATTCTAATTTCACATTGGGGTTGCACTTTTTCACATGTCTCAATGTTCCTAATGTAATAATTCAACTTTATATTATAAAAAAGGACTTAAAAGTTTCCTAGGAGGTTGAAAATTTTTAAGTTATATGAGGACATATGAAAAGGAATTGGGGGGGTAGATGATGAGTCACATCTCATTCTATAAATTATAAAGTCATTCCCATTTCAAATGGTTGGTGATTGATTTTGTAAACTCAAGAGTGTATTGTACTTTGAGATAACAAAAGAGATAGCCAAATTCTTCCATTCCCTCACCCTCAAATTTCCTCCATTTCTCCACTATGTACAAATTTTGTTTGAGAAACCAATATAAGAAGAAGGAGTTTATAGATTTCTTTAACTAAGGGATTTATTTATACTTTTTTCTCATCAAATTATATTTGGTCTTATTGCTACTTGTAGATTTATTTCCTCTTAATTTTGTGCATGTGATGAAACTTATAACTAGTGTGTGTAGGAATATGATTTTCTACCTACAACATTAGTTCTCCTACCTCTTTTCTCACTCTCGTTTCCCAGTCTTTAGAAAAATTATTCCCTAGAAATAAATTGCTAGAATTTCTGTAGAGTCAATGGAGTGCCCTTGTTGGATCCTCGACCATAAGGCCATCTGGAGAAAACTCACTTTCACTTGTGCATGCATATACAACAGCTGCACCAGTTAAGTAGAGGTACTTAGATTCCTAGAGCATTGGCAAGAAACCCACCAATTTTTCCCTAAAAAATTTTCTTGCCAAAATTTTTTGGCATCCACCATGGGGTAGATTTAGTAGCATCTGCACCCAAAATACGACCACAAGGTCCAAAAATACAGAAAAAAAAATCTTTAAAAAATGAAATATTGAAAAATAAAAAAGAAAAAAGAGTTCATGAAAAGCCATTGT
This sequence comes from Taxus chinensis, assembly GCA_019776745.2. Classification (NCBI taxonomy): domain Eukaryota; kingdom Viridiplantae; phylum Streptophyta; class Pinopsida; order Cupressales; family Taxaceae; genus Taxus; species Taxus chinensis. The sequence continues at coordinate 179,828,049 of CM034156.1, forward strand.
TGAAAGATGCACTATTAATTCTTGTATGTGACCTTTCATATTCCCACTGTAAGAATTTCCAAAAACTGGTTGAAGGAAGATACACCAGGTTGAGCAGGTCAAGAGTTTTTATTGATTCCAATTTCTAGGCTTTGAAAAATCAGCAACAACAAATTAGAGATAATCCATACTTCTTCTCTCAAGCCTCCTCTCCATTTGGCTCTTCAAGAAGTTCACCTATAAATCCTATCCAAACTTTTGTTGATACTCCACCTTCGAATTCTCCCACTTTTCAACCACCATTGAGCATTTAGTTCCCAGAAGAAGAATAATTTGAAGAATAATTTATAGAAGCAAGAGCTGAAGTAGAAGCAGAAATAGAAATGGAAGATGAAGCAGAAAAACCTCAACCCATTATCCCATGGGGAAGAAATACATGCCCACTTTCTCTTGAACCCCCTCTTCATGATCTACCAATAGGTTCTCGTAAGAAATTTCCAAATTTCAAAGGTGATAGCACACAAATTCCTAAAGAACACATTGCTACTTTCATGACATCATGTGAAATCCTTGGTGTTGAACACAAAGATATTTTTGTGAGACTATTCATGGAGTCCCTTCAAGAAAAATCAGTAGAATGGTTCTACCTTCTACCTGCCCGATCCATCTCTAGTTGGAATGATATAAATACTTCCTTCAAGGAAATATTTAAATCAAATAAATAATATCATGACCTCTTGGTGTAGTTTGTTCAAATGAAGAAAGGATAAAGTGAAACTATGAGAGACTTCATGGTTCGTTTCGAATGGTTTCTTCGCAGGATACCGGAAGAAAATTAGCCATCTGAAAACAATATCAAGAGATTCTTAATCAATTCTCAATCACCGGAGGTATGATTTTTCCTATGAAGAGTTCAACCAAGGAATATTGTAGAATCACAAAGGATGGCCATCGAAGTTCATAATGATCTCATCCTATTAGGGAAGATAATAAATCCATCAGAGGGCAAGGCCCAACATCCTGGAGATGAGAGAACCAATCCATCTTTGAAAAAATTGGCAAATGAGATGGCATCTTTGAAGAGGGAATTCTTTGAACGAGTATCTTCTCAAAGAAACACACAAATCAATTTTTAGGAACACCCCAAAGGCTTACCTTGGAGGCCCCACCCATACATGCAAATTGCGGGGTTCAAGAAAGTGAAGTAGAGCTTGAACAAGAAAGTAAAGGTGATGATATCCTATAAGTTGATGATCTTGAGAATGATAGACAATCAGATTTTGTGAGTATTCTAGAGGTGATGAAGATGAAGAAGAAGATGCACCCAATTTCTCATGTGCATTATTCACTCGTTCTTAGTATGAGAAAGGAGCATCTCCCTTCACTACTGTAAAGAAAAAGAAGACTAAATATCCTCCTGTGGTGACTCTACAAAATGAAATAATCAGTTGAGGATCTCCCCTCCCACCCTCCATGGAGTCTGCATTTTTGAATCCTAATCTTGTAGCAAGTAAGCAGGCTCCCATAATTCCAAGTAAGTCTTATGATGCCTCTTCTTATTCTAAATATAAATATACTCCTGTAAGAACTAGCACTTCAAAATTTCCTAGTGTTCCATTCAAGATACCCTCCATTCCCCAAGCATCAAGCCATGCTTCCAAACCTACCCCAACTCCAAAACCAGTCCCTTCATATCCCTTATCCCCATATTCTCCCTTTGAATTCGTAGAATATGTGAAAAGAGACAGGTGCATATAACTGAAACTGAATATCTACAAACTCACCTTGAAAAATTTGAGATGTTTGTTCAATACATCAGGAGTGGTATTTAACACCCAATTTTTTAGCTCTTATTTCTAAAGGACTACTACCAAACCCACCTACATCTCCCTCAAAAAACATGCTTTCTTTGAGTGCATCAAATACTGATAAGAGTGAACCTTTCTATGTCTCTCTTCTTATTGGAGAATATGTATTGAACAACTGCGTAATAGATTCCAGTGCCTCTGACAATGTAATGCCTATAAAATAATCCAAGGCTCTCAAACTCACCATGAATTCATCTGGTGGCTCTTGTTATGCCCTAGAGTAAAAAGCAGTCCCACTTGTAGGGAAGGTCAAAGATGCATAGGTGGATATGTCGACACTAAAATTTTCCTCCGGAATTTCTATTTCATTAATGTATGTATTAGGAATAGGATGTTTTTAAGTCTAATTAGTAGTAGTGTCCGATAGAAGATAATGGTACTTCTGGTACGATGCTGCCAATAATGTATAGTATGGTACCAGTCAAAGTACAATAGGAATGTTGTGGTAAAAAGTAAATATTTGTCATAAGTGGTTTGGTAATGTTAAAATGTCAAAGTTAGGGTAAGTAGAGAAGTAGGGTCTACATGATTAGTAATTAGAAATATTATATTGGTAATAAGGACAAGGAGTGAGGTCATAAATATTTTGTGTATTTTATTTAAAAAGTCTAAAAATGTGGAACCCATGTGAAATGATAAGGTTTATCTTATCTTAAAAGATAAGATTACATGTAAAGATAAGAGTTAATATATGTAATATAATTCATTAGAGTAGATTTATTATCCTATCTTAGAGATAAGGTGGATAAGCCTGAAAGTTCTATAAATAGAGAGGCCACCCCCCTCATTTAGCATAGAAGGAAGTAGTGAGAAATATTGTATGAGTAAGTGTGTAAAGGAAACCATCATTTAGAAGGTGTTTTAAAGAAGCCATTAAGAGGTGTAATTGTGAAGTTTCCCCCATAGTTATTGTTGGAAGGCAAGTGGAGTTGTTAACACTTGGAGTAATTCATGGGTGAGATTGTAACAATTTCTTGTTAATAATACATTTTACAGTTTTATTTTAGATTTGTCATCGTTCTTTTATGTTATAGTATGTGGTATTCTTGTGTTATGTCTATTATTGTGTTTCTATATTACTTACACCAAACTAAAAGCTTTGCATTAGTAAATAATCATAGCATGAGGAGTTTCTAATGGAGAATTATCATAGTGCCAGATTGGTGATGACATTTTGGTTCTGTTGCTAGGACCATTCCTCGTTGGTGAATTTTCTGGAGAGATATTCCCACTTAGTCAGAATCATTTGGAGGGTAACCTTGTTTTTACTGTGCATAGTAGTTACCATGGTAAAGTCACTATTTACCATGAATAGTATTCACACAGCAACTTTAATTTTTACCGTGAATAATATTTATCACAATAACTTCACTTTTTACCATGAATAGTGTTTACCACAGTAAAGTCAGCTTTTACCGCAGTAAGTTAAGTTTTACCATAGTTTACCGTGGTCATTCCTATTTTACTGTAGAATGGTGTAAAGTCACTTTCTATTATAGTGATTCCAATTATTTGTGCACATAAGTCTTGTTGATTGTACTTGTGGGCTAGTATTTCACTATGGTTACTTTTGAAAATGGGGAAGATTCCTATTTTTTCAGCCCAATCTAATGAAGATGCTTCCTCTTTCATTCAAGAGTTTAAAATATCTTGTATTTGTAATGGCCTCATAAGAAGGGAACAATGGACTGAATTTTTTCCTACCTTTTTGGATGGTTTGGCCCTTAGGTGGTTTGAAACACTAGGTGATAATGTGAAAAACTCATGGGATCTATTAACTGAAAGTTTTCTTGAAGAATTTGGTGAACAACAGAAATATGCAGATCTCATGATCGCTATCACAAAGCTATCTCAAGGAGAGAAGGAAAAGATAAGGGATTATCATGCTCATGTTCTAAAGAGGAAGAAGGAAGCTCGATGCCCAGATCCGGAAGGAAGGATTAGCAGATGGGTTGATGAATGGCATGGATAATCTCCTCTGTAAGCACTTCATTCTTGGGATGAAGCCAGAGATCAGACAACGAGTGAAATATGACCACCCAATGACCCTCGAACAAGAAAAGGAGATTGCAAAAAGGTAAGATGAAAGCATGGAAGAAGAGCCCAAAGAAATTTTTGCTAAGGTAGAGCCTACACCAACACCTTTGGTCCAGAATCCACAACCACTCTCGGTGAGCACAATTATTTCTCCTAGTACATCTACTAAGTATGAAGATTTGCTCAGGAAGATGGGCTAGTTAACTATTAATCTTCTTCAAGGAAAAGAATTTAGTTTTTAGGGAGGAGATAGAGGTCCAAAAAGAAATATTTCTGAAGTTGTATGTTATGGTTGTCATAAAAAGGGTCATTATAAGTATAATTGTCTAGATAGAGCTTCTACATCTTGTACAAGAGATAATGATAAAGTAAAAGTACTTGTTAATTCTTTTGATGTAGTAGATAGGAGCATAAATAATGAAGTAGATGTGTTTGTAACAAAAAGAAAGAAATAAAAAGATAACCAAGATGGAAATGATCCTAAGAAGATGAAAGATGAAACTAGTAAGAAACATAGGAGAAGAAAGTTGGGTGTGCATGATTTTCTAATTTCACAGGGACAAGGACCATAATCCCTCTTAGAATATCTGTCCAAAAGGATAGTAAATATTACATATGGTCAACTTCTGGCTATGTCTTATGAGAAGAGGCGGGAGCTGCGAAGTGGACTCAATGCTTGATGAAGGAAGGGGGTTGAGGTCCCTGTTTTGGAGGTAGAGGCAGATCCCTACGCTCCACAAGTTAAGGTATTATGTAATAGTATTTCAACTCATGATTTCTTAGTTTATGGAGGTGTTGCAGTTAATGTAATGACTGAGTCTGTAATGAATATGTTGGATTTAAAAATTGATCGCCCCTCAACACTTATGTTAAGGTCATTAAATAAGGGAAAAACTAAACCAGAAGGTGTTGTTTCAAATTGGCAATATCTATTATGGGTTTTGTATGTGTGGTAGACTTTTAGGTGATGAAAAATGGTACTGTTGCATACCCAATGTTGTTGGGAAGGCCATGGCTAAGGGGAGTTCATGCAAGAAACTACTGGAATGAAGGCTTCATGACATTTGGATGTGGCAGAGAGAGGGTGAAGATAAACATGATCCCTCAACATCATAAGGTAAAAATTGTGGATTCAAGTGATGAAACCGGTGATTGAACATCCTCTAATTACTCTAGTACCAGTGAAGTGGACACAGAAGATGAAGAAATTCAGGTTGATGTTTCAGTCATGGATATCCTTCCAGTCACACTGACTCATGAACCAATAAAATTATCTGAAGAAGAAATGAATGATCGTCTCTAACAAATAAATATTGGTGATGTTGTGATGGAGAGTGAGAAGGAATCCTACCTCTAGCTCTTTCGAAGCTACATACACTTATTCACTTTTGATTACAAGGAACTCTGTCAAGTAAGTTGGGTAGAACATTCTATTGAGCTGGTAGATGGTGTTAAGCCCATAAAGTAAATGTCATATAGAATGAATCCTAATTTTTCCAAGACTGTAAAAGAAGAAATAGATAAGTTTTTTGATGCAGGATTCATATTTGCTATGGAGAATTGAGAATGGGTTTCTCCCATTGTGATCTCAATAAAAAATAATGGGAAGCTATGCATTTGTGTTGATTACAAGAAGCTCAACAAGGCAACAAAGAAATATTATTACCCTCTTCCATTCTTAGATCAGATCTTGGATGAAGTAGTTGGTCAGGAGTGTTATAGTTTTGCTAATGGATATAGAGGATACAACCAAGTTCATATAGTGGAGAAATATTAACTAAAGACCACGTTCACCACTCCTTGGGAAAAATTTGCTTATAGAGTTATGCCTTTTTGGTTATGTAATGCTCTGGAAACATTCCAGTGCTTGATGAATAGGGTGTTTGAACCCTACATTGGGAACTTCATCAAAGTATTTTTGGATTATTTTTGCATCTATGGGAGCAAGATGGACCACTTGTTCCAGATGGAGATAGAATTTCAAAGGTTAGATGAAGCACAAGCCTCATTAAACCCTACAAAGTGTGTTTTTGGATGTTCTAAAGGCATTTTGTTAGGGCATGTTGTATCCAAAGATGGTATTGGTACTAATCCTAATAAAGTTTCAAAAATCAAAGAGTTACCATTTCCTATGAACAAAAGTAAGTTGAGATCATTTTTAGGCCATGTGGGTTACTATAGAAGGTTCATCAAGAATTTCTCAAATATTTCACAGCCGCTAACCTAATTTTTGAAGAAGGATGTTACTTATGAACCAGAAAAGAAGGCGCATGAAGCTTTTAAAAAACTGAAGGAAGCTTTGGTGTCTTCACCTGTTTTAAAGAATCCAGATTGGAGCAAGCAATTCATTGTGTATACAGATGCCTCAGATGCAGTACTAGGAAGTACTCTAAGACAAAATGATGAAAATGGGAATGATCATCCAATTTACTTTGGGAGTAGACAAATGAGTAGTGCTGAGGTAAATTATACTGTAACTGAAAAAGAGGCTCTAGCTATCATTTTTGCTATAAAAAAGTTTAGAAATTACTTTCTAGGGCAGAATTTTACAGTTGTAACAGATCATCAGGGTCTAAAATATATTGTAAATAAGCCTAACCCATTAAGAAGGATAACAAGATGGATAATTTTGCTACAACAATTTGAATTTAATATTATAGATAGGCTAGGAAAGAAGCATGTCAATGCAGATGCACTCTCTCGAGCCTATGATGGGTTAGGTTCATCTTGTAATGATGATGACTTCCCAGATGCAGCATTATTATCCCTTAACACAATACCTAGTGAATACATAGATATTTGGAATTATCTGAATGAATTCAAGTTTTTTGATGGTGCCAATGCAAAGACTAAGAGGAATATTACTCAAGCCATTCGTCCATATTCTATTCTGCATGGAGTATTATTTTGAATAGGACCTGATGGACAGTAAAAGAGCGCAGTTGGACGTGATCAAGGGGAGGAGCTGATAGAATAATTCTACAATGGTACATGTGGAGGACACTTCTCTAGACAACTTACAACAAGAAGGATCTTGGATGCAGGTTATCACTGGCCCACTCTTTTTAGAGATTGTTATAATTATTGTAAGACATGTGATATTTGTCAAACACATGGTAACCGTAAGACTTCATCAGCTCCAGTATGCCATTTTCTTCCACTTGGTCCCTTTGAAAAGTGGGGAATAGATATTGTAGGTCCACTTCCAACTACTCCATGCCAAAATAAGTATATTGTAGTTGCCACAGATTATTTAACCAAGTGGCTTGAAGCTAGGCCATTGAAAATAACTTCCATGGATGAAGTGGCAAGGTTCATATATGAATGCATTGTCACCAGATTTGGTTGTCCATTAGAAATTGTAACAGATCAAGGAAGCCACTTCATTAATGAGGTGGTAGAAGCCCTAGTCAACAAATTTTTTATTAAACATAGGAAGGAAACAACATAAAAGCTAAGCACAAATGGACATGTAGAACAAACAAATTTTGTGTTGTGTCAAATCCTAGCAAAAGATGCAACCTTGCAAGTACATAAGTGGGATAAAATGATTCATGCGACATTGTGGGCATATAGGGCAACATCAAAGTCAGCAATAGGATACTCCCTATTTCAGTTGGCTTATGGCATTGATCCAATTCTTCCTATTAAGTTTGATATTCTCACTATAAGAGTTATGAAAAATGAAAGGATGGATGAAAGTGATTCAGTAAAAGAAAGGTTGGTACATCTTCATTTGCTAGAGGAAATGAGAGAAATAGCGAAGGATAAAAGCTATAAGAAGAAAATTAAGTAGAAGGAATACTTTGATCAAAAGATTCGTTGGTCTCCATTTCATATGAATGACTTGGTTCTAGTATATGATTCCAGATACAAAAAAATAAGTCAAAGAAAATTTCTTCCCAAATGGATAAGGCCCTACAAAATAGCAACTGTGCATGAAAATGGTACATATCGACTAGAGGAATTAGATGGCACTCCCGTTACGAAATGGGTCAACCATACAAGTTAAAGATTTTTGAAGCACTAGAATAGTCTACTCCGAGGATAGAGTAGAAGCTAGGAAGGGGGAAGATGTCGACACTAAAATTTTCCTCTGTAATTTCTATTTCATTAATGTATGTATTACGAATAGGATGCTGTTAAGTCTAATTAGTAGTTGCATCTGATAGAAGATAACGGCACTTCTGGTACGACACCGCCAATAATATATAGTATGGTAACAGTCAAAGTACAGTAGGAATGTTGTGGTAAAAAGCAAATATTTGTTGTAACTGGTTCGGTAATGTTAAAATGTCAAAGTTAGGGTAAGTAGAGAAGTAGGGTCTACATGATTAGGAATTAGAAATATTATATTGGTAATAAGGACAAGGAGTGAGGTCATAAATATTTTTTGTATTTTATTTAAAATTTCTAAAAATGTGGAACCCATGTGAAATGATAAGGTTTATCTTATCTTAAAAGATAAGATTACATGTAAAGATAAGAGTTAAGGTATGGAATATGATTCATCATAATAGATTTATTATCCTATCTTAGAGATAAGGTGGATAAGCCTAAAAGTTCTATAAATAGAGATGTTACCCTCCTCATTTAGCATAGAAGGAAGTAGTGAGAAATATTGTATGAGTAAGTGTGTAAAGGAAGACATCATTTAGAAGGTGTGTTAAAGAAGCCATTAAGAGGTGTAATTATGAAGTTTCCCCCATAGTTATTGTTGGAAGGCAAGTGGAATTGGTAACACTTGGAGTAATTCATGGGTGAGATTGTAACAATTTCATGTTAATAATACATTTTACAGTTTTATTTCAGATTTGTCATCATTCTTTTATGTCATAGTCTGTGGTATTCTTGTGTTATGTTTGTTGTTGTGTTTCCAGATTCCTTACACCAAACTAAAAGTTGTGCATTAGTAAATAATCATAGCACGAGGAGTTCCCAGTGGAGAATTATCATAGTACCAGATTGGTGATGACAGATATCGCTAGATTTCTAGACAAGAATTTTTCAGTGATGATTTTGGTAGTAGACATTTCGACTTCATTTGGAATGTTGCTAAGTAGGGGTATCTATCACCAGTTGGGGGTAAAATTTAGATGAATTGTTCTTCCTCAACCATACCAGTAAATGGGGACATGGATAAATTTCTTCTAGAGAAGAATATGAGGTACATGGTGGAAAAATTCAGAAGTCCAGGAACCAACAACTTGTATCAAGATAGAAGGAGAATGAATCTTTTCATAATGACTAAAGAAGATGATGATATTACCATCTTAATATTAGGAAATAAGGGATAAAATATGTGGAATAATCCCTCACAGAATCACAATAGTAGAAAATAATATGCATAAAATATTATAGATCTCAAATAAAATTACAAAATAAAATAACACAACACAAAGAGATAGTATTTAACGTGGTTCACCCAATTTGGGCTACGTCCACTAAGAATCACTTGTTCAAATTTTATTATAAGCCACCACTCTCTCAATACAATACCCAAATCTATTTGGACCTATGCTCAATAAACTCTATAGAATTCACACCCAAATTCAAAACACATCTGCAATGTTACATTATACCTACCATATGCATAAAACCATATAAGTAGACAACTACTTAAGCAGTTTTACAAAACTGTGGGTATTAAAACCATGGGCCAAAACCATCCCATAAACCTATGGGTCAAAAATCTTGCCCATATGAGAAAACCATGTTTCCCGATATATCTGGAATGTTTTAAGGCCAAAAAATATTTTTTGGGGGGCTATGCCCCCCGAACCCCTGCTACTAGGGGTTGCCGGCCCGGTCCCAAACCCCAGTGAGACAACTGTGGAAAGTGTACAGTACTCTTACTGTATAGTCTTCAACACTTTCTCACATAAAAACATGCTCCACAAGCTAACACTTGACAGGTACGGAAATGCCTTCCCAAAGAGGTATGGACCTTAAAGAAGCATTGAGGAGATTCGAGTTATAAGAGGGCAGCCCCAAATCACCATACAACACAAACCATGAAGAAGAGGAAATGGTTCTTGATGATTTTCAAGAAGAAAAATCAGTTTATGTGCTTATCCGTGATAAGGATATATTCTCATTCCCATTCAAAGATGAGGACTCCCTTGATCATGTCATATAGGAAGAGACCAATCCAGTTTGTAATGAGCCCTTGAATAGTGGGAAAGAACTATCTATACAAGAAATGTTAAGATCCGTGGAAGAAACCAAAGATCCTGAGCTTAGTCTCGAACTCTTGATGTAAGCCATGAATCTACAAGACAAGTTCAAATCTGATTTGAAAGCTTCAATCAATGTGAAGGTTGTCCATGTTGAAACAAAGCAAGATGAGAAACATGATGCTCCCCTTGAGCCAATGGTTGACGGATGCAATGATGAAATCAAGGTATTTTCTTTCCCATTTAAATAGGAAGATTCTTTCCATGATGAAGAAATTGAAGCAAGGAGTTTTGAGGCCTTTAAAGTTGAAGGTCCTCTTAATGAAGGAGTGATAGAATGCAGTGATTCCTAAGATAAGTAACAAAGGAGATCTTTGTGTAAGAACTATTAGATGCAGTAGAATTATCAGAAGACCCCGAGCTGATTCTTGATCTCTTAACTCATGCCATGGCCATACAAGACAAGTATAAGTTTGCTTCCAATCCTCCCATCAATACTCAAGCACCTCACTGTGGAGTAGAGAAAAAGAATAAGTCTGAGGTTTCTCATGGAAAAGAGGTCAATAAGCATAGACCTGGGAAATAAAAGAATCTAGGATGTTCAATTAATTTGAATGAAAAATAGTCTTGGGGTAGTGATGAGATGCGCAATGAAGAATCAACTATGTGGATAAACATGGAAGGAAACTGGCACTATGAAACTGAGTTCAAAGAGTGTGAAGGCAATGGAATTTCTAAGCAAAGGCCTGAGCATAAAAAATCTCATGTAGACTCACTCCTATCAAGTACACAAACAATCATGGAAGCACCTAGCTTTCATAAACAGTTAAGGAAAGGAGGTTAATTTCTAAAACCATTCAATGGATTTGTAGAAAAACATCACTCAGTGTTTCTCACTCACAGGTAAATTTTGAGGAATGAAAAGTACTTTAGTTAAAGCAGGTCATCCCCCGCCTTGTATAATAGGTGATTGTTAGGTGTGTTTCACTTTCTGTTGTGTGTTTTTTTCTTTATGTGTGTGTTGTGTGTTTCCTTATGTTATTTTTTTGTGTGTGTGCATCTCCTTCTTCACTCTCTCTCTCTTGTCGTAAGTTGTACATGACTCCACAAGGCCCAATGGATAAGGCACTGGTCATATTGTCTATAGTTGAGATTTTGGATTCTTCATTTCACGTATTCACTACACTCAATCCATGTCATGTCCCCAAGTTAGATCCAATTTTTTTCGTGCAAATGTGGAACAGGGAAATTGATAATTTCTAAGCATGAAAACGATACCCTTGTACCCAAATTTTCACATTTTATCATTCTGAGGCACCCCGGGTCTACCAGTTAGTCTAGTAACCCCCCAATTCATGTTAATTAATTCCCCTCGGTGATTTAGGAAATTCAAATCAACCCCCTAGGTGATTTTAGGAAAGTCCATTAAAAATTGCAAGCTTCAAGCACTTGTGGGAAGGGCTATCATTGGCCTCCCGAGGGATGGAGCAACCCCATGGAGCGGAAAAGAAAAGAAAAACTAGAAAAAAAGGTGAATAAAAGTCTTAGAAACATCATAGAAATTATTTAGTAAGATTCGGGAAGGATCTAGAGAATTTGGGAAAGTTTCACTAAAATCAAGGTTCATAGGCCTAGGTAGTACACAAGATAAAACAACTACTGAGCTTCCGAAGGTGATTCTGAGAGCTCTGGATGGAGTTAGGAGAAAAATAAAACATAATTGGAAATGTAATTCCAATCCCTATAAGATGGTGAAATTAATTCTTTCACAACACTTTGGTGTAATGGGTCTGCAAAAAGCTTTTCTCATGCACAAATGGAGTACCAAATCAACAATTCACTTTTTCAGGGACCAAATGGAGGATTTAAGACCTGATTTCCCCACCATTGGATTAAGAAGTAAATTTATATTCAATATTATATAAATTTTCATCAAACAAGTCCATCAGGAGCTCAAGGTATCGTCGTTTCAAGTTTCCCTCTTAGAGCGAGTTTGAGAGTTAGTCAAATTTTGGAAGGACACGTGTCAACTCTAGGAGCCTAGAGGGATTTTGTGTCCGTCAAGGTCAGGGACATCAAGGTCATGAACAGTTTTCTATCCCCCATGAATCCCTCTGGACCCACATACGACCTCCGGGATTGTCAGTTCAATCCCCAGGTGCTTGCGAGATCTCAAATCCTTCACTGTCTAATCTCCGCCACGTGTCATCACTTGGAGTGCCATGAAAATTGATGTCCCTTTGAGGTGAGGGAAATAAAAATGGAAAACTACACCTACCCTGTAAGAAGACTCATGGTCATTCATGTGACCCTCTTCAAGAGCACATTTCCCGCACCTAGGCATTTATCAAGCCTTCATTCTAAAGAATCAAATCTCCGCCATGTGTCATCACCTTACTCACCATGGAATTTGATGTCCCTCATGTCCCTTTGAGGTGAGGGAAATCAAACATGGAAAAATGTGCCACACCCTTGCTATGTAATTTTTAAATGTTTGAAATCTGACACTTAGCCACTTTTCCCCCCATTTCTTCTTCACAGCTTCATACCTTACCATAGCTTTGTCCATGCTTCTCCAGACACCTGGTCCACCATTGTTGCTCCAAAATATATCTTTCATGACTTAAAAATTCTCCACTCCATGAAAATTCATAGGTCTCAAAGAAAATTTGTGTCCAAAAATTGAAGAATGATAGAGAAATGATGAAAAACAAAGATTTTTTACCAGATAACCACAAAATCATCCAATCAAAAAATATTCATATCTTGCGAAATACAAGTCAGATTGAGGTGCCATATTTTGTAGACTTCCACATTTTTAAATACCATCAAGATGCTACAAACGAGAGGGAAAATAGTGCCATGAAACATTTGTTTCAATAAAATCTCCATTTCGTGCACCAACTCACATTTATTAGATTTCCCATCAATCTGGAAATGGAAACAAGCTAAAAACTTTCACACTGACACCAAATGAAAAACCTATTGTAATGGATTTGATTTTTTCATGATCAGAGATAAAAACCAGACTTGTAAATTTCAAGTTCTATTAATGGCCATCAAGGTAGCTCCATGCTCGAAGCCACTATTACGTGAAAATTTTAAATTTTATTTCCAAGCATTCTAGTGAGTGAAATCATGTGAAATTCAGAGGACATGACCATGATGACAAGATGAATTTGAAAAAATATGTTCCATCGTAAATTGAGCAATGGAATTCCACTTTCTAAAAATAGTAAGTTTTCCTATACATACTCGCTATATTTGGGAAGTCACCATCAAAAGTGGCTATGGCAAAGGAAGGTGTACTGAAGATCACCAGGAAGCCAAAATGATCTTCCAGAGCACAAAATAGTGAAAATTACCACTTGCTAAAAATAGTAAGCCCCCTATATGGGTATTTACTAAAGATAGTAAGTCATCCCAACAATTGGTCAAAGTGAAGGCAGTGTGCACAAGAGCGAATGATGAAGTTCTTCACATCACGATGGTCAAGAAGAAGAAAAAATCACCTCTTACCAAAATAGTAAGTCTCCCATCTAGGAACTTGCTATTAATAGTAAGTCACACTCAAAGGACAACTTTGACACAATGGTACATAGAGGGATGATCATTCAGGTCAACATCATCATTCACTATCATCATAGGAATTTCTCATAGGGCATTCAAGATCCATCTCCAGGAACTTGGCATTGTATTTCAACACTCACTACATGGTTCAAGTCACAGGTATATTGTGTGAAAGGTGGAAGTTACGGTCATCGGCAGAACAATTCATTTAATAGTGTTCTTAAACACTCAACCCAAGGTGTCTTGGATCCATCTTGAAGTATTTTCTCAAGGTGCAAGGAGTTAAAATATTCAGAGTTTCAATACATTTGGAGCTTTCCATCGACAAGGATCAATGGACTCCATTAGGAACAACATCTCCTCTTCCTCTTCTCTCTCTCTTTCTCACTCTTCTTCTCCCAACTTTCTATCACTTTCCAATATTCTAATTTCATCTCAGGGTTGTAATTTTTCATATTTGTTAATGTTTCTAATGTAATAAGTCACCTTTATGTTATAAAAATGGATCTTAATTTTTTCATAGGAAGGCAAAGAGTCTTAAGTCATGTCAAGACATATGAAGATTCATTAGCGAGTATGCAAAAATTCATTTCTCTTCCTATAAATTGTAAATCCATTCCCATTTCAAAGGGTTGGTGATTGATTTTGTGAAATTCAAGATTGCATTGTCATTTGAGAGAATAAAGGAGATAGCCAAATTATTCCTTTCCCTCATTCCTCAAATTTCCTCCATTTCTCTACTATGTACAAATTTTGTTTGAGCAATCAATATAAGAACAAGGAATTTCTAGCTTTCATTGACTAAGGAATGTCTTGATACTTTGTGCTCATTAAATTCTATTTGGTCTTATTGCTACTTACAGAGTTGTTTCCTCTTAATGTTAGTGCATGTGATGAAACTTATAACTAGTGTGTGTGAGAATATGATGTTCTACCTGTAACATTAGTCTCTCCTACCTATTTTCTCACTCCCTTTTCCTGCTCTTCAAAAACGTCTCCCCTAGAAAGAGATTGATAGCTTTTCAATAGGGTCAATGGAGTGCCTCTTTTGGATCCCCTGGTTGTAAGGACATCCAGAGAAAATCTCCCTTTTCACTCATGCATGCATATAAAAAAAGTTTCACCGGTTAAGTAGAGGGACTTAGATTCCCAGAGCAGTTGGCGAGAAACCCACCAAGTTTGTCCCTCGACAAATTTTCCCGCCAATAAGTTTTAAATTCCACAAACTCTAGGTAACTGGGAGCTTAGATGTCATCACTTCAAGGGTACAGGGTTGTAGTGTCCTTATCCATAAATTCTTAAATCTCCATTATCGGGAATCACTCATACTCGAGAATCTAGGTTTAATAGCCTCTTCAAAGCATAACATTTAGTCTTCTATAAGGGGACAATTTGTTGATTACGATTCAAACTTACAGGTGATAGGTTGTTAGGAATCTTTTGCAAAAATATTTCAATAGGTGATTTATTGTCACTCCATGTCTCTTTAAGGTGTTCGTGCCCCTTGATATCTTTGAATGGTATAAGAGTTTCTTGCTTGATAAATACCTGAGGAATAAATTTTCAAAAAAAAAAAAAATGTTAGCTTATCATTGATAATATGATGTCCTTAGTGTTTGGTAATTACTTATTGAAACCTTCATTTTCCTACTTGGGCGGAAATTATGCAACATTTGCCCAACATAGATGGTGTTGTGGTATTTCACTCTCTAACAAAGACGTGGCCTCTACTCAATCTCTAGTAGATATTTTCCCTTTCACCTCCCAGGCGTGATTTAGATGTTTTTTAAAATATGGTCCAATTCACCTAGTAAGCCATGTTTAATCGCTTGTCAATATTGAGCTATTAGATTGTAGGCTAGATCAACATGTGTAGCTACTTATTGAACAAAATTTTAGATGTTTAATGGTTTTGGGTAGTATTTTTTAAAAATGCACCTCCTGAGTTGTTATTTTCCATTTAGGTAGTATTTTTTACCATATCATGAAGTTGAGATAATCTTCTAATTCTTTGATGTATAGGCAGCTACATGACTTCTTCTAAATAAATTCGTTGGCCATGATTGTATCGTGATTTTTTTTAGAATATGTTGGCTACTAATCACCTTAATGCTTCAGATCCTTAAATGAATTATTATAATACAATTAGTCTAGTAGTTGGCTCTTCCTCTACCTGGATTGCTACTAGTCAATTGAATCATGTATTCAATTGCTCCATTTATTGTACTATTCTAATGTCTAATGGGTGATTGACACCTTCCTGGAATCATTTTAATCTATTTACTCATTTCAATATATAATTAAGGGGACATTCAATGTGATACTCACTTGTGGGTATAAGCCTTAAGCACTACAATTGTCTAGGTTGTGATTGTGTTATAATGAGTTAATCACTAGCTCACTTTGGTTCCATTGATGATAAATCTAAATCTATATGAGGCTACTGTAGCTATATTAGTCTCTAGACACTACAAGTCAAACACCAAATCAATTATATATAAATGGATAGCAACAAATGTGTATAATAGCTAAATCCATTAAAACTAATAAAACACTAAAATTCAGGTGATAGATTACATCAATTGCTTAATTCAACAATGTTAGTGTCAGTTGTAAGTGGTAGTTTCTTAGGATGTAATCATCTACATTAATCTAGAATCAACTGAAATATGCATATGACATATAACACCTATATATGAATCCTTCTTCACTTTTTTCGGGGAAGTTATATGTCATAACAAATTCTTCAGTGTTGTTGGATTTTGGTCTTATCCAAAAACTACTGACACAACCAACACCAAGTACTATTGAATCACAAATTGTTGTTATATGTCTGGAATTTTAGCTGTATTTTTTTAGTGTTATATTATCTAAAATTCTTGTACCCATAGATAAGTGAGTGTTGAAATCCGATTATTAACTTGATAGGTCTTTACCAGTTAACATTTTAGAAATACTTGCTAACTTGATAGAATTTTCAATGACATGATCATCTATGTTAAATCGAGATAGCCTTAACAAAAACATGAACAAGATTAGCTAATTATTTATTACCCTAATTAAATTATGTCATTGGATAGTGCATAATACATAAATAGGATGTAAGGTTTATCTAGATTATCATGATATTATGTTGATCGTAGATTAATTTGCACAAATGCACACATTACCATTCAAGGACCACAATAGTCAAGAACATACGGTTGTGATCCAAGGGTCCCCCAACCTAATGGGCCCGAATAACTCACAGACATAGACACTGGATTATGTTCCCTAGTCTATAGAACATCCCCACATCCACCGTATATTTTTAGATAGCCGAACATTTTGAACAAAGATGCTTATAGAGCTTTCCCGTTCTGGACTGAACCAGTTTACTGTGCATAGATTTTGCATAACCATGTATCTCCCATTTATTCCATGACCTTGGACTAGAAACTAAATTGGGGTAGGCACCGTAGAAATGGTTATTTTCCATGCATCCCACAACCGGTTGAGAGGGTTTCATAGATAGATATTGACATACTCTTACATGTGTGTATCATTTATGATCGTTCCATTACACCCACTCAGGTTAGAGAGGATTTTGTTTCCCTTGACGAGCATATTCCACTAGTTCCCATAAAGGATATTAAATTTCCCCAATATCTTGTTTGACCATCTCCATCAAATTTAATTACCCATAGCCATCCATTCATTCCACATCATTTGTCCCTACATGACCTCGCGAGGTTGAGTGCACTTCAAGGTCACATGTTTATT
The DNA here is from genome assembly GCA_019776745.2 of Taxus chinensis. NCBI lineage: Eukaryota > Viridiplantae > Streptophyta > Pinopsida > Cupressales > Taxaceae > Taxus > Taxus chinensis. Next base: position 179,845,441 of record CM034156.1, read on the forward strand.
TTCAGTCGTACACTTCCTCTTACTATGTCACATATTATCTATCCTCCATGCAACCTAGTGCATGATCCAAAACCCATGTTGACTCTTTGGTTATATTTATTATCCCACACACTTGCTTTCCTTCCCATACATGTTCACTCATGCCTCTTTTTCTGATGACTACAAACTCTATTGTCGATAAAAATTTATCCAACAACTAATCAACCCTTTCACCTAACGCAAAAGGTCAAGACAGAATCAGACTAGTTTAATCATATTTTTACTTAAGAATGGGATTAAGCGTGGGTATTTTAATATAGGTCAAATAATGATTTAAACTAAGATCTGGGAAAATTCTATTTCTAGCACCAATTAGAGTATACATACATAAACGAAGATAAATTAAAACACATTAAAAGACTCAAAACAACAAAAATACCACAAAATATTAATACAAATGATAAGAGGATTTCTATCTTCTGATTCCAATTGATCACTTGCATATAAAAACTGATTTCTTTATATCAAAATAAATATTATCAACCTTTATCCGATAGATTGAAACATATAGACAAGGTAACCTCTTGAAATGGTGAAACTATTTAATGTTATAACCTCTTCTTCACAGTTATTTCTAATGTCATGATGGTATCATAAACAAATCAAACAATAAACAAAAATAAAAAAGACAAACAACACTTGAAGATATTTACATATGTAACAAAAGAGAATTTGATATAGACATAATGAAGAAAAACAAATTTTGCATTAATGAAATGGAAATGGATTACAATGATCGCTAAAAAAATGCCTTTAAAAAGTCATGATCAAATATTAGAGCCAACATGGCTACCCATTACATTCATTTGAGATAGAAGTGAAGCTATCATCAATCTTTCTCTAGATATGCAGACAAAATCTATAATCAGTTAGATCAAGAATACATAATATTTAATCAGATAATTGGAATAATAATATTAAAACTGGATATACCTACTATATTTGAAATTCACATTCAACACCTCAAAATAATGTTTTCATAACTCCTATAGGATCACTTTCCTCATAAATGTATTGCACATAGTTAATTTTAGAATGAAATAACTTTCAAATAAATGCAAAATACCTTATTTTTCATCCCTTGTAATTGAATCCTCCATGTCCTTTTATAGCATCCTCGAGAATGGAATTGGTTATAACTGATTTGTTTTATTTTAATGATTTAAAGAAAGGATGTTTGTAAAGGTTGACTCAACCAATCCAGTGTCACCTTTAGGGTAATAATTGGATGATGTTGAGAGACTGATATGCCAATATTTACAAGGGAAAGTACACAATATTCGATCTAAGGAAATCTAACTGCATTTTCCAAGATGAATTTTTGTGGTGTATATTACCAAAATAGGTGTGACATAAGTACTTTCATTACATGTCTAAATAGATGAAGGCTCGTTTCCATATTAACATTCATCATTGAATAACTAATTAATCATTATCATATGGTAACCAATTAGATATCCACAACTCCATATATATTAAGATACCATCATCATTAAGTTTTAATTTTTTCTCTGAATGGGTTGAAGTAGGATATCTCAGATTGTTAACTTTTGTTTCTATGAATACCAAATGACACACTTAGCACACTTACTATCAAACCCATGCATGAGTAATCATTGAATATCATATTTTGGTCAATACATTAGCATGCCTATCTCAGTAACCATCTCAAGACTATAGCTCATATGGTGTGAAATAGGCCACCAGTAATCCCACCATGGGTGAATTAACTCCAAAACATGCTCAATCTGATCTTCAAGTTAAACACATCTTAAAAGAACTCCTATTAACATATTTTATAATAAAACATGTCCTATCAAAAATAATATAAGAATGTGCATTGTAATCATGAGAAGGTACCTCCTTTTTTGTCTTTCAAGTAAAATTGGTGTAGAATTAACATATGGAGTATGTTGAGGGAGTACACAAGAAGGAGTAGAATTGATAGATATTTTAGAAGAAACCGAATTGTTTTTAGCATATACATGTTTGGGATTTTATAAAGGTGGATTATTGAAACTGTGAAAAGGAGGTTTGCGGGGATAGGATTCAATCAACTGCAGCACTTCATATAAACAAGGTTCATTGGCATCAAATTGAATTGATACTCGTGTAGGACCATGCCTGACAAAATTTCTACCACCCTGAAGGATACTATTTAACACTTGGATGGGAAACCTTCAGATGAACCTCTATGCCATGATTAGAAAGCAGATGTATAATTTTCTTAAGGATCCCTAATTAATGAAAGTGAATTCATTTCTCCTAGACAAAATAATAATCCCATCCTGACATAATCTTGTAACCCTTGACTAAAGAAAGCAATAAATGGCTGCTACCAAGTCTTAGTCATGCATAATGTTGCAACCAACACAAATGAGATCATATCAATTACTCAAAAGCATATAAGATAAAATATCAGCTAAAATAAATGACATGTCCTGAACATAAATAAACTTTAATCTTTCTACAAAATCATCTCAATTTCTTTATGTCATGTTGAAACTATATAATTTCCCAAATATCATTTCTGCATAAATACATTCATGCTAGTATCATTTCAAACCTCTATATTTAAAATTGAAATACAAAAAAAATTAAAATATGTAGGTGTAGGTGGATCTAACTGATAAACCATTGATTCTATTATCTCCTCTCAATCCATTTATGCCACATCTACATATTTTTTTGAACATTCCAATGATAGATTACATAAAATTTACTTCACATGCGTGAACTTTCATGAAATTTTCAAACCATTATCATTGAAATCAAGAGCCAAAAGAAATATGCATGCTTAGAATGATAAAACAATCCATTCATAAGACTTTGTAACTTGCTTCATCACTATATTTCAAAGCCAAATGTTGACATTTTTAACATTATCAAATATATAGGTTTTCTCAAAATTAAATGAATGCATTTGAGAACCGTTATCACAGTCTACAGGAATCCTTCCAAAATCAATCAAGTCATCCAAACAATGAGTTCACAAAAAATTCTAAGTCATTTCCATCGATATTTGCTCATAAAAAATAACCATTAAATATTTCTAATGCTCATATTGAAAAAAATATCTCTTTTTATCAGAAATAAAATTATCTTTTCACCCATTATCTAAAAGCCAAAACAAATAGATTCATTTTCAAGCTTATTTGAAATGCTTGACATGGGAAAATGACCTGTCAATAAATCACTCTAACTCAATATTATCTAATTCTATGCTAACATCAATGGGTCAATTTTGGGATTGGTAGGTCATTGTTTTTGAATTTGACTGGGTTTTTTTTTCAATCCAATTATATTCTATGTCTGAGATAACAATGATGGATTAAAAATCCTTAAGTGCACGCATAACTCCATGAAGAAACATATAACTTCGAATGATTTTGAGCAAGTTGAAAAAAAGCTCAATCTTTTCATCATTATAAAGCACACAAATTTTCTATATGTCGACTCATAAATCTTCAAGCTCAACTCAAGCTATTAACAATACTTTTCATAGATATTATAGAGAATACATTTTTCACACAAGTATTAAAATAAAAATGGGCATGTGAGAAGACCATTCAAATCGGGTAGCTTGAAAATATTCTTAGATAGAAACAACTAACTCTCTTTTGCCTTCAAAAAGATCTTGTTACTATAAACATCAAAGCTTCCTCTGTATACTGAAGTTGACAATTTGTCAAAATTTTGAGCTCAAACATGTTACTCAATTAATATTGTTAAAAACTGGATAGAAGGCCGTTACCACTATCTTGCATATACTACAAGATTTTTATCATTGCTCCAAAAATCTGCATCTGGAATATCAACATGACTCCTAAACCAATGGTATCCAACCTAACTCCGTGTTTGATGATTCTACCTCAGTCTATTCAATAGCCCATTAAACAATTGAAAGCATTACTAAAATATTACTATTCAGCATATCATACCTAGTGAGTAGGATCTCATAGGACATGGCGGTCCACCAAGTTGATTCTTATTTACAACACAATCCTATGATATTGGTATGCCAACTACCAACTCAATGTTCATAAACTATGTAATTTATCAACTATGTATGAAATATGACAATTTGAAGTATAGTTTAAATCATAACATTAACATTTATCAACTATGGAATCCCATCATCATTATTTGCATTCCTAGAAACACCATTCTATGTATATCATCGAACAACATGGAAAATCCATTTTGATCATTGTTATATGTCACTAATCATTTCCAAAATTGGAAGGCTAGAACTATTAGAATATGAGCTTGGAACCCAAATAATGAAATCACAAAACAAAATTATATCTCCATATCAAACACTTCATCTTGTTAATTGGTTTTGACAATCAAGGAATAATAGCATTTTGCTCATATCAAAACTAACATGATATTTGACAAATTTTAAGAATTCTTCAATATAACTACTGTGGATCATACAACATGAGTTTGAGTATCCCACTCATCAAGCAATAGGTTAGGAATTCCCTCCACCAGAGTGTGGTATGGATCTTGGTTAACTGGTTGTTCAAGCTATCGTCTATGAGCATACAATTTGAATTAATGGCATTAGGAACATAAGGAGGTTTTATGATTTAACTAGGATGGGTTCAGACCTCCATGATAACTTTAGTGTCATACCTTTATCTCAAATGGCATACATGTGATATCCATATGATGATAATGTAACATCCATATTATTGATCCTATTGGAAACACATCAAGAATAGACACAACACAAGAGTTTAGGAGATCAATGATAAAAAACTTGAGGAAGTGGAAACCAGTATGACCCTCCATGCTATCCTAAGGTTAAACTTAGTACTCATAATTATTTTTCTCCCATTCATTCATTAACTATTGGATACTATGGAAAAAACTGTTGGGGTGATAATTTCAAGTGGGATACCATTTAGGTAGACCACCACTCCCTGCCCCATGTTATTTTAAAATTTATTTAAACTTTATTATGTCGATCTTTCATAGCTTTAAGAGTGAAACAACGTGACCGATTAACCCATCCTATATATATAGGGTGATCCATCACAATATTGGAATAATAAATAAACATATTGATATATCGAATCAGATTTGTAAGATCATCATGATCATTGTATTGTAATTACAAGAAATTGTACTGCAATTATCTCTGTAAGACCAACGAGCGAAGTGGAAGTGCTAGGTAAAAACTTATGTGAAATTATTAATATAGGAAGTGATTTATTTCTGAGTGGGGTTTTTTCTTTTGGGTTTCCCCAATATAAATTGGGTGTTCTATGTCATTTACATTTACTAGTTATTTACTTTTTATGTTCATGGTATTTAATATGCAAATATAAACATCTTAATCTATGTTTAATCAGTGCACTTCATAATCTATAATCTTTGTCAATTATATTATGGATTTATAATTTTTTAATTATATATTTCTGTTAATTCCCTAACATGGTATCAGAGCTAATGGCTATGCTTGTGCAAAGATAGATCTAGATGGTTTTCATTTGCAAGTTAAAGAAACTTGAAGTTTTTTTTATCTTCCAAACCTAAGTTGTTCTGTCGTCGACTTCAAGTTAATTTGATGAAAAATTCTAATTCCGACCCAAAAATTATATGAATATTGGATGTTTTTGTATTAGAGCTTGCTTATATACATTTTGTGTGCATAGATATATGTTTTTGTGACCTTGGTTCTTAAATGCTCTTGATTAAAAGTTTTGCAGTTTATTTGTCTAGTTTTCTACGGTATCTTTAAAATATTTTGTGCTCTTTATAGCCGTTATAGTTGTGCATCTTATTTAAATAAGTTCTTTTATTTTTTGGTCTGCTTTGGCTTGTTTGGGCTTATCTTTTTTCTGGGTGGATTTAATTTTTATTTTAGCTTTTTTAGCTTATTCCATGGGTTTGGTGTTCACGGTCTGCTTTTCCTTGGAAAAGTGACAAAATTGCAACACCTATCCTCACTGACTCGTGGAATTTGTGCCACGTAATTTCATTTTATTTGATTGTAAAAAGGAGGAGCGGACCCAAATTGTTTCCTTGGAATACAATTAAATCCATGTAGTTCTAAGTCTGCCCCGATGCCAAGCGCAATATATATTTTATTGTGAAGTTTTGACCAATCATAAATCTCCATGTAGCTTCATCATGTGAGAACTTTTATAGATATTTTTGTTAGTTGTGAATTGCGAGCCAATAAGGTTGTTCCACACTCTTCATAAATTTAGTCTTTTGTTATCTTGTTTCTATTTGATGCAAAATCCAATCCAATGGAAATGCTCCAAGTTTTTCACATTTCACGTTGACAGTGTTTTATTAAATGTGTCAGTGTCTAACCAATAAGATTAAGCCACCATTTTTGCTACTCTTTAGATTAAAACTTTTGCATCATTTAGTCATATGTGAACCAATAGAACGTGTCCTCATTCTTTCACATTTTTTAGTACTTTGTCATAATTGTGTCAGAGAGAAAAAATCGATCCAATAAGTTAACTACACGTATGATTGGTTTATTAGTCTACTTTTACTTTTAATTAGTCTTCAGACTTGTTATTGCATTGCGAAGTGTGAACTAATAGCTAAGCGTCATGTATACATTATTTTTTGCAGTGTCATATTTTTTATATCTTTTGATGTGTGGTTCTTTGTCTGTTCAACGCGTATTTCTGTTGTGGACCTGATAATCTATTTATTTTGATTAAATTTCAGGGACTTCACGTCCACCAGGGGGGTCTCCTTTAGAATTTTCCAAAAAGTTGACACATGCCCTCTTGTGTTGCTTTGATTTGACGATGTGTGTCACCCCCTGCTTTGTTTGCATGTTTGTACATTCTTCTTTATCCGTGTGTCGGTCCTAAAAAACTTTATCTTTTTAGTTAATTATGTGGACTTACGTCTGTCAAGCTTATATACCCTCTTCAAAAATTATTGGGAGGTCTTACGTATCCTTGTTGGCCGCATTTTTTATTTCTAATTTGTACCACAGATTTTCAATAGTGACCATGAATCCATAGGTTTTTATTTCTTCCTTTTATCGCGGCTTCCAGATTTTATTTATACTGCAGGTTCTTTTTCTTTGTAAAATGGGTGTCTATTTTTTTTATGGATAAATCTCATTTATTAAATGGCAAATTTGTATTTGTGTTCCAAAGGCTTCTTCCTTTTCATGGCTAGAACCTATGTTGGATCTTGTTTGGTTGGAAAAATGATAAAGACATTGCAAATTTGAAAATTAGTTCTCTCAAAGTTGCATAGGAATTCTGTCCATCCTATTCATAAAGATGAATTTCTAATGTATATAGGTCATATGGATTCGTTAATTAGAGACTATGCATGAAGGTAGTTCTTCCAAGATAATTAAGCTCAATGGATGAATCTCATTTATTAAATGGAATAATTAGGAATTATTTGCATGTTCCTCAATTGAAAAATAACATTTAATATTGCTCTTGGTTAACTAAAGAAAACTATAAATTTGTATTGTTGTAAGATAAATGGTATGTAAAAAATGAACTCGGTAATGTTATTGCATCTGGTATATAGAAAAATGGTCTATATATTTTTGATGGATTTGTTTCTAAATATTACTTTTCTTCTTATTCTAGAAATAATCTTCAACTTTGGTATGAAATATTAGGGCATGTGAATTTTAGAAGTTTGTATGAAATGTCTCACCTAAATCTTGTAATTGGTCTCCCTAAGATGAAATATGATCATGAAACATATGAAAGTTTCCTACGTGGTAAGCAGCATGTTGAAATATTTCACAAACATCATGATCCAAATTCCTCTCATTTATTACAATTGATTCACCATGATGTAATAGGTCCACTTAAATTTCTCTCTCTCATTGGAACTCTGTGTGTTGTATGTTTTATTGATGATTTCTCTAGGATGACCTGGTCTTATTTCATTAAGAAAATTTTTGATGTCTTGTCTAAATTTTAAGAACTTAAAGCCTTAGTTGAAAATGCTTCTAATCTAAAAATAAAAAATAATTAGAATTGATAATGGAGGTGAATATATTAAAAAAAATTAATGAGTTTTTTGTGTCATGTGGGATTCAGAGAGAATTGACTACTCCCTATTCCCCATGGCAAAGTGGCATTGCAGAAAAAAAAAATATTACTATTTTATAGATGGCCATGACTATGATTCATGTAGCAAATGTGCCTAAATTTATATGGGCATAATCAATGAATATTATTGCTTATATCCTAAATAGAGTTCCCTCTAAATTTCTTTATCAAATTACTCATCATGAAGTATAGACAAATCAAAAACTAGATATCTCTCACTTAAGAATATTTGGTAGTCTTGCTTCTATCTTCATTTCAAAAGTTAAAAGGAAGAAGCTTGATCCAACCTCTTTTACCTGTATTTTTTATGGGTATGGTTGTCAAACAAAAGGTTTAAGATTCTATGGCCCTTTAAAACATGACATAGTTGAAAACATGAATGTTCATGTCTTAGAGAAAACATTACGTGATGTTTCTTATAAAACCCTCCTCTGTTTCTCCTGAAATAGAGCCTGATAATCCTTCTCCTAACAATATGGAATCATAAGTTCAAGAGGATGATTATCCTGATCTAAATATGATGGAGATTGAGGGGGATTCATCTCAAAATGTGTTGCATCCCAAGATTTCTAAATGGGCTCAAAATATTGTTAAGGACTCTTATCTATTAGTCTAAGTAAGGTAACTCATAGTCAGCATATTTATCATGCCTTGATGACCCTATATGAGGTTGAACCACAATATTTCAAAGAATTCAGTCAAGATGATAGATGGATCAAGGATATGAAAGATGAATACAATTCTTTAATTAAAAATAAAACTTTAGGAACTAGTCCCTCCCTAAACGAAGCATTGTAGGATTCGGGTGGTTGTATAAAATCAAGTATAACTCTATAGGAGAAATAGATAAATTAAATGCAAGATGGTAGCTCGTGGTTTCACTCAGAAACCAGGTCTTGACTATGTTGAAACTTTTTCTCCTATAGCTAAAATGAGCATTGTTATGACTCTTCTTAGCTTTGACTGCTCAAAATGGCTAAAATATTCACCAAATGGATGCTAAAAATACATTTCTTAATGGTGACCTGAAAGAAGAAATCTACATGTATCAATCTAAAGGTTTTGAATAACTTGGTAAGGAACTATTTGTGTGCAAGCTAAAAAAAACTTTGTATGGTCTTAATCAAGCTCCTAGATCTTGGTATGTTAAAATTAATAGTTTATTTCAGGATCTTGGTTTCTCAAACTGTTATGATAATGATTTATTTGTTAAATTTGAAAATATTCATATTATCATTATTTTTCTTATATATTGATGATCTTTGATTACTAGCAATGATAAAAATTTAATTGTTAGAATTAAAGAAAGATTAAGACGTCATTTTGAAATGACTGATTTAGGTTTGTTAAATCATTTTCTAGGCATGGTTATATTTCAAGATCTTAAATCTATTATTACATCTCAATCTCAATATGCTATTGAATTTACTTAGAATATTTAACATGATTGACTATAACCTATGTTTCATTCCTATTGAAGTTGGTGTGAAATTAGATCCTAAACCTGACATGTGCTAAATTTGATCCTACTCTATATAGACAACTAGTTGGTAAGTTAATTTATTTGACTATTACTATGCATGATATTTCATATGTAGTAGGAGTTATTTCTAGATTCATGCAAGGATCCTTATGAGATCATTATAAAATGGTTAAAAAAATTGAAATATGTTAAAGGGACGATTAATTATGGTTTGTTTTATTCTTCTTATGATGATGCAAAATTATTTGGATATTGTGATTTTGACCATGTTGGTGATGATATGGATAGAAAATATACTTCTGGATATTTTTCAAGTTGGATGCAGGTTCCATCACTTGGAGTAGCAAGAAGCAACTAATTCTTTTTATCTATTCTACTGAAGCAGAGTATAGAAGTGTTATAGAAGAAACAAAGGAAGTTACATGGCTGAAAAGACTTTTGGATGAACTGCATATGGGCATCAAAAGAAACACTACTATTCTATGTGACAACCATAGTTTCATTTCTCGTGCCAAGAATCCATTTTAGCATCAAAGGACGTAGCATATTGAAGTTCATATGCACTTTATTCGAGAGAAATTCTTGAATGGTGATATTGATCTCAAGTTCTATTCAACTGAAGATCAAGTTACATATATCTTCACCAAGGCATTGTTTATTGTGAAGTTTTACAAGTTTCATGCCTTGTTAGGCCTATCAGAGTTTCCCTTTGAGGGAGAGTGTACATGAAAATGCCACCTCTTAACATCTTTTGTAAACTTCCAATACTTCCTCTAATCTGTAATAAGTAAATGTTCACACTATGTGAATTTACTTGTAAATCCCAGTGAAGCATTAGTTATGGGAATTCCTTATTTTATAAAAGGCTCCATAATATGATATAAGTCTTCATATATAAATCACTTGTCCTAAGAATTTATGTATGGGAAGATCTGTATGATTTCCCTTGTTTATTTTTGTATCAGATCTGTTTGATATCCTTTGTTTACTCATAATCATTGTTGATGATTTATGGATTTGTAAATCGTATTGAAGAAAAAAGGTAATTTGGCATGTTTTTTTTTTTTTCCCACTTAACATTAAGGGGGAGTGTTGGGGTGATAATGTCAAGTGGGGATACCTTTGGGTGGACCACCACTTCACAACCCCTTTGTTTTAAAGTTTATTTAATAAACTCTATTATCTCGTTCTTTCACAACTTTAGAGTGAAACGGTGTGACTGGTTCACCCATCCTATATATATAGGATGATCCCTCAGAGGATTGATATCGATTAAGATACATACTAATAGAGAATTCTCAAGCTATTTTATATATGTGAATTGTAAAAATGTGAGACATCGATTTGCAATTGTTTTTTGTGAGATTGGGGAGTGAAGTAGAAATGTTGGGTAAAAGCTTATGTGAAATTCTTAATAAATGTAGTTCTTTATTTCAGTGGGGTTTTTTCCTTCGGGTTTCTTCACTATAATTTTTTTTCTCTATCTCATTTAATTTACTGTTATTTGCTTTCAGCCATTGTTATTACATTTTGTAATCTGTAATATATAAACATCTAAATCTATGGTTAATTTAACTACACATCATAAGCTATAATATTCGACAATTACTCTGTGGATTTATAATTCTTTAATTATACATTTCCATAATTTCCCTAACAAAAACAACATTAGCAATGGTTACATTATCCTCCACCTCAAGCCAATAATTTTTCACCCCTTATTATCTATATCACTCCTCTATCATATGGATCATTGGCCTCTCCAAAAATCATTTCAACCAAATAAGGTATTTCATACTCATTTTTATCCTCCTCATGTGGATATCCCACATTTTATCCCTACCCTCCCTCTCTCAATGATGGATATACACCAAGAGATCTTATCTCAAATTCTATGAGGGTGGAGGAATATATGGTGATTATGCATAATGAGATCCATTAAAAATTATTATAGGTTCTCAAAGACATTAAAGAAACCATTATATTCACATGTTATGATATTTACAAAAATTTACATGAGGTTATAGAGGGACCCTACACTTTCATTACATGCACTCTGTGAACACTTTGACTTGTTCCTATACTACCTTTTACTTTTGAACATTTACTACCTACACTCTTATGTTACATCCTTAGGTCAGTTAGAGAGATATCCCTCGGCTTCCCATTTATGTCCTTATTATAGCATATATTGGTTATTCCAATTGTTTCAAATACCCATTTACATCATCTATTTTAAGATAGGATGGTTAGTAATAAATTTTCAACAACCCCTTAAAAATCTTGTATATCTATTTCAAAATAGGCTAGTTAGTTTGCATGTTTTAATTACCCTTTAATAACATAGTTCTATGTTTTATATACTCCCTACAATATTTTATCACCATTGGATTTATATGGCCATTATTCACTTGTTTTATTTACTTTGGTAATTTATTTTCCTATTATGTTTTATAGCTTCCTTTTGATATATTTTGGGTTTATTTATACCATTTTTGTCTTCCTTGATATTTTGGTATTTTTTAAATCCATTTTATCATCTTATATTCCACATGGATATTATCACTTTTTATGCTTGTGTCAGACCTATCATAAGTTGAAAATATTATATCTTTCCATATATAGATATCTATAGTTACTTCCTAGTTTGCGTATTTTTATCCTTCAACCTATATGAAACAATCCTATACCACCTTCTGATTAGCTATCAACTTCATCCATTATTTTACCACTCTTTTTATCCTTATAGTTTCACATATCCTACTTCTTCTCTCACCTAAGGTACACTTAGGTTAGACATTAGATTACACTCTTTCCTTAGGGTAGGTCTAGAAATACATAAGCATCATGATTTTAGCTTCTCATTTATAGTGATTACATGTAATATATCTTGTTTTAGTCATCTTTCACATTCATTAGGTTAATCCTTTTGAATTTGTTGAGAGGAGGAATAGTAAAATTCAAAAGAAAAGTTAAAAATTCATATGATTAAAGAAATAATAATACATAAGAACTAGCAAGAGGTATTTATTACAACTAAAAAAATTTAATCATAAACAAAAAACATATGATATAATCATTTGGAACCCCTATCCAAGTTGAATTCTCAAACTCCACAGCTGGTATCATTATAGATATTGAGGTCTCTTGAGGTGCAGTAGAATTTTATGATAGAGTAAGAGGTCATGTATTTATTTATTCAATGCCCCTTCCTTTTCACACCAATTCCTAATCCTCATAGTAGGCCTATAAATCCTTGAGCGATATCCTAAGGAGAAGGTAAAATGTTATGGGAAGGAAGGATACATTATGTACTATCATAGAATATATTAATTGATATGAAATTTATCTTTATACTTCACTAATTCCACATACTTTGGGTTCCTTATCACCTATATGATGAAAAAAATTCATGATTCACTTTTGATTAGAGTGTCTCATCTCCACTAAGGATCTTGTATCATCATCATGGCACCTTACTTTTTCCTCTCATTTTTACTCCCTATAATCTTATTGATGGATATTGTTAATATTTGACCATAACTTTATACATTTTTACATACTACTATCTTATTACAGATTATTACCTACTTTTATGATCCAAATGCCCTTGTTGTAGATATGTGATTATAATTGTAATATCTTCATACCTTCCTCATAAATACATTATTTTCATACACACCATCTTCATTCACCCTAATTAATAAATTTATTATGATTTGGATCATAAAAATGTATAAGTAGTGATGGTTGGCCCTAAACATAACCCTCTTCATAGTGATAGTGGGAGTGCATATTGGGAAACTAATGTTTCTTATATCCTAGGTGGTGGAATTTTTTCCACGGCTAAAGTTTTAGTGGTAAAGGGCTCTACCCGAATGGGTAGGATTTTCATACAATCCCTACTTCCTACTTCTTCCCTCACTAACTCTCAACCCTTGCATACAGGTCTTTTGCATGTGTCTTCTCCTTCGTGAAGGGTCAAATCAGGTTCAAGGGAATATTCCCTATCAAATCTAGCCTAAGGTACCTCTACTCACGAAGGTATTGCCCTCAATTATTTCCAATGATGGAAGTGTCATCTTGTCACCAAAGATATCCCTCTCACTTGTTAGGATAATTCCAAATGCCTTCTTTGATACCAATTTTTGGAGGTGACAAGGATTGAGAGGGGGGAGTGAATCAGTCCCCAAAATAACCTTTCACACTTGTGCTTCAAACCCTAACCACACATGCTCATGTACAACACATCAAAGTAGAAATTTTTCACAAAGAAATTAACACAATGCAAGGATCAAAATATACACTCAAAAAAACATATATTGATTCTCAAAATTATATCAACACGCTTCAATTTGATATTCAAATCTAATTATAATATGTAGTGTCTTCAATAATGATCAACAAGATACAACCATTAGCTCTTAAGACAATCAACTATATCTCATGAATACATATGAATATATGGAACTATGAGAATGTATTCAACTCAATATAAGATCTGAAATCACCTTAGAAACCTAAAAATGACATCAACATGCTATGAAGATGGCATCCAAAATAAGGAATCCAAATTTTCCCTCCTTCTCCAACTCACTCTATAAGAAACAACACCAACTTTGCTCTTGTTCAAATTCTCCTCATGAAAACTTAACCAGAATCTGTCCTAGAATGAAATTCCAAGTTTTTTTGGCTAGGACTAAAATGGTTTTTCTTTTCAACAAAAGGATTCTTCGTAAGAAGATAAAAGGGGTTTCAAAAAGAGAGTCCATTGTACCCCAAAAACTCCATTTTATAGCCTTTCCTTGATTCAAATTCAAAATAGGCCGGTCCCTCATGATGAATTCAACCCATACATGCTTATAAAATTAAATAATATCCATTACAAAAGTCACATTTGACCTAAGTATATCAGCCTAGCTAAAAACCTCATACCATGCACCAAAAATCCCAAAAACCCTTGCATTGGGATGACAAAAAACTCCTAATTCCAAAAATATTTTTTTCAAGACCTAAATATCATTAAAAATACATAAAATAACATTTAAGCATTATATATGGTCACAATTTATCTCAACCAATAAAATTATTTTGTTTACTAGGCCTTGTAATCTTTGTATTTCTCAAAATTGTTGTTTCCTACAACCTTCAGCACACTGAAAACTTCATTAGGACACCAAATCACTTCAACATGAAAAAAATATTTAGTGTTACCACTAGATGGAAATTCCATATCCTTTATAAAACTTCTAATAAAGTTATAATCCTTGAAACATCCATCATTGCAAACCACAACTACGTTTTCCTTCACTAGATCAAGTTGCCAAAAATGTTGTTTTAAAAGATTTGCTCATAAAATAATTTATACATACATTAAATAGCTATAAATGGATTAATTGGATGAAAAAATCATCCCTCTTCACATTACAAGTTTTATAAATCATCCCCCAATCCATTTCATGCTTTAAATAACACCAAACTTTCACTGGAACACATCCTATCATGAACTTTCAAAAATATTCTTGCTCAAATAATGACCTGTAAATCCTAAAAAATGATAGTATCATGAGAAAATAAATATATCACTATACATATCTCTGAATCTACTTTCCAACACATATTTAACCATCTCAAAACTCCACCTGTCGCTCAAGTTATGACCATTTTACTGAACCCTGTTATTTGAGATCCCAAAACTACCCTTTGATCAGTCAACTTATTTGGAACTCAAAAAAAATGAACCTACATGAAAATTTCCTGAAACCTCCATTTAAATCATGAAAACTCCCAAACATCATGCACCATCAATTTTTCATGCTACTCCTTTGGACCATCTTGTCCTTAAAAAATTTTCTTCAGAAACTGTTATTTATAAGTGGGTCTCACTCATGACCATGACCTCAACCATACATTTCTAGAAATCCATAAGAGTCCTCTACAACATGCAGTCATCAATTTTTCTCTATAAATCAAAACTTGGTCAATATACTTCATCTTTTACAAACTGTTCCTTGTTAGGGTTTAGCTAGGGTTTTAGGCCGCTTTATCTTCTTAACATTTGTTCATAAAAAATGTGACGATCAACTGACCTAATTTTTTTTTAAACCTTTTAGAATCACCATAGAAACATCCTTGAAATTAACTAGGTACCATGCAAAGCACATTGTTCACAACAAGCATCTGAAGTTGCACTTTGAGCTGAAATTTGCCTTTTTTTTACCCTGTGTCACAAAATCAGTCATATCTAGAAAAATACACATCATGGGCACCTGAAATTTTTCTAAGAGAACAATGAATCATCCCTCAAATATTTATAATCAATATAATGTTATTTTCATAGCTCAATCTCTCCAGTCACTAAAACTTACCTATGCTAGCATGTTAGATCCTTACTGTAGAAGCTAGGGTCAACTGAAATAATGCAATAACTGAACATGAAACTTATAAAAATGACCCAAACATACCTAATATTCCATGATACATCTGATTGCATGCTTCTAGGAGCTCATATATCTCCAAACCACATTATCAAACCTCTAATCAAGCATACTTTCTCCCAATGAGCACATGTATCAAAGTGAAACACCTATACCTAGACCATGCCACTATTGTGAGTGTTCAAGCACCCTCAAAACATACTAGTCATCATTCAAACATGCTTCCAAAGCAACCAATAATATCACAATGTCAAGTTGCATCTCTTAGGCACATGTATAGGCTTGCAAGGGTAAACACTCCTTACTGAATCCCACTATATCGGCTCATATACATCTAAAAAATCATGTTAGAACCATGAACAAAATCATATGACCTCAAATTAATATTCACTTTATCATTAATGTGGTTTTACATCAATGGCAACACCTATTAGGACACCATGCCAACAATCTCCCCCTTTGTCATTGATAGGAAACACCTTGAACTTCTCCCCCTTTTTACATTAATGACAAAGGCATACCTATAGCTTACTTTCTTCACCTAATTTAGCTTCATACCATCATACTTTGGTTTAAAACATCAACCAAATATCTTAAACAAGCTCAAATTCTTGATTTTTGCACAAAACTGATTCTTAGCCTCATTTTAAGCATGCAAAAAACATGATCCCCCTAGAACAAGCACTTCTAACATATGAACATCATTAATAAACATTAAATAATCATAAACTCACCTTGGTAGTGTAAAAAACATCATTTCCAACCTTCTAGGCATGCAAAGACAACAATTTCTTCTATAACCCTATTTTGAGCTTCATAAGGGCATTGTACCAGTCTTGGAATAGGGGAAACAACACCATTAGCATGCCAATAATGGAATGAATGACCATGCCACATCATTAATCCACATTTCTTAACAATAATCCATCATTTCTAGGCCTATTTTGAGCTTTACAATATACATTATTACTTCACTTACCAACCTTAATACTAAGAGCCTTGAACAGTCCCTTTAGTGCATTTTCTATCAATTTTGAACAACTCTAGACCCGCATACATACCTTTATCAAGCATATAATGACTCCCCTAGGACTATTCAATAAAAATCTTACTGAAAATGCAAGTAATAAAGTCCTTACCTCATTGAAATCCCTTGTAGCAACTCAAAACACTTTGTTACAGTCCTATAACATCTTTTTAGTGATTAAAGACTCATATGCATGAAATTACATTTGAATAGTACACAGGTAATTCATGATGCTATGAATGTTAGAGAATGTACCAAACCTTTCACACTTCTCATCATTAGGTATACATAACTCTTCATTACATGATTATTTGTCCTTAGTACAATCTTCAGATATACTCAGAAATAGTTCCAGTTAAGGATTATACAAGCTTGACCTATAACTTGAGTTTCATCTTCTTTTGGAGTCTAAACCCTATTCCAAAGGTCTCTAGCACCTTGTACACCTAATTCCACTATATTATTCCCACTCACACCTTGAAACATGTTACCATGACCGCATATGATCAAGTATTAGTTTCTCATGCCTTTGTGAGCATATTTTTCCACAAGAAACCCTGAGATCATTAAAATTTTCCCTTGAATTTTTAAAAATAGGACACTTCCACCTATAGCAGAATCTTTTCACTCATATTTAGAATTCACATTATTTAAGGAATCATCATCAAGAATTATAGGTTTTTCCTCACAACCCCTCTAATGGACATCACAGACATGTTACACTGTCATACGTCTCAGTCACCTGTCATATTCTTTCATAACTGTGTGGGCACATCCTGATCATAATGGTCACTAGATACTCACTCCTGGTAGACAGAACTTTCGAGATAACTTGATCACTTTATCTCCTTGAAGTATTAAATTTATTGCCACATTACACTTTCTTATAACGTGTAAAACTAACCATTTCCCTTGAAATCACTTGACTTCAAATCCTTTATAGAATGACTCTTTTGAGTACTGTAGCAGTCCATAGGGTCCAATTCATTCTTTTGAACTTCATATATAGGTCTAACACTCTCCTTAGATCATTCATACCATATTAGGAGCACCATTACAGTCCATAAATGCAATCTTAAACTTGAATTAGGGATACTAAGATTCACAGTTGTGTTTTGTATGCTTATACTACCAAATCCATTTTCATCTTCCCTCATAGGATAAATTGATCTATTTCTTCTCCTTTTTTGACTCTATATCATCATGTATACATATTGATGATAGGGAAAATATCCCCCTGGATTCTAATGAACTCTGCATACCATTGGTTCTTGGTAAACATCAAAAGAAAACTTGTTCTACACTTAGAGCTTTTGAAGGAGATATCACAAAGCATGACCTCATATACAAATGTACCAACCTTAAATATTTGATCTTATGCTCATGAACTTAATATCAACACTATCTTATAGATAAATTTCAACCTTGACTTTCCATGATCACTATATATGCATTATAAAATAAGGAATGCTTCTAAGACAAGGGTTTTAATGCTCAAACCCTCCCAAGCTCAGTTTGTCTCTTTACAAAATCATTCCATCATCTCTAAATCATACTGAATCTTTGCAATGATTCTTTAACCAAATCATGAACTCTCTAAATTTCTCATAGTACTCAAACACACAAAACTTACTCAAGGTAACATAGATTTTGACTTAGTCACAGTTACAGTTTATTTGTCAAGAAGTATTTGGACATTGGGATACTATAGAAAACTTATTTGATAGAGAATTCAACCTTCATACTCTTTGAGACCGCCTGTAGCATGATATGGAGACCCATGATCTTACAAGTCCTTTAAATAAGTTTATTGGTTAACTTCAGGGATAATGACATGAATTTATGAGACACAAGCACCTTTTTAGACTCAATAAAACATATTATACATTGTATGCATGACATAGACCCTTCTCCATCACATTTTTATTGAATTTGAATGTTTTATTACCTTTCTAGACCTTCATAGTCATCTAAGATACCTTATCACCCATCTTACTCAACATAAATTCTCTTAGGTAAGTTTTAGTTTCATGATCATACCTTATACTCTAGCAAGATATTCAACAGTGTTCTAATTGAGTGGACTGCCTTGAAAGGAATAATGAATTATAGATTCTCATAATTCCTTAATGCTCTTTCTCATCTGCAGACCTTTTAGAAGAATTTGAATTCTTCTCAACCTTTTTCAAGACATGCATATATGTACCATATATCTGTATCAATCCATTCTCACAATCCACCTACTTTTATTGATATTAAATGTCTTGTTCAAACTTCTTTCCCATTGTTACCAAAAACTTGAAACATCAACATTTTTTCACTCAAACCTATCTTCTTAGAGACATCCTTGGCAAACCAAACTGTGATAACATCCAATGACTTATCAATATATCTTTAACTGAAGGAACACATTTTTTCAACATACACAGACTCTATTTTCAAAATTAACCTGATCTTGATAACCCAAAGACCTTGAAACAACCTCATAGAAGAATTTAATCCTTTTAAGGCTCATTAGAGTACTGACATCATGATAAATATTTGTACATGAGGCATTAGGACTTGGAAAATACTTGAGAGACCTTGAAAAATCATAGAATTACATTGCAAACCTTAAGAGACTTCACTTGCCCTAAATTACTCTTTTTAGGACCACTTCAAGCTACAAACATATCATAAAAACATAGAAATTTATGAACCTAGCACTTGAAGCTCATGAAAAAAAAATTGATGAATGAAGACAACTTCACATACTATGCACTTTTCATGACATATCAAGGATACAAAACTCATGAAAGAGAATTGACTTGAACTCAAACCTTATAGAGAAATTTATACATTAATAAGGAGGAATCCCCCTGAGACAAGAGTCTCATTATGTTCTTGAATCATTTTGAAGACACTATCAACTACTAGACTTCAGACTTATCATGACACCACATATCATGGATCACAGGCCTCTGATAACACTTTCAAGAACTTATATATCTACTTAAGACAGAGGCCACTGCTCCATGATGACATAACACATACATGAAACTATCATACTCCACATGATACACTAGGACTAAGACCAAGACAATACAGTTGACTTTTGAAATGATACAATACAGACTCAATAACTCACACAAATTACACATTACTAACTTGTAAGCTTTGAAGAGCAACAACACAAGATACTTTACATACTCATCATGACTAACTACTTGAACCTTAGAAACATACTTAAGAACTTTAAATGACATACCTTACATTATGATGAAGACAAAATCTTGACAAAGACAACTCCCCCTCACTCCAATGCTTCTTTTTTATCTATACACCTCTATGAAGCCTAATAGAGGCATATGTCACCATGGAGGAGCTTGATGAGAGACCTAAGTAGGTATCAAGTCCTCTTCTTGGACCTTGACTATCTCCTCTTTATCTGATTCCACACTTGTTATAGAAGATCCATCCTTTATCTTAGTCACATCCTTGGAATATTCTTTAGCACCTTGACTAGTCTCATCCTTATTTTTGTATGCTTGATCTTATGGCTTAGATCTTTGAGGCTCTTTCTTAAACTAACATGCATTAAAAAACCTTATAATGTTCCTTATCTTGTGACACCTAAATAATTCCACTTTCCTTCAGTTTCACTCATAAGCCCTATGTCCATATCCATTTCAAGCATAGTATTACCCATTAATTTTTCTTACATACCTTCTTGTGTTTGATGGCTCATTTTTGCAATACTTTTCAAGATGTCCCTTTTCATGGCAATGATAGCACTCACCTCCATATATTTTTCCTAATTTTTTACCTTCTTTTCTTCACAATGTTCATTTCCTTTGCCATTATCCTTCTTTTCAACCTTGGGACTACAAAAACTATCCCTATGTCCATAAACACCACATTTGTAACAATTTTAATAAAAGACATTGTACCTATATGGATTTTTCTTCCTAGTAGGTGATCTTCTAGGAGGTGGAAACCTTAAACTCTCTCCCTTTCTTGGTTTATTTCTCTCATTTGATCCTTGACTTGATTCTTCTTCATTCTTCTTGGATGAATCCTCGTTGAATCCTAGGCCTATCCTATCACCATATGCCTTTTGTTTTTCTAACATCCTACTTATACTTTCTAAAATTCCTTGAAAAGATAGTATTTTTCTTGTCATAGTGCCTAGTTATTTCTTAAAATCTTCTATTTTTTCCTCTTGATCTTCAGATCAGCTTGTTCCTATTCAATTTGATTCATTAAAACCTTGACTATTTCTACTTTCTTAGCCTCATGTTTGATGCATTCTTCTCTCTTGGTCTTCAACTCAGCATGAGCCTCCTCAAGTTGAGTTCTAAAAACCTTGACTAATTTTTTATGAGTTGCAACCAATGTGTCAATCTTATGTGCATTCTTAGATACCCATCTCCTTATCACAAAGGTATTGCCCTCAATTATTTCCAATGATGGAAGTCTCATCTTGTCACCAAAGATATCCCTATAGCTTATTAGGCTACTTCCAAAGGAATTATTTGATACAAATTATTGGAGGTGAAAAGGATTGAGAGGGGGAGTGAATCAGTCCCCAATAAAACCTTTCCAACTTTTTCTTTAAACCCTAACCACACATGTTCATGTACAACATATCAAAGTAGATATTTTTCACAAATAAATTAACACAATGCAAGGATTACAATATAGACTCAAAGAAACTTATATTTATGCTCAAAATAATATCAACACACTTCAATTTTATATTCAAATCATAGTACAATATGTAGTGTCTTTAACAATTATCAACAAGATACAACCATTAGCTCTTAAGACAATCAACTATGTCTCATGAATACATATGAAGATATGGAACTATGAGAATGTATTCAAATAAATATAAGATCTGAAATAACCTTAGAAACCTACAAATAACATCAACATACTATGAAGATAACATCTAAAATCAAGCATCTAAATCTTTGCTCCTTCTCCAACTCACTCTCAAAGAAACAACACCAACTTTGCAGTTGTTCAAATTATCGTCATGAAAAATCAACCTGTATTTTTCTTGTAATGATATTCTAGGTGTTTTTGGCTAGGCTGAAAGGGTTTTTATTTTTAGAAAAATGGTTCTTCAAAAGAAGATAAAAGGGGTTTCAAAAAGCTAGTCCATTGTACCCCAGAAAATCCATATTATAGCCTTTCCTTGATTCACATTCAAAAGAGTTCAGTACCTCATGATTAATTCAACCCAAACATGCTTATTACAATAAATAACATCCATTACAACAGTCAAATTTGACCCAATTAGGTCAACCTAGCTAAAAAACTCATACCATGCACCAAAAATCCCAAAAACCCTTGCATTGGGATGACAAAAATCTCCTAATCCCAACAATATTTTTTTTCAAGATATAAAAATCATTACAGATGTATAAAATAATATTTAAACATCATAGATAGTCACAATTTATCTCAAACAATCAAATTATTTCATTTACTGGGCCCAATGCTCTTTGTATTTCTCAAAACTGTTGTTTCCTACACCCTTCAACACCCTGAAAAGTTCATTAGGCCACAAAACCACTTCAACATGAAAAAAATATGCCATGTAATGACTTGATGTAAATTTCAGAGAATTTATAACACTTATAATCAAGTTATAATGCTTAAAATATCCATCACAGCAAACCACAACTACTTTTTCCTTTACCAGATCAACCTACTAAAAACATTGTTTCCAAAGGCTAGCTCATAAAATAACTTCTAAATACATTAAAGACATATAAATGGATTCATTGGATGTAAAATTCATCCTTATTCACATTCCAAGTATTATGAATTACTACCCAATCCATCTCATGCTTCAAATAACACCAAATTTTCAGTAGGATGCATCTTGTCTTGAACTGCCAAAAATCTTCCTTCTCAAAGAATGACCTGGAAAGCATATCAAATGGCCTCATCATGAGGAATGAATAATATCACTCAAAATTTATCTTAATATAATTTCCAACACAACTTGAATAATCTCAAAACTCAACCTATAGCTCAAGTTATGACCATTTTATTGAACCTTACTATTTGAGATCCCAAAACTGCTCTTTGACAACTCAACCTATTTGGACCTCAAAACACCATGAACCTAAATGAACATGTCCTAAAACCTTCATGGAAATAAATAAAATCTCCAAAAAATCATGCACCATCAATTTTTCATGCTACTCCTTTGGACCATCTTGTCCTTAAAACTTCTTCAGAAACTACTATTTATAGGTGGGGCCCACTCATGACCATGACCTAAAAAATACAATTTTGGAAATCCAGAGGATTCCTCTACAACATAAAATCATCATGGTTTCTATAGAAATTAAAACTTGGTTAGTATACTTCATCTTTTACAAACTGGTCCTAATCTCAAAACTCCACATGTAGTTCAAGTTATGACCATTTTACTGAACCCTCCTATTTGAGATCTCAAAACTACCCTTTGACTATTCAACCTATTTAGAACTCAAAACACTCTAAAATTGAATGAACATGTCCTAAAACCTTCATGGAAATAAATAAAAACTCCAAAAAATCATGCACCATCAATTTTTCATGCTACTCGTTTGGACCATCTTGTCCTTAAAACTTCTTCTTTAAAAAATGGTATTTATAGGTGGGGCCAACTCATGAGTGTTATCCAATTTTTTCCTATGGGGTAAAATTGGACAAATAGGGGCTTATTGTTCTATAAAATTGGAAAAGAGTCTTCGTGAATAATTCCATGACATTTCATATAAATTTTGCATTTGAGAAGTGATCATAATGTTCCGAGTAGTTTTAGAGTCATCTTGAGTGATTCTTCCCTTTTCCAGTGTCTTGGAGGTTCAATGTATGTTTAGAGCAAGAGAATTGACTTTGGGGCCCACTTCCAGCGAACAAGGGAAAATTTGGAAAAATTGATTGATCATATGTAAAGGGGTCCTTTTCTCATTTCATTATCCTCATGGTTTGAGAAAATCCAGGAAAATTAATTTTTTTAAGAAACCAGGTCTGAAAATACCAAAACAGGGATTTGAGTTCAAATAGCTCACTGAGCTGCTCAACGAGTTGATATCATACATAAGGTGGGAGCCAAGCTCTATAAGATCGATAGATATATCTTCGTCACGTAGGATTATATAAAGGTTGAATGAGAGTTTATTAGCCTAAAGGAAAAGTTATGTTATTATAATGGCATGTCAAATGAGGTTAAATGAATAATGAGCTTAGATCATGACATGTCAACTTGGTCGTAGCTCGATGAGGATGTTTGGAGAGAGCCAGGAGAATAAAGGTAGAGCTTGATTCATTTGATCTCATCATCGAGCTAAGAAAAAGGATTAGGTTGGATTTTCACATATTGAAACATGGTGAAACTGAGCCATGTTTTTTGGATTAATGTGTTGTTCGTCAGGTGCAAGGGGATCAAGAAATAAAATGACTTAGTGGTGAGTTGCACAATTGAGCTCGGTGGTGGGAAGGTTGTAGTGAATGAGTCACTCGGTAGTCATGGTTCAAGTTGAAATTGAGAGCTCATCGTAGAGGGATTGGTTTGGAGCTTGGTCAATTCAATACGAAGTGGGCTTAGTAAGAGACAACCGAGTTTGGCAGAAAAAGAAGATCGATGTCCATATCAAGATTGGTTCACAGGATATGAAATGACAAATAAAGTTCAATGGGATGAAGAGCTTAAGAGGTTTAAATTTGGAGTTTGTAGACATGTTCCCGCTTGGCTATACATTAAAATCGTTGAGCTTGCATACTAGCAAGATAGGATTCTCAAGCCAATAGATGGTGTCTCAGGTAGAGAGCTTGTATGTCAAGCTAAGGATTAAGCTAAGTTGTAGAGCATGGGAAGGTTCGAGCCATAGTGGAATGGAGGAAGTTGAGAGCCAACTTTTCGAGGTGGAAATATTAAAGTGACTTGAAAAGTTAAGAATGGATGGCCTGGCATGACGACGAGTTAATTTATGGTGAATGACGAGTTCGGCTAAGATCTAGAGTGTCAAGGCTTGCAAGGGATTCAAAAGTGTGAAGGAGCTTGAATGAGGACACGAGAGAGTGGCTCGCATAGTGTGAGGTATTACGGCCGATAGGTGGGAAGACTGAGTTGTAAGAAGATTAATGCATTGAGATATAGGATCACTCACTCGAGATGGAGCCGAGTCAAATAGATAGCTTCACCAAAGAGCTCGATCCTACTGAAGAATCATGCCAACAAGCATGGTACAAAGTAGAAGAGCATCAATCTAGGGGAATTTTTAAGGTTGTGGTCATGGTGGGAAGAAATAGATGGCAGGCCAAGCCAGCAATTCCAAATGGGAGATTTAGGGTGGTTAGAACAAGGTGTCATACACAAGGGAGTTCGGGAACCATTGGGGAAGCGGTTGGTGGGGATTGAGAGCTATATTTCCGAGTTTGAGACATTAGAGAGGGAAAACCAACATGAGACTTCACATGAGCCGTGTAAATGGGAGGATCAAAGCACATTGGTGAAATTGGAGGAGGCGGTTGATGACCAAGTCAAATGCCGAGCGGTGCGGAAATGGAGGTCAGCACATGGAGCTTGAATGCATCGATAAGGGAGGAATGCCAACCTTACACGAGTCATTCAACATCAAGTTCAAAAATTATGAGTTTCTCGGTGATGAGTATGCAAAACAGAGCTTGTGGAGGCATGCAAGGAGCTCAACTTTGGAAAATTCATTTCCAAGGAGGCACAAGGAGTCATCACTGAGCCAGAAGCTTGATGCACATGACCGGGCTACTTCGTAAACATATGCATAGCACCAAAAGGTGGTTCAACAAGTTCCCAGAAGGGTGTCAAAAAAAGAATTGAAGGGATATCAATAAAGTGAATAGAAAGTTATTGCTAAATGGGAATCAAGACCAAGTTGGTCCAAGCTAGTGGGGAGTCAAGTGATGCATGAAGATCCAGCTCAAAGCACAGAGTATTTCAGTAACTCACCCACCAAGTTGGAACATGAGAGGTGTCAAACCTACCCAAGCCACTCAGCAAACTCAAAGGTGAAGAAATTGATAAGCTCGGGTGCACTAACACTGAGTTGTGGGAGTAGTAGCATGAGGTAGGTGCGTAAGGAAATCTTTCACTGGTAGACTGAGCTAACATTCAACAAGGTGAGTCATTCAAAACTGAAAGTGTTGAATCATATTGACATAATAATGCATTAATATTTATTCATATTCAAAATGGGAAACATAATACACATATATAGGACTAACATGCCCTATAAAATAGGAAGCCTATTAAGGCTCCTATAACAATTCTCTTAATTAAGTGTATTTGTTACTCATGTAACAATACACTACCTAATAAATATGAGATATATTGTTATGTTAACTATAGTTCCCACACTTTTTATAGCTTAGTATCTTGTTGTTTCTTTTCTCATAGACATGTTTTGACAGAGTTTTGTTATATTGTGGACATCATATTAGAGATTTGATCTTATTAGACATATGTGGACATTCAGGCGTGTAGTGCCAATTTAGCTTAATTTCTATGTTGTCGCATTTTCTTATCATGTCATGGATACTAATGGATATGACGTTGTGTTTAGAACACAATTATATTGATGGATAGTTGTTGCATGTGGAATTCCATGGTTATATGTAACTTTATCATCATGTCTAACTTTTGGAATATTGAGTATAATTATGCACGTTGTCACATTTTGATTTCAGTAGGATGTTAGGCTAGTTTAGAACTTAATGATATCTTATTGTGTCATTGTTTTATATTTTATCAGACAGGTACAGTTAATGTGTGCAATGAGTGTGTAGGTGACAGGTTTACAAGAGGACGTGGGACTCATACCAGCTACACAATCTTGCACAAGCAGCCCACGGGCTGAGTCCTAGCCATGTTCATTATGTAAAGCCTTAGTATAGGAGATTATTATTTTGGGCACTATGAGTGACCCCAATTTTTGTAATGTATTGTGCTTTAAATTATTAATTTTGTTTAGGGTAGTTGATTATGATGTAAACTTGTTTTAGGAGTCAATCACCCCACTTTCATTTAAATTTTTTATTTTGTTTAATGAGTCACTTAATCACAAGGGTTTAGGGTCACATGTGAGACCCTTGGGTGGTCCCCACACCCTCTACCCTTATGCCAAAAATGCAAAACCCGAAATTAGGTTATTTTGGGCATTTTTGGGGACCTCCTTTTAGCTTGGGAGTTCCCCTAACATAAAAATGAGCCCTTGGACCCTACCTAATGGGTAGGGGGGCTTATTTTAAAGGCTAGAGGGATTTTTCCCTCCCTTTTTACCTCTTTTTTGGTCACATCCATGTAAGGGGTGTGGATTGGAGTGCTTATTAAAATTTTCTCTTTTTTTGTCTTGCTAACATTTAGGGGAATTTGGGAGAAGAGGGAAAAAAGACAATCTTACCCATTCTCTCTTTTGTTTTGGCATCTTTGACCTTGTAGAAGGAGAGGGGTGACACGTGTCACCCCCTCATTTGTGAGGATGCTTGCTTGCTCCTCTTAAAATTCCCATTCATGGGAAAAGAGAGGGACTTTTTTTGGAACTTCTTGCTTGGGAAGCTTGTGGATTTTGGAGCTTGGAGATTGGCTTGATTCAAGGTGTGGAGAAACTTGAAGTTAGAGAGATTTTTGGAGAGCTTTTCTTGAGGTAGGCTCTTATGTCTTTTGCATGTGTTGCATTTATCTTATTTGTTAGATGGGTTGCATGGTTTTATTATTTGGTTGTTGTTATTTTTTTACTCCCTCTATCATATGGCATGAAGGAGTTTTGGAGTGTGGGGGAAGAGAGAGAGAATTTTCCCTCTCAATCCTCAAGGCTTGATGGACAAGCCTTGTAGGGTCTTAGTGTTTCCCCTCAATGGTTGAGGTGGAGAAGTTGATTCATTTGGCTTGAATATCCTTCCCCATTCTTGGTAAGGAAACTCCTTTGGGGTTTGAAAATCCTTCCAAGAAGGACTTGGAGAAAGGGTGGAGGAATAAGGAGGATTTTGATTGAATTTAGGAGCAATAAGGAGGGTAGGGAGATTTTTGCTTGGTGCAAGCATTTTGGAGTATAATTTTTGGAGAAATTTCTCCTCTCTTCCCCAATTTTGAGGAAGAACATGGGTTCTCCTCGTAAATTTTGGAGTCTTGTTTGTATGTGTCCTATCTTTGTGTGCTTGTATCATTGTTAGTTCACCCTCCATCTTGTGCAAGTTTTTGTTAGTTGACCTATTTCCCATGGGCTTGGGGGAGGATAGCATGCATCCCAACCTTGGGAGAGGCATGTAATGATGCCTATGGTTGGGTGGAAAACAAGCTTCTCCTCCTTGTATGTTTTTCTTGAAGGCATGGATGTAGGAGCTCAAGTTGATAGTTGGTAATTGTTGGAGATTCTTGGTTTTCTCAATTGCTTGTAAAACATTTCTTGTGTTGTAACCTCTTGAGCATGTCATGAGAAAAATTATACACCTTGTAAAATCTCTATTTTATATTTTTTAAATTTGCAAGCTCAAAATCTTGAGCCATATTTGAGTTTGTAATCTACCTCATTACCTTGTAAAGAAGAATCTTGTGATCAGTCTTCTTAGGTAGTTAATTATTTGTGTATGATGGTGTATGTGAACTCCAAATCTTAAAAGGGAAATATTGTATTTGTTGTTTACTTAAATATGAAAATCTGATATGTAATCTCCTTTTGAAAGAAAGAATATATATTTGAAAATATGCCCTCCTTATGATCATGTATGTACACTTCATGGTGAATATTTTCCCCTTGTTATAATTCTGAAATATTTATATTCCATCTTTTAATGTTTGTAATAGAAAATCTTTTGAAGTGAATATTTGATAATATTAAGTTCATTAGGTAACACATAATAAGATTAAAATCGGTTATTCATTTTTAAGTTGAAATCAACATTGTTTATCCTTGTGTACAAAATAAATAAATATAGATAACTATACGAGAGTTAGAAGAAAAAGAAAATTTTCCATATATATATATATATATATATATATATATATGCAGTGATTTTGTTGCTTTAAGAAAACTCATGAATTTTTATAAGTGTTTAATGCAATTATTATTTTTATGTTCCTTATTTATCTAAAATAAGAAAATAGATATATACATTATATATATATATATATAATATTAAATAAACCATTTAATTAATATTGTATATCTGTTATATTATATATATATATGTTAAAACTGGAATTATATATATGTGTGTGTGTGTGTGTGTTTTAAGATTTACGTTTTTTTTATATAAAAAAAATTATATGTGGTGGGGGGGGAGGCGAACCACCCCCCCCACACCTCTGCTATTTCCCGGGGGGCCGCTGCCCCCATAACCCTATACTCCCCATGTGCGTGCCCCGTCCCCTTCCGCTTGCACCTGCTCCTCCCCCCCTTCACCGACTCTTCCTTATGGCCACGGCCGTCGCTTGCACCCCCCCCACACGACCTCTAACCACTGCACTTTTTTACCCCCAAACGACCGCCACTAACCCTGCGCCCCCTCCACAATCCATCACCTCCTTGCAGCCGCTGCCCACCTTCCTCTTCCTTGAAACAACAACTATAGAGACATTTGTATGTTTTTTCTTAAAAAAAGGGGGGGGGGGGTTTATTGTGGTATGGATCTTCCACAATACTTTGGAAAATTTCAAGTAAAACCCATCGCTCAACCTCCATAACTCCTCCAACACAACTTGAGAGAAGAAATAAAACCAAACAAGAGGAAATGATAAAGAAATTAGGGCAATCTTAGGACAAAAGGGAGATCAAGGGTTAAGATTGACTTGATCCTAGGGTCCTTAAGTGACCCTCTACACTTTTGAATTTAAGTAATATTGTGGGAATAAACTTTTGAGTAAGGAATGAAATTTTAATTATGAATGGGTAGATTATTTCCTCATGAAAGTGAATTATTAAATGTGATATTTATATTATTTTTAAATGTGTAAAAATTATTAGAAGCTTAAAAAATCAAATTAACTCGAAATAATGGTTTTGGCAATTTGGTTAAAAGATTATATCATTGAGAATTTAATGACTTAGTGAGAATGGTTAGGCGAAACATTAGTTCACACTTCAAAAAAATTTTTTTACCAACTTTTAACATGTTTCCCGGTGTCTCGAGGCGGGGCACGACATTTGGTATCAGAGCGAGGTTCACACTCGCGGACCCTGGGTAACTAATTAAAATGGTTAATGGTAATGTTAATAACATTAAATTTAATAAATGGATAATAATAATAATAATAATAATAATTAAACACTATCAACAACTATATAATAACTTCTTCGCTCACCCCGTGCACAAGATGGTGCCCAAGCGAGGTTGATCAACTCGAGGTTTGGGGTGTAGTGTACCTACACGAGAGCCACCATTACCCAAATTTGGGCCTTGGATATTAGAGGCCTTGCACCAGCTAATAGGCATTGTGGAGCAGTGTCTACCACCACCACAGGAGGTGATAGAGGAGATACATCTGGGAGACAAGGAGCCGATAAGCGAGGACGCGCATTCAGAGCCACCAGAGCACGATACATCGAGGTGGGAGAGGTCACGTAGCCCTTCCATTCATCATGAGAGGGTAGCCTTGTTCCGTCGTAGCCGCTCACATAGTCTTGAGGGACCAATTGAGGATAGGTGACCCCCTTCGCTTGTTGGAATACATCGCCAGGATTCAGATATAGGCAGTGTGATCAAGGATCTTCTTCACTTGCAACCACCCACTCACACCAGCTCTACAGATGGCTTTGGGGCTGAGTCATGGCTCCTTAGCTTGGATAGTTTCTTTGGCTTGCACTCTTACGAGAGCAACGTTAAGGCAAAGTTCGCCATACACCTCCTACGAGATGCAACAGGAGTTTGGTGGAGGAATGAGGAGCGGAAGTTCCATCTAACTCAAGAGACGGTGACTTGGGAGATGTTTGTGGAGCATTTTAGGGCTCGTTATATGTCAGAGCATTTTTTGTAAAAGAGGATCGATGAGTTTCACAACTTATGACAGGGATCTGGCACAGTAGCACAGTATGAGAGCAGGTTTCTGGATCTTCTATAATATGTGGACTACCTACAAGATGAGAAATTGTAGGTTAACAGGTTTATTTGTGGCCTTAATGCAGACATAGCAGGAGCACTTAGGATGTTATCTCCTCCCACACTTGAGAAGGTCGTTGAGAAGGCCTACTTAGCTGAGGAGAACATGACCAAGGCACAGGAGCACCAGGATAGAAACAAGAGCAAGTTTCAGGAGAGGATACAGGCCTTTCAAAGTCAGAGGTCACGAGGTACTGCGCCACCCCCTCGAGGAGAATTTTGGCCTCTATCATTAGCCACAAGGGATCCACCACACCCACAGCAATAGACGCAGCAGCACAAAAACCCATAACAGGGGGCTAGATAGACACAAGGATTTCAGAGAGGTGTTTCTAGAGGAGGTTTTGGTGGATCCAGAGATAGGAGGTAGGGCACTCAGCAGACATAGCCAGCTCGCACACAGTAGTCTGCTAGGGTTGGACCGGTAGGATTAGTACACCAAAGTACAGGAGGGACCCCATCTTAGAGCGGTATAGTAGGATGTTTTATTTTTGGATCTCCTGATCACTATGTGGGCATGTGCTCGCACAAACCTAATACCATGGATACACAGAGAGATACTAGATCCGAGAAAATGGTGGGTGACGTGGGACATGCCCATCGTGTATATGCAGCGGTTGACAACCACTAGGATAAGCATCAGGCCACAGTCATTGAGACGACAAGTACTATCAGGGGTATTTCTGTCTCAGTACTTTTTGATTTAGGTGCTTCAGATTCCTTTATATCACCTTCTATAGTAGACCAGTGTGGGCTAGTGGTGGCTAGGAAACTCGATAGTTGGCAAGTTGAGTTGGCCTCTGAGGCCAAACTCGTTATGGACTCATATGTGGAGATTTGCGTACTTGATTTAGGAGCCTTCTCCACTACTCTTGACCTCCGAGTTATCCCTCTAGGTTCCTATTAGGTAGTTTTGGGTATGGATTGGCTCGAGACTCATCGAGCTAAGGTGGATTGCAGAAATAAGGTCATTGAGTGTCAGGATGATCTTGGGAATGTAGTTGTGATATCAGGGATGCAGAGACCTATCTTCTTGTGTATAATATCAGCTAAGAAACTCAAGCAGAGCATGCATAAGGGGTGTCAGTTGTTTGCTATTACCATCAGTGATCGATCTGAGAGTATTCCAAAGCATTCACCCTTAGATGATCATGTAGTTTTGAGAGAGTATGCAGAGGTATTTCTAGGCGAGCTTCCAGGGTTACCACCCCGCAGAGAGGTGGATTTCACCATTGATTTAGTACTTGGATCAGCACCAATTTCTAGGGCACCTTATCGGATGATGACCCCAGAGCTTCATGAGCTCAAGATTCAGTTAGAGGATTTTTTGGATAAGGGTCTCATTCGCCCTAGTGTATCTCCTTGGGGAGTGCCAGTCATATTTGTGAAGAAGAAGGATGGTTCTCTCAGGCTTTGTGTAGACTTCAGGTAGCTCAACAAAGTCACAATAAAGAAACGTTATCCACTCCCTAGGATTGATGACTTATTTGATCAGATGCGGGGAGCTAGAGTGTTCTCCAAAATTGATCTCAAGTTTGGATATCATCAGTTGCACATTTTAGATGCAAACATTCATAAGACAGCATTTCGCACACATTATGGGCATTATGAGTTCACAGTGGTTCCATTTGGTTTGACCAATGCCCCAACTATCTTCATGAGCCTCATGAATGGAGTATTCAAGACATTTCTGGATCACTTTGTCTTAGTGTTCCTTGATGACATATTGATTTATTCTTGTTCTGAGGAGGAACACGAGGAGCATTTGAGACATGTACTTTAGGTTTTATGAGAACAGAAGTTGTATGGGAACTTGGAAAAATGTAGCTTCTTTCAGACAGAGATTCAGTACTTGGGTCATATCATTTCAGGAAATGGTATCTTCGTAGATCCCTCTAAGATACAGGCTATCTTGGACTTGCCAGCACCCACATCAGTTACGGAGGTAAGGAGTTTCATGGGTTTAGCCAGGTATTACCGCAGGTTCGTACAAGACTTTTCTAGGATTGCTCACCCTATTACTTATCTACAGAGGAAAGGGAAGAAGTTTGATTGGTTAGTGAAGTGTGAGCAGGCCTTTCAGTTGCTTAAGGAAAGGTTAACCATGGTGCCCATCTTGGCAGTTCCAGACCGGACAGAGGATTTTTTTGTTTGTACTGATGCATCACTAAAGGGTTTGGGAGAAGTTCTTATGCAGGAGCATCGAGTTATTGCCTTTGAGTTTCGTAAGCTCAAGGACTATGAGCTTAATCATCCTACTCATTACTTGGAGCTTACAGCAGTGGTTCATGCTCTTGTTCGTTGGTGACATTTCCTTTTAGGTAGACCTTTCATTTTAAGGACAGATCATCGAAGTTTGCAGCATATCTTCTCATAACCAAACCTCAACGCTCGTCAATGGCATTGGATGGAGTTTCTATGTGAGTATGACATGGAGGTTTAGTATATCAAAGGGAAGGAAAATTTTGTTGCAGATGCACTTAGTAGATGGTGACATGTGCTTGCTTCTTTGACACTTCAGTCAGACTTGAGAGGTAGGATTCTTGAGCACCTTCTAGAGGACAGGTTTTATGAGGGAGACAGACAAATGTTGGAGTCACATGGTTCTTTAGAGGGCAGATATTCTGGGTATGTTTTAGAGACAGATGGTTTGCTTCAATTCCACAGGCGCATCTACATGCCTAATTCAAGTAATTTGCGTAGTTTCATCCTCATAGAGGCTCATCGAGCCCCATATGTGGCACATCTAGGAGTGAAGAAAATGCATGTCGATCTGAGGGAGTTATATTATTGGCCAGGTCTTTGACGGGACATAGCAACTTTTGTTGCATGTTGTCTTGAGTGCAAGAGGGTCAAGGTAGAGCATTCTCATCCCGCAGGACTTTTACACCCTCATGATATTCCCGAGTGGAAATCGGATGTGATCTCCATGTACTTCATTGTCAGACTTCCTATGTCGTCTTATCGTCATGATGCCATTATGGTCACCGTGGATAAATTGACCAAGGTTGCACATTTTTCGCCAACCAAGGTCACCTATAATGCACAGGCCATTGCCAACGTATTTATGGAGGACATTTTTAGGTTGCATGGGATTCCGAAGACCATCATCAATGACAGGGATACCATCTACACTTCAGTTTTCTAGACGTCTTTTCAGGATGCTCTAGGTACTCAAATCAATTTCAATTCAGCTTATCATCTAGAGACAGATGGGTAGACAGAGAGGGTTAATCAGGTGTTAGAGAACATGTTGAGAATGTATGTGATGGATCAACAGAAGAAATGGGAAGATTATTTGCATTTAGGTGAGTTTTCTTACAACAACTATCATAGTTCCATTGGTATGGCTCCTTACTAGGGCTTGTATGGATGACCTTGTAGGACACCTTTGAGTTGGGATAGACTAGATGCCAGGATTATTCTAGGACCAGCCTATCCTTAGGATTTAGAGCAATAGGTTGTGCTGATTAGACAGCGTCTTGAGCAGGCCAAAGCACACCAAAAGGCGTATGCAGACACCAAGAGGATTAACCGTCAGTTCTAAGCTATCGGCTCATTTTGTGGGGCCTTTTGATATTTTAGAGGTCATCGGTCCAGTTGCCTATCGCCTAGCTTTACCACCATGCCTTACACGGGCCCACGATGTGTTTCATGTTTCTTTACTACGTAGATATGTACCTGATGCTTCTCATTTTTTGGATTGGTCGGCATTACAGGTTGAGGACGGAGGACAGTGGATACTGGAGCGCATAAGCATACTAGAGCACCGGAGGTTGGCCCTTCGGGGTTGACACTTGGACCAGGTTAAAGTACAGTGGGACCGGTACGATGAGATAGTAACGACCTGGGAGGATGTGATACCTTTGAGGGCTAGATATCCCTATCTCTTTCAGTGACTTCCAGGAGGAAGTCTAATTTTAGTAGAGGGGCATGTAGTTCCCACACTTTTTATAGCTCAGTAGTTTGTTGTTTCTTTTCTCATAGACATGTTTTGACAGAGTTTTGTTATATTGTGGACATCATATTAGAGATTTGATCTTATTAGACATGTGTGGACATTCAGGTGTGTAGCGCCAATTTAGCTTAATTTCTATGTTCTCACATTTTATTATCATGTCATGGATACTAATGGATATGACGTTGTGTTTAGAACACAATTATATTGATGGATAGTTGTTGCATGTGGAATTCCATGGTTATATGTCACTTTATCATCTTGTCTAACTTTTGGAATATTGAGTATAATTATACACGTTGTCACATTTTGATTTTAGTATGATGTTAAGCTAGTTTAGAACTTAATGATATCTTATTGTGTCATTGTTTTATATTTTATCAGACAGGTACAGTTAATGTGTGCAATGAGTGTGTAGGTGACAGGTTTACAGGAGGACGTGGGACTCATACCAGCTACACAATCTTGCACAAGCAGCCCACGGGCTGAGTCCTAGCCATGTTCATTGTGTGAAGCCTTAGTATAGGAGATTATTATTTTGGGCACTATGAGTGACCCCAATTTTTGTAATGTATTGTGTTTTGAATTATTAATTTTGTTTAGGGTAGTTGATTATGATGTAAACTTGTTTTGGGAGTCAATCACCCCACTTTCATTTAAATTTTTTATTTTGTTTAATGAGTCACTTAATCAAAAGGGTTTAAGGTCACATGTGAGACCCTTATGTGGTCCCCAAACTCTCTACCCTTGTGCCAAAAATGTAAAACCCGAAATTAGGTTATTTTGGGCATTTTTGGGGACCTCTTTTTAGCTTGGGAGTACCCCTAACATAAAAATGAGCCCTTGGACCCTACCTAATGGGTAGGGGGGCTTATTTTCAAGGCTAGAGAGGTTTTTCCCTCCCTTTTTACCTCTTGTTTGGTCACATCCATGTAAGGGGTGTGGATTGGAGTGCTTATTAAAAGTTTCACTTTTTTTTGTCTTGCTAACATTTAGGGGAATTTGGGAGAAGAGGGCAAAAAGACAATCATACCCTTTCTCTCTTTTGTTTTGGCATCTTTGACCTTGTAGAAGGAGAGGGGTGACACATGTCACACCCTCATTTATGAGGATGCTTGCTTGCTCCTCTTTAAATTCGCATTCATGGGAAAAGAGAGGGAATTTTTTTTGGAACTTCTTGCTTGGGATGCTTGTGGATTTTGGAGTTTGGAGATTGGCTTGAGTCAAGATGTGGAGAAAT
The DNA here is from genome assembly GCA_019776745.2 of Taxus chinensis. Lineage (NCBI taxonomy): Eukaryota > Viridiplantae > Streptophyta > Pinopsida > Cupressales > Taxaceae > Taxus > Taxus chinensis. The sequence continues at coordinate 179,881,815 of CM034156.1, forward strand.
TTGAAGTTGGAGAGCTTTTAGGAGAGCTTTCCTTGAGGTAGGCTCTTATGTCTTTTGCTTGTGTTGCATTTATCTTAGTTGTTAGATGGGTTGCATAGTTTTGTTATTTGGTTGTTGTTTGTTTTACTCCCTCCATCATATGGCATGATGGAGTTTTGGAGTGTGGGGGAAGAGAGGGAATTTTCCCTCTCAATCCTCGAGGCTTGATGGACAAGCCTTGTAGGGTCTTAGTGTTTCCCCTCAATGGTTGAGGTGGGGAAGTTGATTCATTTGACTTGAATCTCCTTCCCAATTCTTGGTAAGGAAACCCCTTTGGAGTTTGAAAATCATTCCAAGAAGGACTTTGAGAAAGGGTGGAGGAATAAGGAGGATTTTGATTGAATTTATGAGCAATAAGGTGGGTAGGGAGATTGTTGCTTGGTGCAAGAATTTTGGAATATAATTTTTGGAGAACTTTCTCCTCTCTTCCCCACTTTTGAGGAAGAAGATGGGTTCTCCTCCTTGTAAATTTTAGAGTCTTTTTTGTATGTGTCCTATCTTTGTGTGCTTGTATCATTGTTAGTTCACCCTCCATCTTGTGCAAGTTTTGGTTAGTGGACCTCTTTCCCATGGGCTTGGGGGAGGCTAGCATGCATCCCAACATTGGGAGAGGCATGTAATGATGCCTATGGTTGGGTGACAAACAAGCTTCTCCTCCTTGTATGTTTTTCTTGAAGGCATGGATGTAGGAGCTCAAGTTGATAGTTGGTAATTGTTGGAGATTCTTGGTTTTCTCAATTCCTTGTAAAACATTTCTTGTGTTGTAACCTCTTGAGCATGTAATGAGAAAAATTGTACACCTTGTAAAATCTCTATTTTATATTTTTTAAATTTGCAAGATCAAAATATTGAGCCATATTTGAGTTTGTAATCTACCTCATTACCTTGTAAAGAAGAATCTTGTGATCAATCTTCTTAGGTAGTTAATTATTTGTGTATGATGGTGTATGTGAAATCCAAATCTTAAAAAGGAAATATTGTATTTGTTGTTTACTTAAATATGAAAATCTGATATGTAATCTCCATTTGAAAGAAAGAATATATATTTGAAAATATGCCCTCCTTATGATCATGTATGTACACTTCATGGTGAATATTTTCCCCTTGTTATAAATTTGAAATATTCATATTCCATCTTTTAATGTTTGTAATAGAAAATATTTTAAAGTGAATATTTGATAATATTAAGTTCATTAGGTAGCACATAATAAGATTACAATCGGTTATTCATTTTTAAGTTGAAATCAACATTGTTTATCCTTGTGTACAAAATAAATAAATATATAAATAAATATAGATAAATATACCAGAGTTACAATAAAAAGAAATATATATATATATATATACGTACATATATATGCAGTGATTTTGTTGCTTTAAGAAAACTCGTGAAGTTTTATAAGTGGTTAATGCAATTATTATTTTTCTGTTCCTTATTTATCTAAAATATGAATATATATATATATATATATATATATATAAATATATGTGTGTGTGTGTGTGTGTGTGTGTGTGTGTGTGTGTGTGTGTGTGTGTGTGTGTGTGTGTGTGTGTGTGTGTGTGTGTGTTTTAAGATTTACGTTTTTTTTATATTAAAAAAAATATAAACAAAAAAAATATATGCGGTGTGGGGGGGGGGGGGGGGGCAAACCTCCCCCCCACGCCTATGTTGTTCCTCGGGGGGGCCCTGCCCCCACAACCCTGTACTCCCCATGTGCGTGCCCCCCCCCCTTCCGCCTGCACCTGCTCCTCTCACCCCCCCCCCCTTCACCGAATTTTCCCTACGGCCATGGCCGTCCCCTGCACCCCCCCCCACGTGACCTCCAACCACTGCACTTTTTTTCCCCCATGCGGCCACCACTAACCCTGCGCCCCTTCCACAGTCCATCGCCTCCTTGCAGCCGCCGCCCCCCTTCCTCTTCCTTAAAACAACTACAGAGACATTTGTATGTTCTTTCTTTTTAAAAAAAGGTGTTTATTGTGGTATGGATCTTCCATAATACTTTGGAAAATTTCAAGTAAAACCCATAGCTCAACCTCCATAACTCCTCCAACACAACCTGCAAGAAGAAATAAAACCAAACAAGAGGAAATAACATGAGAAAGCAAAAGAGAGGAAATGATAAAGAAATTAGGGCAATCTTAGGGCAAAAGGGAGATCAAGGGTTAAGATTGACTTGATCCTAGGGTCCTTAAGTGACCCTCTACACTTTTGAATTTAAGTAATATTGTGGGAATAAAATTTTGAGTAGGGAATGAAATTTTAATTATGAATGGGTAGATTATTTCCTCATGAAAGTGAATTATTAAATGTGATATTTATATTATTTTTAAATATGTAAAAATTATTAGAAGCTAAACAAATCAAATTAACTCGAAATAATGGTTTTAGCAATTTGGTTAAAATATTATATCATTGAGAATTTAATGACTTAGTGAGAATGGTTAGGCAAAACATTAGTTCGCACTTCAAAAAAAAAATTTACCAACTTTGAACCTGTTTCCCGATGTCTCAAGGCGGGGCACGACATTAACAATATATCTACCCAACTCAAAATAACAACTAATTATTAGTGAATAATGTAATTCTCCACCATAATAATGTGAACACTATTTTATATTTTCTAACATTCACCCCCTTAGTGTGAACGTTATTAATAGTTAATCTTCACCCTCTTAATGTGAACACGACGAAGAACCATATTTCGAAGAAATTGACCCACCTCATGAAATCACTACTTAGACTAGGTACAAACTCCATAAATTATCTCTTTACCCTCGTAAAGGCGTAGTGTCGAGCTGAATTATACAGGAATTCTCCCTTCCTCTTTGGATTCCTGTGGGACTTTCCCTTTCTCCCTAGATGCCAAAATTATGGATCTCCAAGATCCACAAGCTTCACACTAGTTGGATAACCATCCCTTGAGTCTACCTCAAAATCTTCTCTTGGTCCCCAAAAGTGAGTATTCTGAAAACATGAATCTTCCCCAAAAATTTTGAAAGGGGTTTATTCAACACATAACACACTGAAAAAACATGAACTCTGAAAACACACTGAAAAATGTCACCAAAGCATTTCGTGGCCCCATCATTGGTGACTAATGAGAGGAGACTACTTGTCCTCCATCCTCATGTGCCTCCATCCTCCAATGTTATGTTGCCAACTCAACGGAATTTCAATTGAGGCTCAATAATTACATACCTTACCTGAACGTCAGATTCCATCGAAAATGAATTCGTAAGGCAATTTTTTTTAAAAAAAATTACGACACTTTGGACTACACTAAAATGACAATAATACTACTTATGAATCTTTCATATAAACATAAAACAACTCTAACAACTTTATACTAATAATGACTATTGACTATAGTCATATCTTATTGAAGGATGTAATGGCTCTTTTACAAAGACTCTAAAAACCTATTGACTAAGTATGATACAATACAGTAACAAGACTTAATGATGTAATTTTTAATACTTTTGACTAGCTAATATTGACTAATAAGACGATGATATGTTTGATGACTAACACATTATTACTCTTTATGGAATGACCAATAAATTGAGAATGATAGATAATAATTTTATCAAAGAGACTTTTGGACTCTTTTGACGAACAATATATACTTGAAACATTACCTTCACTCACGCACACGCACACACACGCGCGCGCACGTGCGCACACGTGCACGCACACACACGCACGTGCATGCGCATGCACAAGCACACGCACGTACACACACACACAGATATATATATATTCACAATTACCTATACAAATAATCATTCAACGCATAATATCAATTCAAGGTACCCGGAGCATTTTTTTGATGTCATTTTTGGAGTCGCTAAGATGAATAAAATTGTTGTGCACTCCCATGATGAATCTTTCAATATATCTAATTCACTTTTCTGCAGGCCATAAGAAAGGATGTTGTTATGCCACACATTTACAGGCATGAATTCCACTGTGGATCCTTGAATGAAATGAACACAAATTATACAGTCACAACTCCTGATCATATACAGTGGTCTCCTATAAAAATCACCAAATACACTTCGATTTGCATGTTACATCTACTAGATCAATCATGATAATACATATATCTTGACCAAGCCATGAATCTCAATGAATGTGGAGCTCGATGAATTTAATTCTAGTGAAAAGAGACATGGTAATCTTAAAACTACTCTCATAAGCAAACCAAGAAATACCAAATATAAAATGCCTCACATTTAGAACTTGACTGAGACATCCAAAAAGGAGATAAGTGAGATCCAAAGATGAACGTGGACAGATCTGAGCATTTAGGATGATTTCAAAATAACTATTGGGGTCATAGTATGCTGCAAATGAATTTATGTAAATTAAAAGTCACTGTAATGTTTTCACCTTTTCTCATAAATTCCG